>BLBF01000251.1:345238-395947 GCA_015471245.1 Laticauda colubrina | reverse complement strand
CACAACTGGTCTTTCGCAGTCCAAGCCCCCCACACAGCTGGACTTTCTCAGTCTAAGTCCACAGACACAGCTGGACTTTCGCAGTCCAAGCCCCTCCCACAGCTGGACTTTCACAGTCTAAGTCCGTACCCACAACTGGATTTTCTCAGTCCAGGCTAAAATCGGGGGAGGGAATTGCTGCCCGCGGGGGTGGGGGTGGGGGTTGTTGTGTTGGGGCCTCCCTCCTCCGGCCTCTCAGGGCCAATCCCGCGTCTCTTGTGCCTTCCGGATCTGGCCTGCCTGGGGAGCCTGCTCCCCCTTCGCGTGGTGGGACGGGCGCGCGGGGGGACGGTGTGTGTGCCCGCGGGAGAGGCTGGGTGGGGGGAGGAAGGGGGTGCGGCCGTGGTGGGCCAGGCAGGAGGTGCGGGTGGAGGGTGGGAGCGTCGAGCGCCGTGCGGGGGACCGAAATCCGCCTTTCGGATTCGCTTTCAACACTCCAGACCGGCAGTCGATCGCCCGTGCCTGGATCGTGGCGGGGCTTTGGAATGAAAAGGAGAAGACGAAAATCACCCGATAATATTAGTATCCGCGAGAAGCACAACGCAAGGCGCCAAGACGGTTTCAAGGAGTTGAAAGAGCTGCTTCCAAGTGGGTTGTTTACTCGCACAATGGAGGCTGTTCAGATCCGTTGCAATTGACGGGGGGGGGGGGGGGGAAGAGGAGGGGACCCTGATGCTGGCCGGGTTTATTAAGATCCCCACAACACACACGATCCGGTGGGGGGGGGGCCTTTGGGCGCTCCAGAGACCGTCAGGCACAATAAATAAGACAAATGTATGCCGAAGACTAGGACCGTGCAAGACCATTTAGAAAAACAACAACAACAACAACAAAAACCGTATGCTGGGCACGCTGTTCTCTCTCAGAATAAACTCATGGAAAGCAAAAATAATAAAGTGTGGTAAAGCAAAGATATTAAAAAGCACAAGATTCTTAAAAAAAAAAAAAACACACACAGAAAGAAACTCTAAATCAGGTTTACAACAACCCCATTCACCATGCCTCTCCAAACTCATCCGTCCTTACAAAAAGTACTCAACTCCATCATATACACACAGTACAAACCAAGAATCCAGGGCCTGCACGGAGTGGCTGGATCTCATCAATTGTTTCCAACTACTCCTTCCTCCAGCCACTCTTTGGCAATTTAATTTCCTAAAAATGTGGAGGGGGGAAAGGGGGTTCCAGATTTAAAAAAATAATAATGAATTATCAGGCCATTGGCATGCCACATACTTACAATATTCAAAGTGTCCTACAATATATGTAAATGTCATAATAATTTTAAAACAGGAATGCAATAATCAACTGAAATCTAATTCCATATTCTCCCTGTAAGGGGAGTTTTCCCTGCAGAAGAGCACTGTTTGCAACCAGAACTGGGTGGTCAATACAACCAAAGTATTCAGAGTGGGTGGCTTTCCGACTGGATGAGGAGGCAGCATCAGAAATATCACTCTCTGTCACATAATCTCTTCGATGCTGCTTCCCATTATGCTGTATATTGAGCAGGTAGCTTCTACCGGAAGCAGACCACCTTAACGGTACCAAGACGCTAATCCATAAAAGGAGTTATATAGGTGACATTACCACTGTGAGTTGGGGCCAGATGCTTACTGGTGAACTGGCCTGCTCCCACAGGATGGAAATGACTCTATTACGAAGTCACAAACTAGGCAGCCACATTCTGTGTCATTTGTAGGCCAGTCACTTCCAGGCCAGTGTCCAGGGCAACTCTGTGTTCAACAAATTGCAGAAGCCTAACCAGGAGTTGATTACAGCATGAATCACTGCATTCGAAACCTTCTCATCTAGAAAAGATAGCGAATGGTGCAACACACAAAGCTTGCCAAAGATTTCCCCAGCGACAGTTTCTATCTGCTGTTCGAGCAGGAGCCAGAAATCCAGAAGAACCCACATACTATACAGTCAATCCTTCAAATCAGTGGTGGGATTCAATTTTCTTTTTTGCTACCAGTTCTGTGGCTGTGGCTTGGGTGGACGTGGCTTGGTGGGCATGGCAGGGGAAGGATACTGCAAAATCTCCATTCCCTCCCAACTCCAGGGGAAGGTCACTGCAAAATCCCATTCCCACCCACCCCACTAACCTGCTTTCCAGCTCTGTTCTCCTGTGCAGGGAAACCAAAGAAGACCCAGCCAATCAGCTGGGACTCAATGGGAGGCAGAGAATCGATGGGGGCGGGGCCAGTCAGAGGTGGGATTTGACGGTTCTCCGAACTACTCAGAGTTTCCGCTACCGGTTCTCCAGAACTGGTCAGAACCTGCTGAATACCACCTCTGTTTCAAATAAAGTGCAATTCCATCAAGATCTACAAATGGATCATCCATACTACCTGTTCTGTATTAACAGAAACTAGAAGGCTCCAGGTCAAGACTTTCACCACCTCTTTTACTCAGCCTGGGGGTGGAGATGCAAACTCCTCTCTCCCACCAACATCAAATGGCACCACCTACTCAGAAAAAACAGTGTCCTAACCCCCAGTCTTTAATAGATAGTCCAATATGATACCATGGTCAACACCATTGGATGAGTATCATTTAGAGATGCAACAGTAGTAGAAGTACACTGCACTCATCCAGGTCCAGTAAACAAATTTTGGGAGACCACCAGCCTGGCAATGAAATAAACCTCTTAGGAAGGGAATCTACAGGATATTACATAGGCCAATAAACAAGTAGTACTCCTCACTTTATGCTTGTTAATCACTCACAGTGATTTCAGATTCAGAGGAAAAATACATCTCATTCTCACAGTATATAATGGCCATCCTTCCTCCATTTCCTGACCTTGCTGTAGTGGCTGGTGTACAACTCAAAATCTGTCTCCCAGACCTTGTTGAGCCAAGGCTCTGTAATATATTCTAGCTCTACTCTCTTCTCCATTATTGGCAGTCCTCATTCAGCGACCACAATTTGGACCAGTAACTCAATCATTAAGTAAGAAATTGCTAAGTGCAACTGCTACTGCTCTCACAATCTTATTTCAGTTTTCCTCTGCTTTAAAGTTCTGAATGTCATAAATGCAAAGATTGGTTGCAAAGTTACTTTTTTTTCATCAACGTTGTAACTGCAAATGTTTCTGTCCCAGGCAGTCACTAAATGAGGACTACCTGTAGAGAAGTAGCAGACCTACCATTTAGCAGAGCCAACTTGAATCCAAGGCCTTCTTCCGTCTAATGTAGTAGATGAGGTCCTTGCTGAATTTTCTACACTCTTTCATAGGCTGACTTTTTTTTATTCCCTAGCATTGTCTCGTAAGTACAGCGGTCACTGAGGGGCCTATTTCAGCATTTTAATCTATTGTACACTAGAATATAAATAAAAGGGCCAAGGTACCCACCTTTTGGCAGCAAACATAGCTGTATCTCAACCACTTGTGGAACAATTAAGCTTAGAAAGAGGTATTGACACAGCCATACGAGGAGTTTATGATTTGTGGAAATGTTAATTGTATGCTTTGTTTCCTTTATTTATATATCAGCTTGTTTAGAACAGTGAGCCTAATGCAATTAATTTCAACCATAAAGTTGGAAGGCTATATACCCTGCAGGATGTCAGTTCCTCAAGCTCAGGAGAGATTAAAAGTGCAAAAGGTTGTGTTGCCAGAAGTCTAAACCATTGTTCCATTTCCCATATAGGAAAACACACAGGTTTATCCAGAAGAACACCAAGTCCCTGTTTTTATGCTTGAAGCAAATAGCAATGTCAAGAAACAGCATGTGTGTGTATATCCACACGTACATATATGCTGAAAGAAAGAATTGCTTTAAATGGGGTTAAATTTAATTAACATGAATATGCCCTCATGAAAATCTCATGTATTATAATCATTTCATTATCATGCTTAATTATTGTGTTAAAAGTCAATAGCAAATATTTAAAATAAGCTGGTGCTGTGCAACTGACTCGGTTATGTGCAAGAACAGACATGCCTGAAGAGGCCTCCCACAACAAGCCTGATTCCCAGGAATTCCCGTACTGCCAGACTTGGAAGAAACAAAAGAACTGTGATAATTGAAGAAATAAAATTGTTTTATGGTCCAGTCATAAGCTCTGACTGAGAAGGCTCTTACAGTAAAACTACTGTAAGTTTCTCCCAGTGGTGAGGGAAAGCACAGTTTCATAGAACCCCATGTATGCAGTCCAGGGAATTTTCCACACTTTCACCTGTTTTCCTTTTTTATTTTGAATTTTCCCTATAGGTGGGAACAACAACAACAACAAAACTTGGCTTTGTTTATTTATCACATCTTATCTCACCAATAGAACAACTCTTGGCAGCTTGCATTATATCTCAGACAAAAATTACAATATTTTAATTGAATAAAATATGTGTGATTATTTTGTTGAAAAGTCTCTTTTGTTTCCGTTTTATAAGAAATCCATCTATAAATGTGCAGTGTCGTGGTGCAACCTGCAGCAAATTTTCACCAAATTTTACTTAACCTGGCTAAGAAATTCATTTCAAAATTGGGAAATGTCTGCCTTCTTGATAGAAATGACTGAAAAGAAAACCCCAAAGGATGCTTCTTAAGGGTGAAGTAAGCTGTCACTTCCTTCCTGTGCTTTTTTTTTTCCAGAGAGGCACCTCTACATCTGGTCAAGTTGCTTGCTCTGCAGACTCTTGGTATGCACCAAATACACAACCCAAAGCACAGCTTCATTTCCTTCAGAAAAAAATATGCATATGAAAGCATTTTGGTTATTAAGAAATGTAAAAATGTATAGTTCTATGAAGAAGTATTCCTTTTTGCAATGTTATCGTACTATGTTAAAAAAATACTCTTGAACCTCAAGGTAAGCTTTGTTTCCCTTCCCCCAATGTAGTTTTTTTCCCATCAGAAAGCCAAAACAATAGAAAAAGACATTAAAATCTCTTAATAGCAGTGATTAGCAAACTAAATTTCTTTTGCAAAGATGGCTGCACTCTTTTCTTCCCCAAGATAAAACAAACGATGGAGCTGTTGCAGGCAAACAGTTAAATATTCAGGGCCTGTGGCTGGCTTGGCTAAGATCAGGCTAGTAGGGAGTCAAGGAGCTGCTGAGAAGCACCATTTTTTGTCCAGGAGAGACAAATGTCCAGGGAGCTTAAGAGATTGTTGCACTTGCCCCAATGGGTAAGGCAGTTGCCTCACTGCCCAATGAGAGGGCCAATATGGACATTATTATTAAAGGTATCTTAAAAATACAACACTGTAAATGAATGTATTTCATCCGTCCCTGTCTTACTGTGCCCATTGTTTATGTTCATACTTATACTAGTTATCTTGTACATGTTTGACAAACAAACAAACAAATAAATAAACTTACAACAGTTCATTTAGTGACCGTTTAAAGTTACAGCGGCACTGAAAAAAAGTGACTTATGACAATTTTTCATACTTAACGCTGTTGCAGCATCACTCTGGTCATGTGATCAGAATTCAGGCGCTCAGCAACTGACTCATACTTATGACTGTTGCAGCATCCTGGGGTCATGTGATCCCCTTTTGTGACCTTCTGACAAGCAAAAGTCAACACGGAAGCCAGAAATAGTGGTTTGGGTGAGAAGTTGCTGGTTACTTTTTACTGGTCTACCATCAAGAGCATTTTGGCATACTGTGTAATGGTGTGGTATGCTGGATGCTCTGTAGTGGATAATAAGATGCTCCAGAGAGTTATAAACACAGCACAAAAAAATCATCGGTTGCTCTCTTTCTTCTTTGGAAGAGATTGCAAAGACCAGACTCCTCTCTAGAGCACTCAAAATCTCCACAGACCGTTCTCATCCTGGACATTCATATTTTGAATTGTTACCATCAGGAAGATGTTATAGGTGTCTTAAAATGAGGACTAATAGATTGAGAAACAGATTCTTTTCCAAGGCAGTAATTGTCTTGAATCACAGTGCATTTGTGATTTACTCCTATATTATTATTATTATTATTATTATTATTATTATTATTATTATTTTAAATACGCTGTAGTGTGATTGTGATGTGGTGTTTGGGGCACTGTGCTGGAATAGCTTTCAAATTTCATTGTATTTGTGGAATGCAATGACAATAAAAGGTATTCTATTTCTATTCACGATACAAACCTCGTGGCTAACTTAACTGCACTGATTCACTTAGTAGCTGTGGCAAGAAAGTTTGTAAAATGGGCCTCAACACACACTTAACCAACGTTTCACTTAGCCACAGAAATGTTGGGCTCACTTGTGGTCATAAGTCTAGGTCTACCTGCAGAAATGTAGGCAAGAGTCACACCTGCTGAATTCCAGGCTTTGGCGCCTGGGTGTCATTTTAATTACATTTCAATGAAATGTGATCCTGTTTATCTCTGGTCTTGGGGACATGCAGGTCTTGGTCTAGAATCTGCAGTTCTTCCTTCTCATTCAAAACTCCGACATAACCCTTTTCCCCAGGTTGGTTAGGCAACTCTGTTTCAGCTCCGGTCTTTAAAGGAGCAGCCGTGTGATAATCCTAGCCTTTCCTTGGGTCTATTTGATAGTGTGGATGAATGAATGGATGGAACATTTCATGTCAGAATTGCTCAGCCAGTTGTCCAACTGGAAAGGAGCATCGGTAACGTGATGCAATTAAAGAGGCACTGCTGACTATTCAGGACCATATTTTGTATACAACCTTAAACTACATAATCCGTTTCAGTAACAAATACATAATATATGAACGTTGTTTCAATTAAACATTGTAGAGATTTGCAGCCTGGTTGTAGGGATTCAAAGCACATATTTAATTATTACTATTCACCTGGTTATCCAATCGCCTCACCCACCCCACCTACCCCCATCATTAAGACATTACCATCTGACGGTATCAAAACACCTAAAAATACATTTCTGGAAATATTGCTTGAGTTCATTACTTTCCATGTATTGTTCATCCCCCTGAGTTAAAATGAAGTAAAACATTTTATACATAAATGAAACAGACCTCCTTTAAAAAATAAAAACCTTAACTCGTCTGTTTTCATAAAAGCCAGAACTAGTCACAAGATGTAAAAGTAGATCATGTTTCAGTATTGGTTGTATGATGTGGGTCTACCCATATGCAAAGGGCAATGTACCTGAGAATAAATGCAGCACTAAGAGCTATGTATTTTTCTCGGTATCATGTTGCTGTTTTGATGCGCAGGACAGCTATTATAGTATTGCCCACATACCACCTCTGAGAGCCATCCTTTATTTATTTTTGTATTGCAATATGTTGGAAGAGTCTAATCGCACAGAGCACCTTTGTATATTAAATACTTTTAATGCTTGAATAGTAATCTGGAAATAATATATTTGACATATTACACCCTAGTTCATTTTTAATTTTAAAAAGTCTCAGGTCACTTCAGCAAGAGGATTAGTGTTAAAAAAATTCATTTCCAATGTTTTACAACCCTGTTTACTTCATTGACTTCTTCCCATTTTCTGCAGTATATCATCCAACAAATTGTGATGTAATGATGTCACAGTGCTCATCACTTTTAAGAAGAATGAAGTTGCTGGTATCAGACCCCACTATCCTTCAAAACACTGTTCTTAGTCTACTTGCAGAGATTAATCAGATTTGACACACTTTTAAAGTCTGTAACAGTGAGAGAGATTCCAGAAATGTAACAACCAACTCTTTATTTAAAAATGGCTACAAATTATTATTACTTGTGTCATGGCCAATAGCAATTCCCAACCAATTTTGGCACAGCTAAAAGACATAAGCAGAGCTATACCTGGGTGACATTTAGATGAAGATTGCAAGGAAATCCCAGAATTTTAAAATTGCAAAAATGCTCTGGAAGTTAAGCATTAATGGCAAGTATTTCAGTATTATTGCAAATCAAATCACATGTTTATGTCTAGGCAATGCCCCAGAGTCATGCTTGACTCAAGGGTCTTTTCATCTTTTTATTGTAGGGGAATTTTAAGTTGACTTTAGGTGCCTTTTCTTCATTTAGACCAGGAATGACTGTTCCAGTTTGTTCTGGATTGACGCCTACACTTGGCCTTTGAACATCAGACTCCTTGTGGTGATGAAGAAAAAAATTAAATTTGACTTTATATATTTAAATTAAATGTAAATGTATATAATAACTTCAGCTATGTAGCCAACACATTTTTCCTTCTGGCACATTAAAAATTACACATTTATAATGACATTGGAAGGTTTCCAGAGGTTGAAGGCAACGTTTTAGATTTCGCATGCAGGCTAAAAAGATCAGCTTGTATACATGTAGCTCTGCTCCCTCAGGATGGGCCTCACTTTTCAGGCTCTTGGGACCAAGGAGTGCCATTAGCCTGAAAAAATGGATGTAGCCAGCATTGAAACATCCACATTTTTGAAAGCAAGGGGGCTCTAGTCCCCTCAAATTTTATTTTTTGAGACTGCCTCTGTTGGTGAACACATTGTTGTAACCATCCTTAACTCCTTCCACATGGAATTAGAGGTGGATGAAGTATACATCACATGAAAATTTATATTTGAATAAATACATTTCAAACCTTTTGCATAAGACTAGAATACACATATAAGTCAAAATTAATTTCCCTCCCATAATTTGCAGTTTGTAATTTGTTGCGTGCTCCTTGTGTATCACATATCATAAGGGGAATATACACAGTAAACGTCAATTTCGTGCAAGTATTCTCTGGTATATATATATAAAGAAGTGTATAGTATAACTTTTTTTAATGAGCTCATAAGCAATGTAGCAGTAATAGGCTACTGCATTTCCACTCATTCCAGCCTAGCAATGAGCTACTTAACTTCAACAAATGAAGGATGAAGCTGAAAAAAAATCAAGAGATTCATGAAACCTAGCATCAATTTGTATCTTGATTAATAAGTTTTCCGCTCATGTTTTCTCATTGTATCTTCACTTCAACTATCATCCACTCATATTAAAGAAGTTGTATGATAGCTTGGGCTCAAAATGTAGGACATAATATAAATTTGACAGATTGGGAAAGTATTTGGAACCAAAACTACAAATTAACAAAATCAACATCATGCAAAGAGAATATTTATAAGATGTTCTATAGATGGTATCTGCCCCCAGTGAGATTGGCAAAGTTATACCCCAACATGAGTCCGGCATGTTGGAAATGTAGAAAGAAAGAGGGTACCTTCTATCATATGTGGTGGTCTCTGGAGGCCCAGAAATACTGGCTTAAAATTAAATATTGGCTGCAAGAAATTCTTAAGGATCAAATAGAATTGGAACTAGAATTATTCTTGTTCGGGATATTTAAAAAGAAATATGGAAAAACATAAAATATATTGTATTACATATTTTAACGGCAGCCAGAATAGCATCTGCTCAATGCTGGAAGCACAACTGTATTCCCCTAGATGAATTGATCATTCAAAAAATTATGACATGTTGAAATGGACAGACTGACCTTAATGTTATAAGAGAAAGATGTGTCTGAATATTACAAATCTGGGAAAAAATGTATAATTGGATTGAATTAAGACAGATGGAAAATGAAGGAATGTAAGATAAGCAATGTATAGATTAAATGTATATATCTGCACAAATTATATATATTTGTAAATATGCACAAAAGATAGAAATGTATGAGATTGATGTCACAGAACTGTTAATCTAATGATTATCATTTTGTTTTTAAAAGACATAAAAGACTAATAAAGTTTATTTAAAAAAATAATAAAGAGCTGTTTTGTAATTTCTCCCCAATTCCCTTCTGGAACCCTTAAATTGCACTCACTGTGATCCCAGTACCACCCAGTACCAGCACTCAGCCAACCCTGCACATATGTTTTAAAACGTACACATTCTCGCCACTGCTTTTGTCTTATACAGAGTGACATAGTCAAAGCCAGCAAGTTTTGTAATTAGTCAGCTTTGCTCTCTCTGCGTTTTAACTGTCGGTTTCTCCTTGCATGTGAAGGGAAGACAAGTAGATAATTGCTTATGTGGCAATTTTAGCCTATCAGATTTTAATGGTTCAGAAGTTCAGTTAGATAGCAACATTTGCCACTCAGAATTGATGATTTGGTTAGAAAAACTGCAGCTGCAGCAACTGCCCGGTATATCTCCTGTTGTAACAATTTCAAAGGTGTAGCAGCTCTTCAAGGCACTTATTGTTGCTTGTGTGTACACTGACAGCTTATGCACTGGAGACAAATTCCTTGTGTGTCCAATCACATTTGGCCAATAAAGAATTCTATAAGTTTCCATAAGTTTCTTATGCCTATCCTTCAATCAAATAAGGCTGCAGGGTGCAGTGGTTAGAGTGCAGTACTGCAGGCTACTTCTGCCGACTGCCAGCTGCCTGCAATTTGGCAGTTCAAATCTCACCAGGCTCAAGGTTGACTCAGCCTTCCACCCTTCCGAGGTGGGTAAAATGAGGAGCCAGGTTGTCGGGGGCAAGAGGCTGACTCTGTAAACCACTTAGAGAGGGCTGGAAAGCACTGTGAAGCGGTATGCAAGTCTAAGTGCTATTGCTATGACAATGCATCTTAATGAAACTGGCCTGCCCACCAAACTCAGATCTTTTTAAAGTACTCACAGGATTTTAAAGTCATTGTTTTCAAAAGATTGTTGGCAATTATTTTGGGGTACAGTGTTAAGCAAGCCTTTATTCAGTACAGTGTTTCCAGTAAAAGCTGTAAAATCCTATCACATTGTTAGCATTGCCAGAGCATTTATACAAGTACGTTGTATCGGGAAGGATTAAGGATTGCTGCAAAAGACAGAATCATATAGCAGGATGTGACCTTCACTTGTTCTGTAGCCACAGTTAAAACTTGCCACACTCATCTGAAATTAGGTATAACAAGGAATTTCAGATAGTTTAAAAGTAAAAGCGTCCATTTGCAATCATGGCTATAGCAAAGAAAGAAAAAGGAGCAACCTGAAACATGGTTTTTTTCCCTTTGTTTTGTTTTGTCCCTTTGGTTCAGTCTTGACTCCCAGCCACTACCTGGATTAATCCCTGCAAGTTTTTTTTTTTTTTTGCAAAGTTTGTCAGACAAAAGTTTGCATTGCCTGGGAGAAAGGGACTGGCTGGGAGAAAGTGGCTGGCCATTGGCCCAAGGTCACCCCACTGGTGCATATTTTCCCCATTTGATTGAATCTGGAAAGTTACTTTTAATGAGATGAAATAGAATCAGTAATTGTAACCCATTTTCTGTTGTTTTCATATTTTTCTTTGTATTTTCTAAAAGCTTCAGCTCTGCATCTGTGGTCCTAAATGTTAGCAGATTTTAGCTTTGAAGAACAATGATAAAATTGTATGATTCGTTAGGGCCTGGGAGACAAATGTGGAATTTTAAAAGCATGCCATGTGCATTCTCACAAAACAGGGGGTGTGGTAGACTTGATCAGTCACAAAACTGACTCCTTGTGATATTCTTTACCAGCCAGGTTACTTTTATTTTTTTTCTGGGCTATTTGTCACAGTTCCAAACAGCACTGTTTTTAGTTTAGTTTATTGATTGGCCCATAGGCCATATCAGAATGCAAAGTTCCAAACATAAATTACTCATAAAATCCTATAAAACAATTTAAAATGAAATTGGAGTAAAATACAATTATTTGATATATAAATAAGTAAAATAAGATAAAATTATATTTCAGTATCACCTCTACAACCTACCACAATCAGCCTCACATCTGCTGATCTCAGCCGAACCATTTTACATAAGTACTGTGCCGTATTAAATGTTGTTTTCAGATTCTGACTGCGCATAAGATTTGCTATTTTAATACTGGGTTCCCAACGGGTCATTTGTTTAATATATGAACCAAGATACCTGCCTCTCACCTTCTTATACAGACAACAATCAAATAGTATATGAGACAAGTCTTCTACCTCAACGGCTGAAATATCATTTTATCTTATTTTACTTATTTACGCTATATATGAAATTCTTGTATTTTACTCCAATTTCATTTTACACAGCACTGAATAAAAGCCACTTATAGTTTTGAATTTGTACCAAGGAAGCTAAGCACAATTCAAAAGAAACTAAGCACAATTCAAGGGCTCTGGGCAGTGCCCATTTCTCCAGACATCTCTCAGTAGAATAACTCACCCACAATAGGGCATAACAAAACCAAACTAGACACTGACAAAAGAACAACTGAGTTAGTTAAACTACTATGTCAGGTTTTAGACATTCATGTTTATCTTTTGTCATTGATACCAAGAATGGGTGTAATTATGTTATCCTCTGAGATTTAGCAGAGTGATATTTTGATGAGGTAGGCTGCTCCTAGACATCTAGGTAAGCAGCTGTTGGGAAGTCATCTCCATTTTGATGCCAGATGTTAGGTGTTTTTTTTTCTCCTTTCCCCAGATCTTGGGATATTATCACCTTTCCACAGTGGCATTTGAATGATGCATCCTGAATATTAGTGTGTGAAAATTGATCTCCTAAGCTTATATCTGCACGAAGATACTTAATTAAACCCATGCAATCGGTCAGAAGCACACTGTCAAATTGGTAACTGGATGTCCTTCCCACCCCCACCCACTTTCCCCTCCAAAATCCTAGGCCCTTGGCAACCGTTGCCTGGAGCTATGCAAGCTTCACTCATCCTATGACTTCTTCACAACAACCGATGGATGAACCCCTTTGTACTTGCCTGGAATTATTATTGCCACCCATCAAGGATCTAGAATTGGTGGCAACTTCCCACTATCGCTAAAGGATGTTTGAATGAACTCCAAACAACATCTGTGCGGGGCTTTTGGCTTTATGTTTAGTCCTTTGCTATGAAAACTATGAAAGTTAAGATTTGTCTTAAGTATTCAAAGCATCATTGTATCAGGCTTTTTTTTTTTTGTAAATGGATTAATCCTGTATTTTGGTTTTAACAATGTTATCAAGCATGGAGCAGGAAAACTGCCACCTGTGGTTATATGTAAACGAAACCTACATATAACCATTTGGTAGCTACTGATTAGTTTAAAAAGAAAAATAAAGAAAAAACATCTATTCTTTTGTCAGATCAGACAGAAGAATAAAATATGATGTTTACCTTACCCCCAAATTTAGTTTTTATAGAAGGAATAATGTTCTGAAATAGCTCTCTTGCTTATCATGTATTTGCCCAAAGAGTCCGTATGGCACAGAGCATAAGATGTTGGGTTAGGCCTGAGGAGAACCAGGTTCTAATTAATCCTTAGCCCTAGGAGCACCCTGGGTGACTTGGCTCAGTTTCGGACTTCCAGACCAATCAATTGTTGGAAGAATTATTCTTCTGAGTTCATTTCCAAGTGGGGAAAAAGACACTGGAAACATGGAGGCTGTTTGGAAAGATGGTTTAATGGTAGACAGGACCATGTGGCTTGGAACACCAAGGTGAAAAGGATGATCACATGCTTCAAGATGTTGGGTGAAGGAAAAGAAGGGTCAAGATGCTGAGAGAACCTCAGTAAAATACCCTCTGTTGGGTCCTACATTAGTATTTCCTGTTCCTATGTGAGAAGTGTATCCCATTGGTTGTCAGACTCCCGGGGGGGGGGGTCTTAGCTAACTTTGTAGGCTTTGTCTGGACCAAATGGCTTCCCCTGAGTGCTGGCTGATGCAATCTTCCTAGGCCAGGTGGTGAGATGGGTAGAGGGCTTTGTTATGTAGAATACTCTGGCCTAGGCCTTAATGGCCCGCCCATTAACAAAGGTGGGGGAGGAGAGCTTCTGCTTCTGAGATGAGTTTCTGCTTCTGAGTTTCTATTTCTCTTTTTAGGGGAAATATTCTGCCCTTTTAGTATATCCTAAAATATTTCATTTTCCTAGAAGGATGGGTTTTAACTTCCAATACTACCTGGCAAGGATGTTGTGTGGAAAATGTGTGGTTGTAAGTTGATGCATAAAGTGACTGGGCCCAATTTTTCAACATTTTGTGCAATGGCTGTTGAATGAATACATGGTCGTTAAGTGAACTGGTTTCCCCAATGGGCATTTTTTGCTGGAAATGTGAAGCAAACACTAGAAACCAATGAAAAACATTGCAAATCATAATCATGATAGGACACTGCAAATAAAGGCGAGTGCTTGTTAAATGATGGGATGTAAGTTAAGGACTACCCATACACTAGTTCTTCTCCCTCCTGGACATAAAGGATGCATTCTGTGCTATATTATTGGAAGTACAGTCATATTTCAGGAGCTGCAACCATGAGATGGAGCATTATCTCACTACTGAATCAAAGACCTGGCAGATTATTTCATTGTCACAGAATCTGTATTCTGTATAAGCTTGTCATGCCCCTGTCAGAGTCTGAATCTGAGGACGAAGCTAAAGCCCTGTCACACTGCCCAACGGATGCAAAAAGGACACAGCGGACGAGAAAAATGTTCCATCCATTGTTATCCGCTCTCAAAAGGGGCAAAAATTTGCATAACCAGAGCGGATAACAAGGACGCGGGGAGGACGCAGGGCGGATGCAAAAGCGGATGTGGAACGGAAGCCCAGCGGATGGAAGCGGATGGGAGGGGATGGCACGTCCGCTAGGCTTCTGGGGGGCCGCAGCAAAGCGGATGCGGAACGGATACAGCGGATGCAGAGCGGATCACACAGCGGATGAAGCGGATGCACAGCGGATGCACAGCGGAAGCCTAATGGATGCCTGGCATTAATTGCGCATGCGGGGAGGATGCATTGCATCAGCCCCGCGGATATAACGGAAGCAGCTCGGAAGCAGGTTGCCATTCAGAGGAAAGACCTGCTGCCGGACGGATTGGCTGCCTTGCCTGCCCTGCCTGCATGTCTGCCTGCAAGCCTCCCTGCCAGCCTTGCTGCCAGCCTTGCTGCCAGCCTCCCTGCCAGCCTTGCTGCCAGCCTCCCTGCCAGCCTTGCTGCCAGCCTTCCTGCCAGCCTTGGTTCATGTCTACCTGCCAGCCTTGGTGCCTGCCTCCCTGCCAGCGTTGGTGCCTGCCTTGGTGCCATCCTTCCTGCCAGCCTTGGTGCATGCCTGCCTGCCAGCCTTCCTGCCAGCCTTGGTGCCTGCCTCCCTGCCAGCCTTGGTGTCTGCCTTGGTGCCAGCCTTCCTGCCAGCCTTGGTGCCTGCCTGCCTGCCAGCCTGCCTGCCTGCCAGCCTTCCTGCCAGACTTGCTGTCTGCCTGCCTGCCAGCCTTGGTGCCTACCTGCCTGCCAGCCTCCCTGCCAGCCAGCAACCCCACAACCATGGAAGCCATGGAAGCACAGCAAGCCTCAGCCATCTGCTGCCAGCCCTGGCAAGAGGGACAGGGCTACCATCCCTCCCCCTGGCCCTCACTCTGGTTCTGCTGGGGCTTCTGGAGCACGGGCTCGCTCTTCTGGGGCTGGCGCTTCTGCTGCTTCTGCTTCTGGAGGAGGAGCTGATGACAAGCACTCCAGCACCAGCCACCTCCACAACACCTGGACCCTTCACCCCTGAGACTGAGCGACCAAGAGGAGTGCCAGAGACTCATTTTTGTTTTATAGCTTGTTGTTAATAAAGTCTATTTATGATTCACACACTTGCTTCATTTCTTTTTTTTAATAAAGTTTTGGTGGAAACTTTTAGAAATGGTTTAAGCCTTTGCATGCTTGTGGGATGGGTTAAGATAGCAGTGGGGTGGGCAGGGATACCTAAGGAATGAGCAGGGATACCTTTGGAATGGGTAATAGCTGTGGGATAGATAAACCTCCAGTGCAAGCATAGTGGGACTGTATGGTCCATCCTCCCAGGTGCCACACCTTTGGCCCTTTATTATCAATAATAATGTAATAATCATCCACACATGTCAACATAAACACAATTCTTTATTAAACGCCCTGTCATTGTAGGCCCACCCAACATACATGGCCCAATCTCATCCATGTGATGAGACAGGTTGAAGGAAGCATCCATTAAGCATCTACCATCCTGTCTTGCCACTCCACTGCTCCAGCTGGGGAGTTGCACCAGTGTCTCCGGAGGTTGCGCTGCTTCTTCCATTCACGTGAGGCTCTGTTGTGGCCTTGCACATCCACATTGTCTATCAGGTTTCTCCCTTGCCTCCATTCCCCAGGCTCCATGTCCCCATTGCCTTGTTGGAGGTCCACAAGCCTGTCCTGTAACACTGGGTAGCGGGTGCGCATGAGATTGTGCAGGATGCAGCAAGCTTCCATGATCCTCCTCACGGTCTCTGGGCAATGCTGCATGGTGGTGAGAAGTACCTGGAACCTGTTGGCCAGGATGCCAAAGGCGTTCTCCACCACCCGCCTTGCCCTGGACAGCCTGTAGTTGAAGATCCTCTCTTTACGGGTGAGGCGTCTGGAGGTGTAGGGCTTCATGAAGTAGGTTGTGAGGGAGAAGGTGTCATCTCCCACGATGAATTAGGGCACATCTTGCTTGTCGTTGGGCAGCGGGTCTGGATCTGGGATCCAGCCCACGATGAGGTTGCGTTCCAGCCCCTCCTTGAGGACACTGGTGTTGTATACCTGGGCATCTGAAGATGAGCCGTTGCCTGAAGCATCGATGTACATGAACTTGTAGTCAGCATCGACCATGGCAAAGAGGATGATTCTGAAGAAGCCCTTGTAGTTGAAATAAGTGGACCCCGACTTGGCTGGAGCTTTGCAGGCCACGTGCTTGCCATCGATGGCTCCAACGGTATGGGGGAAGTTCCACTTCTGATACCACTGCTCTGCAACTTTCTTCCATCCTTCTTCAGTGGAAGGGTACTGGAGGAGCTCCTCCAGGTATTCTTTGATGATGGCCTGCACCACTTCTCTGACCACAATGCTGATGGTGTTGGATGGCACCCTCCAGACGTACTGCATGCTCCTGTAGGTGGTCCCGGAGGCCAGGTGGCGCAGAGTGAGTGCCACCTTGAGCCCAGGTTCCAGGCTGGGGCGGAAGCTGGTGCTCTGCTTGGTCAACCTGGGTGTCAGCCGCTGCACAACTTCGTCAAACATGGCTGGAGGCATCCTCATGAAGTTCTGGAACGCCCGAGTGTCTTCGTTCCTGAGCTCCACCATCAGCTTGCTGTACAGTCCGTCCTCTGCTCTTCTGGCAATCCATCTTTGGACCCAGACTCTTTTTGGCTGCCTCTTTTTCTTCTCGCAGTAGAGTTCACAGAGCCTGCAGATGGCTTCGCACTGTTGCAGAAGGATGGTGGCTGCCAAAAGGACTGTGGTATGATCCACGGTGGACATGACTGGATGCTGAGGAAGAGTAAGAGTCAGATGAAGGCTGCAGAGGTCTGCACAGGTGGGCTGCTGGTCTGAAAGTGAGATGCAGATGAGTTGCTCCCCCTTTTTATAGGAAATATAGGTTTTCCGCTAGGCATCCTCTAGGCATCCTCTAGGCATCCTTAATATCCAAGATAGGTCCCCTCTGTGAACGTTTTTTCAGTTTTAAACGCTTTGTTTCCACTTGGCATCCATTCTGCATCCGTTCCACTTCCTCCCTGCATACGAGCGGATGCGAGTTGTGCGGATGCGCAGCGGATGCCTAGCGGATACCTAGTGGATATAGCGGATGCGTAACGGATGCAGAACAGATGCGTAGCGGATGCATAGCGGATGCAGAACGGACGAATTGGATACATTTTCCGCGCAAAAGTTTTGGGCAGCCCAAAACTTTCTGAGCGGATGAAACGTCAATAGACGGATGCTGGACGGATAGAGAGGAAGCAAAACGGAGGCAGTGAGTACATCGCGTTTTCCAACGGATGGCAAGCTTTTTTGTCCATTTTACATCCTCTTTGCATCCGTTGGTTCAGTGTGACATGGGCTTAAACAGTTGACAGGGAATAGCAGTGTGGCTCCATTGGCTATGGAGGAGGTTGGGGAAGGGCAAAGTCTGGCTGGGCAGAGCAGAAAAGAGGTAGAACAAGGGAGAGGGAGTTCAGAGGAAGACCCAGGCCCACCCCCTCTTCATCCTAGACACGCAGGAAGGAACAGAGAAGAGAGCAATGTGGGTTGCATGGTTTACAGGGGAGGAAAGGGCCCTGATTCCCTTCATTAGCCACATCTGGGAAGATAGTTGATAAGAAAGGTAGGCTGCATGCAGAAGACTGCTGGAAGTAAACATGACTTTATCTTGTGTTGTTGTGGCTTATCTGTATTCCTGGCATCTTTCCAACCATGTGAGTTTTGCCATGCCTTCAAGTCTGAAATTCTTGCTCCTGCCCTGCCAAACTAATTACTTCAGTTTGGCTTGATTGGACTGAAAGTTACAGTTTGTGTTGACCATGTTTTGGACTTAATTTTCTGCAGTCAAAGGCTGTTCCTGGGAGAGTTTTTCTCCAGCCAGAAGGTAACCTGGGCACTGGGGGCAAACAGGGGTGGGATTCAAATTTTTTAACAACTGGTTCTGTGGGTGTGGCTTAGGTGGTGGGCGTGGCTTGGTGGTCATGTGACTGGGTGGACATGGCTTGGTGGTCATGTTATTGGCTGGGTGTGGCCAACTCAATATCACTCGCATCGAGGCACACATCTCCTCGCCTGGCCTCTCGTGACTATGGGGATGCTGCAACAGTCGTAAGTGTGAAAAATGGTCATAAGTCACTTTTTTCAGTGCCATTGTACCTTTGAATGGTCACTCCACACAAGCAAAGTACCAGCAAAGGAGGGGGAAAAAATCCAGAGAGGTTCCTGAGACAGGAAATCTAGTCATGCCAAGAATGTAATAAGGGTTAACGGAGAGGCAGTTTCTGTAAGCAACACCAGAATGTTTCCTTCCTGCCTCCCTTACAGGATTAGGCCAGTAATTTCTTTTAACAACCGGTTCTCCGAACTGCTTAGAAAATTAACAACCAGTTCTAGCAAATAGGTGTGAACTGGTAGAATCCAACTCGGGGGCAAAGTTGGAGATAATAAAGGGGCTCTTATTGATTGTCTGATTGTGTTGCCTTTGTGCTATGCCCCAGGCCATCACAAAACTCTTGTAAGTCAGTGCTGACACTAATAAATAATACAAACAGTTTCTTGTTAAATGTTGCCATTGGTGGTGGTATGAAGATGTTATGTACTGTGTTCATTACAGTACACAGGATCTGGCTTTGAGCTATTGTTAGCCTATCCAAAACACAGGGAATGTCCCACAAGAAGGCAAAGGATCAATCTATGAAGATGAAATAATAATGAAAGGTCAAGAGCAAACAGCTTGAAATCAGACTGGGCTATTACAGCAACAATATCCAAAGGTTCACTGTTCTTCTCAACTAAAGACACCAGACTCTCAGACTGTAAATGCCCCATAGAATACAGAAAGAAGCATTCAAATTGAACCTTGCTTCTAATATAAATGGAGCTTGTATACTTTATTCTTGGCAGTTGCTGGATTTCTACTTTAAGGGCTTTAATTGTTTTTGCAATAAACATCACTCATCAAAGATCCACGTTCTTGAATCACTGCCTGTAAGGCTTCTAATATCGGTTGGAAGAAACCTGACACCAAATGCAGCAACTTTTATGCTCACGTTTATGGGAGGAAAGAATAACATGAGTTCATTGACCCAGGCTAGACTGACCAATCCTCTCGCAATACTGTTTACTTTTGATCAGGTTGCTGGCCTCAAGAGAGCAACAGAACTAAACTAGCACAATTGGTGCATCAGTGTTCGGTTTTCACTGGTCACTATAGCATCCCTTTGTGCTTAAGATGCTGGAGTTGTAGCTTTAACAGCCATTTCTCCTACATTTTCCTGGTTGATTGGTTGGACAGATTTCTAGGCCACCCAACTCCAGCGTGACTCTGGGCTACCTAATAGGATTACATTATTGAGGCAACTTTCCCCCCTTGTAAAATGCCCATGGTTCTCACTCTACTGTTGTTTAGAAGAGCTGTAAAGATCTGCTTCATCACCCAGGTGTTTGACAAAGGAAACTGACTTCTTGCTTCACTGTGCTTGCCATTTTTATCATTATTTTTAAAGCTTTATTTAATGAAATAAGTAAATGCCAGACTCACAAGCTCTGGAACCCCCTTCTACTTTCCATGTAGAACAGGACATTTCCAGCTGCTGGGAATTTACTAGCTGCTCCATAGAGTCTTAAAAATCTTACATAATTCTGCTTACAAAGATGAGAGATATTTTTTCCAAATAGACAAGTCAAAGCATCTGAATGTCTTTTTCAAGGTTTTTGTTGCAACTCTGCCAATTTTTAGTCTGGGAAGGTCTGTTTTTGCTGTGGGAAGTCCTGGTAGTCGTAGCCTTGGTAGGTGAGGGACTGTTGAAATCCGTGGAAGGGCTGTGACATCGCCTGGGGTGGAGGAGCAGACCTGGACTGGATAGGAGCAGGTTCAGTTGGGCCTTGAGGGTTGTGCAGAAGTGCTGTGATCTTCTCCTTCATCACCTGGTACTGGGCCTCGGGCAGGTCCCTGAGGGTGTGGCTCATTTAGGTGATGAAGATGTGGCGGCCTGAGGATTCTCTGTCCAAGTGGACCAGCTGAGAGAGAAGTTCTGTGCTGGTCTTCATTGTGTCCCTGATCTCCAACAGGACAGTGTGGTTCTGGCCCTCCAGTCTGCCTCTCTGCCTGCATCCTCTGCAGCTGGGTGTGGGTGTGGGTTGGTCTCTGGTGGCTATTGCTTCTTCCTCCATTTGTGACAGGGGATCCTCCAAGCATAGGGAGTGCAGCTGTCAGGGGGGTCTCTGCCGTGGGGCCCTCTGAAGACACCTGCCTGGACAGGGTAGCTGGCTTCTGGCTGGAAGAGGACTGGCTGTCTTTGGGCTGTCTTTGGGCTGTCTGAGGGAGAGGGGTGTCAGAGGGGCTGCTCCTCGGTGGCGGATCTCACCCTCCAAGAAGCTGCACTTGGCCATGACGTACATCTCCCGGTCAGTGAGCTTGACAGCGGCCTACCCGGATTTCTTGAGGTGTAGCTTGCCATACCAGGTGTGTATGTGCTTCCACCATCCCAGGAGTTCATCTGCAGTGTAGCCCAGGCTCTCTGCCTTGTCTCTCCAAGCTGCCTGCTTCTTCTTGGTGTCGCGATAGAGTCTGTGGCCCTTTCTCCAGAGGTATTCGTTCTCCCTCAGCCATTCCAGCACCTCATCCTCATGGTCCTCGGAAATGGTGTACTGTTTCCTCTCTCCCTTCTCCTTCCCTTGCCTCTTCCTCCCTCTGGCAGGGCCTTCAGCAGCAGGGCCTTCAGGGGCTTGAGCAGCAGGGCCTTCAGGGGCTTGAGCAGCAGGGCTTTGAGGGCCTTGGGGCTGGTCCACCGCAGCAGCAGCAGCAGCAGCAGTAGCAGCAGCAGTAGCAGCAGCAGTAGTAGTAGCAGTAGCAGTAGCAGTAGCACCAGCAGCACCAGCAGCACCAGCAACACCAGCACCAGCACCAGCAGCAGGTTCAGAGTCAGTGCCAGGGGGTGGGATGCTGGTTCTGGCCTTCTTGCCAGATCTGGAACGAGCAGGCAAGGGCTTCCTCTTCTTGCCTGACTGACGAACAATGGTGTTCCTGCTAGATGTATGTGGCAGCACGTCTTTCCTCTGAATGCTGACTGCATGCAAGCTGCATCCTTTTATAGCCGCATCCTATATACATCTGTGCGGCATCCGCTTTGCTTCCTATAGGCGTCTGTGATTTATCCGCATCCTCCGCTATGCGTCCACTTCGCAATTCTCCCCCGGAAGCCCTTCGGAGGTGTCATCCACTTCCATCTGCTGTCATCCGCTAGGCTTCCTATGAACATCTGTTTAACATCCCCACTATATACTACCCCTGTCCATTCTTTTCCATTCTTTTCCGTTCTGTTTATGCAAATTTTCACCACTTTTTGGAGCGGATGACAATGGATGGAGCCACCCCGAAATTTTGCTCATCCGCTGTGTCCTTTATGCATATGTTTTGCGTCTGTCAGCCAGTGGGACCTAGCCTTTTGTTTCTTCATGTTCCATCCAGACTCCGGGCTTCCTCTTCTGCCCATAGCTTTCATGTGAGCACATTGAAATGTACTGGGATTCTCATTTTCCTTGAGACATTCCACAGCTTGACACAATCAACACAACTGAAGGTCTTTCTATGCAGGTAGTCCTCAACTTACAACAGTTCATTTTGGGGACCATTCAAAAGTTACAACTTTGAATGTTATGACCTTTAGAGCATCCCCATGATCACTTGATCAAAATTCAGATGCTTGTCAACTGATTCATATTTATGACAGATACTGTGTCCCAGGGTCATGTGTTCACACATTGCGACCTTCCGACAAGCAAAGTTAATGGGAAAGCCAGACTTCACTTAACAAACGTCTTACTAATGTAATAACTGCAGTGATTCATGTAACAATGGTGGCAAGGAAGGTCATAAAATGGGGCAAAATTCACATAACAAATGTTAATAATACTGTATATAAAACTAAGGATATTATATGGTAGTTTGCACATCCATTATGTCTCTTGAAATATCTTGCCATAGACTCTTCATAAATCCCTGCAACTTCCAAACTTGGTGTTAGCCAGAGTATATTCTAAGGCAAGGGTGTCAAACTCACGGCATCACGATGTCATCACATGACGTATCGGGACTATTTTCCTCTTTGCTAAACCGGGCGGGGTTGGGACCAGCACATGACTCATCTGGTCCCTGTTCTAAGGTATGTTGACATCTCTACAGTATTTCGTTTCCTTCTTTCTTTGATCTTCATTGAATCAATAACAATCCCTCCAGTGTCATCCTTTAGCATGCCAGTTCCAGGTGGAAACTTCCGAGTCTGGAGATCTTTTGTAAGACTTTCCCTGTTTTTCCATGTCTGTTTCCATGTTCAATATCTTTATGGATGTTGTAACACCGCTATTTGTCTCAGCTCTCTGAAATTTAGTGAGAGAATTTGTCTCACATCTTGCTTGCTTATGTTGCAAATTTCAAATTGGACATAAAACCTACCAACCTCCTTTTCTTTGCATCATGGGTTGGAGCATAAATTTGAATGGTTGATATATGCAGGGGTGTCAAACTCAATTTCATTGAGGGCCATATCAGGGCTGTGGTTTACCTCGGGGGGAGGTGGTGGGGGAGACTGGGTGGGCATGGCCAGCTTGACGCCACTCCCCAAACTTCTGGCATGTTTCCTCTTTGCATCAGATAAACCATGCTGAAGCCACTTACATTTTCCAGGACAGGCCCGCGGGCCAGATCTGACCACATTGCAGGCCAAATTCAGCCCCCAGGCCTTGAGTTTGATACCCTGAATTAAAGAGTTGTTTGTAAAGTGTGATTTATATTATCCAATGGTTGACTGTGTTGAACTGAAGTACTGCCTATGCAACATTTTTCCTTACTATGCAAATATCACTATTCCCTTTTTGTGTTCTGAGTAGTAAATAGTATGATATCATGAGTGAAAATATTCAGTTCCAATCCATTTGAAGTTGTTGATGCCTAAAAAGTCAATATATAACTCATTCATTTTATCTTTATCTATGTTGAGGTTTCCCATGTTCATGCTTCCTACATTTCATCTTCCCGTTGCTATTCTCTCTCTGCACTTTGGATGTTTTTCTCCTGCAAGGCAACTGATCAGCAGCAACTCAATGTCTTAAAGGCCTTAATTTAGCCAAATCAAAAACAGCATTACTACTCTGAGGTCTTCAGTTCTTCCTCATCTTTAGTGCCATCTGACCTGAGGCACCCTTTCATCTGGCATTTTATTGGCAGGATTTAATATTTTCTATCTATATGTTTTTCTTAGGGAAAAAAAATAAAGGGAAGGTTTAAACTGCTTCTCCTGTGCAAAATGAAATAACGCATTTGCTATTGTCCACTACAATTATCATCCACCCACCCGAACCCCTGACCAATACAGGAGCATGCTTGCTTTAGCTGGGCACTCAGAATGACTGTGACATCTTGAGTGACTCTCCTTGGAGTATATTTCTGGTGTTCTCTTCATGTCTGCCAGGAACATCCCCACCACCATGATGAAGGAGCATAGCAGGCTTCTGTAAATCGTGGTTGGTCAAATAGCCAGGTGTTTAAACTGGATTTGGCATTTTTGTCTACCTATCAAGTCCTTTCCAAGAACTTGGTTTAGTCAGATGTTGTTTAATATTATTAAAGGTATTGTCACAGGATGTAAGCTGATCTAAGTGAAGCTGCCTTTTGCAACTGACTGCTGGTGATTTTGTCAATGGCAATTGTGTTCAAGAGGTGCTCCAAATCTCAGTGGACTTGATTTGTAACTGCCACATGTCACTAAATGTCCAGGATCTCCTACACATAGCACAGTCCATGTTGACTTGGGTGATGACCAATCTAGTATGTTTCTTTACGTCTCATCATATTGTTTATGGGAGGGACACTTTTCATCTCTGATGAGGCCTATCCAATATGGTTGAAATGGTCATTTTTTAAAGTCTTGCTCCTTTTAGATATAACTCAAGGTGGAAAATATACCTTTTGTGTCTAAGGAAGGCCTCCCTTAAACACAAACGGTGACTGGGTGACTTTGGGCTAGTCATTCTTAGCACAACCACCTCACAGAGTTGTTATGGGGAAAATGGGAGGCAAGAATATTCGGTATGTTGGCCACTTTGAGTTATATCGAAAAAGAGTGAGATAAAATAATGGTTTCTTAGCCAGCACCTTAACGACTACACTAAACTAGATTGCCAGGAGGTACATTCAAATGTTTGTGACCTTGTTCTAAAAAAAAAAAAAAGGGGGTACATTTAGAAACAGACATAAATGTAATCATTAATTTTTTAAAAAATCAGACATATTTTCCTTGTATCTTCCTTTAATAGCAAATTCTTTTGCAAACTGTTGCTTAGCTACGAATAGGGTTACTCTTAATTTGTCTGGGGAGAAGTTTACTTTAGCAAAGTGAAATAGCTCAACACTGACATCTTGTGGGAGATAAAATGTGGTATAGCACAGCTTCTTTTCTTCGAATAATCAAACATTTGCATATAATCCTCAACTATCTGAAGTATATTAAGCCCATCTCACACTGAACCAACTGATGCAAAGAGGATGTAAAATGGACAAAAAACCTTGCCATCCGTTCGAAAACGCGATGTACTCACTGCCTACGTTTTGCTTCCTCTCTATCCATCCAGCATCCGTTTATAGACGTTTCATCTGCTCCAAAAGTTTTGGTCTGCCTAAAACTTTTGCGCGGAAAATGTGTCCAGTTCGTCCGTTCTGCATCCGCTACGCATCCGTTACGCATCTGCTACGCATCCGTTACGCATCCGTTACGCATCTGCTATATCCGCTTAGCGTCCACTGTGCATCCGCGCAACTCGCATCCACCCGGACGCAGGGAGGAAGCGGAACGGACGCGGAAGAGATGCAGAACGGATGCACAACGGATGGAGCACGGAAACAAAGTGTTTAAAGTGGAAAAAACGTTCGTAGAGGGGACCTATCTCGGATATTAAGGATGTCTAGAGGATGCCTAGAGGATGCCTAGAGGATGCAAAGGGACACCTATACTGCCTATAAAAAGGGGGAGCAACTCGTCTGCAACTCACTTTCAGATCAGCAGCCCACCTGTGCAGACCTCTGCAGCCTTCATCTGACTCTTCCTCTTCCACAGCATCCAGTTATGTCCACCGTGGATTGCGACAAAATCCTTTTGGCAGCCAACATCCTTCTGCAACACTGCGAAACCATCTACAGGCTCTATGAACTCTACTACGGGAAGAAAAGGAGGCACCCAAAAAAAGTCTGGGTCCAAAGATGGTTAGCCAGAAGAGCACAGTACGTACTTTACGACAAGCTGATGGTGGAGCTCAGGAGCGAAGACACTCGTGCGTTCCAGAACTTCATGAGGATGCCTCCAGCCATGTTTGACGAAGTTGTGCAGCGGCTGACACCCAGGTTGACCAAGGCTAACACCAACTTCCGGCCCAGCCTGGAACCTGGGCTCAAGGTGGCACTCACTCTGCGCCACCTGGCCTCAGGGACCACCTACAAAAGCATGCAGTACGGCTGGAGGGTGCCACACAACACCATCAGCATTGTGGTCAGAGAAGTGTGCAGGCCATCATCGAAGAATACAAGGAGGAGCTCCTCCAGTGCCCCTCCACTGAAGAAGGATGGAAGAAAGTTGCAGAGCAGTGGTATCAGAGGTGGAACTTCCCCCACACCGTTGGAGCCATCGATGGCAAGCACGTGGCCTGCAAAGCTCCAGCCAAGTCGGGGTCCACTTATTTCAACTACAAGGGCTTCTTCAGCATCATCCTCTTCGCCATGGTCGATGCTGACTACAAGTTCATGTACATCGATATTTCAGGCAACGGCTCATCTTCAGATGCCCAGGTATACAACGACAGTCACCTCAAGGAGGGGCTGGAAGGCAACCTCATCGTGGGCTTCCCAGATCCAGAACCCCTGCCCAACGACACGCAAGATGTACCCTACTTCATCGTGGGGGATGACTCCTTCTCCCTCAGAACCTACCACATGAAGCCCTACACCTCCAGACTCCTCACCCGTGAAGAGAGGATCTTCAACTACAGGCTGTCCAGGGCAAGGCGGGTGGTGGAGAACGCCTTTGGCATCCTGGCCAACAGGTTCCACATACTTCTCACCACCATGCAGCATCGCCCAGAGACCATGAGGAGGATCGTGGAAGCTTGCTGCATCCTGCACAATCTCATGCGCACCCGCTACCCAGTCTTGCAGGACAGGCTCGTGGACCTCCAACAAGGCAATGGGGACATGGAGCCTGGGGAATGGAGGCAAGGGCAAAACCTGATCGACACTGAGGATGTGCAAGGGCCCAGCAGAGCCTCACGTGAGGCGAAGAAGCAGCGCAACCTCCTGAAACACTGGTGCAACTCCCCAGCTGGAGCGGTGGAGTGGCAAGACAGGATGGTAGATGCTTAATGGATGCTTCCTTCAGCCTGTCTCATCACACGGATGAGATTGGGCCATGTATGTTTGGTTGGCCTACAATGAACAGGGCGCTTAATAAAGAGTTGTGTTTATGTTGACATGTGTGGATCAATGCTTACATTGTAATTGATAATGAACGGCCATCGGGGTGGCACCTGGGAGGGTGGACCATACAGTCCCACTATGCTTGCACTGGAGGTTTATTTATCCCACAACTATTACCCATCCCATAGGTATCCCTGACCATCCCACAAGTATCCCTTCCCATCCCACAGGTATCCCTTCCCATCCCACAGGTGTCCCTTTCCATCCCACAGCTATCTTAACCCATCCCAAAGGTATCCCTGCCCATCCCACTGCTATCTTAACCCTTCCCACAAGCATGCAAAGGCTAAACCATTTCTAAAAGTTTCCACCCAGACTTTATGGAAAAAAATTAATGAAGCAAGTGTGTGAAACAAAGATAAACTTTATTAATAACAAGCTGTAAAATAAACATGACCCAAGTCAAGTGTCCAAATAAAGTCCACAAATATCCAGGCAGCAAGTCTCTGGCACTCCTCTTGGTCACTCGGAGGTATGTGCCCAGTCTAAGGTGTTAGGGTGCAGGTGCTGTGGAGGTGGGTGCTGCTGCAGTGCTGGTCTGAGGTGTTGTTGGAGTGCCTGGCCCTGAGAGGACAACAGGGGACAGTGTGTTGAGGAAGGTGGCGGACAGCTGGCTCAGCCCTGTGATGCTGAGAGGTCCTTCCTCCATGCCATGGGGTGTCAGCCCCAGTACTGATGACAGATGTACTGAGGCCGGGCTTGGCTGTGGGGTGGAGGAAGGAGTAGTGTAGTGGGGCTGTCTGGTCTGCAGCTGGGTGAGGACTGGCGTGGGTGGCATCATTGACGTGGCTGGCATCGCTGTCGTGGGTGGCATTATTGGAACCGGTGGCAACGGTGTCGCCCGATGACTCTGTGCCTGCATTTGGAAGGGCTGCTGTCTGTGCTGCTGGACCTCCGGGTAGCTGTAGCCCTGGTAAGTGAGGAGCTGTGGGAAGCCTTCGTATGGGAGGGACATCACCTGGGGTGGGGGAGCAGACCTGGACTGGGTGGGAGCAGGTGCCTCTGGGTCTGGAGGGTTGTTAAGCAACGTGGTGATCCTCTCCTTCAGCACCTGGTACTGGGGATCCGCCATCTCCTTGAGGGTCTGGTTGACATAATTGAGGAAGGGCTTGCGGTTGGAGGAGGAGGAGTCGATGGGGACCAGCTGAGAGAGGAGACCTATGCTGGTGCGGATGGTGTCCCTGATCTCCACCAGGACCTTGTGGCTCTGCCCCTCCTGCGGTGCGGCTCTCTGCCTTATTGTGGAGGCGGAGGTGTGGGTGGATGCGACTTCGGCAGCGGTGGACTCGATGTCTCCTTTCTCCCACCGCACCAGGGAGTCCTCCTCGCTCTCCACCACGCTTTCAACACCTGCCCGGGGGTTCTCCGCCGTGGCACGCTCCACAGATACCTGCATGGAGACAGGGACTGACTCTCGGCTGAAAGAGGACTGGGTCGCAGCAGGCTGCCGGAGAGAGAGGGTAGTGAGAGGGGCTGCTGTTGCTCCTCGGTGGCGGATCTCACCCTCCAGGAAGCTGCACCTGGCCATGACGTAGGTCTCTCTGTCCGTCAGCTTCACAGTGGCCTGGCCAGATTTCTTCAGGTGCAGCTTTCCGTATCAGGTGTGCATGTGCTTCCACCAGCCGAGGAGCACCTCCGATGTGTAGTCCAGACTCTCCGCCCTCTCTCTCCAAGCAGCCTGCTTCCGCTTGGTAGTCCCTGTACAGCGGGTGTCCCTTCCGCCACAGATAGTCGTTCTCTCTCAGCCACTCCAGCACCTCATCCTCGTGCGCTTCCTCAATGTAGTACTGCCTCCTCTCCCGTTGTTGCATATGCCTCTTCCTCCCTTTGGCAGGACCAGATGGGCCCTCATCAGAGGGGCTTCCAGGTTGTAGGGGCTGCTCCTCCACACCAACAGCAGCAGCAGCAGCAGCAGCAGCAGCATCACCAGCAGGATCATAATTAGCAGCAGCAGCAGCAGCATAATCACCAGCAGGATCATAATCAGCAGCAGCAGCAGCAGCAGCAGGATCAGCAGCAGCAGAGTAAGCACCAGCAGCAGGGTCAGCAAGACCAGAAGCACGAGCAGAACGAGCAGGACCAGCAGGACCAGGAGCAGCTTCAGCAGAGTACGCAGCAGCAGTAGCACTACCGCCAGGAGCAGCTTCAGCAGAGTATGCAGCAGAAGCACCACTGCCAGGAGCAGCTACAGCAGAAGCTCCAGCAACAGAAGAGCGAGCCCAAGCAGCAGAAGCCCCAGCAGAAGATGAGTCAGGGACATGGGGCAGGAGGGTGGCCCTGTCCCTCTTGCCAGGGATGGCGGCAGGTTGCTGAGACTTTCGCTTCTTCCCTATGGTTGTGGGGTTGCTGGCTGGCAGGAAGGCTTGCAGGAAGGCTGGCAGGCACCAAGGCTGGCAGGAAGGCTGACACCAAGGCTGGCAGGAAGCCTGGCAGGAAGGCAGGCACCAAGGCTGGCAGAAAGACTGGCTGGCAGGGAGGCTGGAAGGGAGGCTGGAAGGCAGGCTGCCAGCAAGGCTGGCAGGGAGGCTGCCCAGGAGGCTGGGAGGCAGGCTGGGAGACAGGCTTGGAGGCAGGCTGGCAGCAAGGCTTGCAGGCAGACATGCAGGCAAGAACTCGAGGTATCCAGCAGCAGGTCTTTCCTTGGAATGCTGGCCACGTGCGAGCTGCTTCCCTTTATATCCGGGGGGCTTGCGCAATGCATCCCCCCCGCATGCACAATTAACGCCAGGCATCCGTTAGGCTTCCGCTGTGCATCCACTAGGCTTCCGCTGTGCATCCGCTTCATCCGCTGTGCATCCGCTCTGCATCCGTTGTTTCCGTTCCGCATCCACTTTGCTGAGGCCCCCCTGGAAGCCCTGTGGTTGCGCCATCCGCTTCCATCCACTGGGCTTCCGTTCCGCATCCGCTTTGCATCCGCCCTGCGTCCTCCCCGCGTCCGTGTTATCCGCTCCAATTATGCAAATTTTCACCCCTTTTGAGCGCGGATACAACGGATGTAACATTTTTCTCTTCCGTTGTGTCCTTTTTGCATCCGTTGGGCAGTGTGACACGGCCTTTAAATTTATACAATCTTATCAACTCCTATAGTTACGATCAGGCAATACTATTTCTTAAATTATGCATTATTGATATAAAATAAGCCTGACTTAAATAGATTTCCTAACCTTCCGTAATCAAAAAGCAGATTAACAACTTCTAAGCAGTTTACAAAACTAACAGTCCCAGCCATAGAAGATATTTATAGTAAGTTATATTCAGTTATATTCAAGGGAATATAATAAAACTTCTTATGGTGCTTATGTCCAGGGGTGGGATTCAAATTTTTTAACAACTGGTTCTGTGGGCGTGGCTTAGTTGGTGGGTGTGGCTTTGTGGTCATGTGACTGGCTGGGTGTGGCCAACTCAATAACACTCACATTGAGGCAGGCATCTCGCCTGGCCTCTCATGACTGTGGGGATGCTACAATAGCTGTAAGTGTGAAAAATGGTCATAAGTCACTTTTTTCAGTGCCATTGTACCTTTGAATGGTCACTCCACACAAGCAAAGTACCAGCAAAGGAGGGAAAAAAAACTCCAGAGAAATTCCAGAGACAGGAAGTGTCGTCCTGCCAAGAATGTAATAAGGGTTAATGGAGAGGCAGTTTCTGTAAGCAACACCAGAATGTTTCCTTCCTGCCTCCCTTACAGGATTAGGCCAGTAATTTCTTCTAACAACCGTTTCTCCGAATTGCTTAGAATGTTAACCACCGTTTCTAGCGAATAGGTGCAAACCTGTAGAATCCCACCCTGCTTATGTCCATATGAAGATGAACAGTTGAATATGTTTCTGTACTATAGTGATATTAGCAATGCTCTTATTTTCTGAATACTTGGTCACTCAACCCAATTCTATTTATTTTTAAAAAAATATTTCCAATGATTTCTGTGAGGTTGCAAAATTCTTTGCAAGAACTCAGATATTTCTACCTTATGCTGGTCCAACACCATCATAAAAATTTGATTGGCTTGACCAGATAATTCCTGATCATCTATGTAGTACTTAATTATGACTTTGGGTCATTTTTTAACCCAATGTAACTCACTAGGATCTTATTGTACAGAAAAGGGAGGGGGAGGTAGTTTTAGTGGTTAAGGTGCTGGCTTAGAAACCAGGAGGCTGTGAGTTCTAGTCCTACCTTAGACATGAAAGCTAGCTGGGTGACCTTGGGCCAGTTACTTTTTCTCAGCCCAACCCACCTCACAAGGTTGTTGGTGTGGAGAAAGTAAGAGAAGGAATGTATTAAGTATGTTTGATGCCTTGAGTTACTTATAAAGTGATAAAGATGGGATAAAAAATAAAAATTAATCAAATATACAAACACACAGCCTTGCTCCAGAATGAAAGGTTAGAAATCTTAAAAACCAAGCAAATAAACCACAATATCGTGCTTAACAACCAGCATTTTCTTTGATCTGAAAAAATCTAATTTGCATAAATTAATGCCATTATCTTGTCAAGCACTCAACTCAAGTCCCAACTTATGTGGGACTGTTAAGAAAACTGGAATATTACTTAAGCTGCCTACTGAATGGGATTAAAATATACATACATTGATCTCATGAGACCTGTTGAAAAAATATTGGATATAGAGAAATTGAAGTAGCGTAATTATCCAAAAAGTGGAATTTACAATTCAGGTACAATAATTTTTAAAAATTTATGTTTAAAAAACACTGAAAAAAATGGAAGAGCTGAAAAATCAGAGAACGCTGATGAATACATGGGATTAGTAATTCAGACTTGCTTTAAAAATGTAAGTATTTCAAGCAGTATCTAGTATTATTTAAGTTCAAATTCCAAAGCAATCAGTGAGTCTGAATAAAATCTTATTTTAGCATATCTAATTAAATGTACACATACGCGCACACACAAAGTTGAGAATGAAGGCAAAGAAAACATGCTGGTGCAATATATAGATCTATGTGGAGAGGAACAGCTTATCTTTTTGCAAAATATTTCTTTCTGGAATAAATCTCAACCAATAAACAAGTTGAATAAATTCCATGATCTAATTCTATTTAAATTTTATTGAAAATGAGGAAATAAAACTATAAAAATACAGAATGGTTTATCCTAAAGTGTAGCTACACTATTAGTAAGCATTATTAATTAATACATTAACTCCAATATTTTTAGAGCAAAACACTGTAAACACTATCTTAAGAACATTAATATACAGAGGAATATACATTCTCAAAACCATCTTTGCAGTTTTAATATCTCTGAATCAGGTTATTTCCAGATTATGATCTACAACTTCCCAATGATTATTTACATGAGGACATTATTTTTTTTCAGTTTTCATTTCGATATATTCTCTATTTGAACCAAGGCTTCCTTCTCATGGGCTTCAATTTCCTTAAGCAACTGTTCTTTTTCCTTGAAATAATCCCGGAACCATTGAATGTGTTCTACTTTTTGTTTCACACTTAAGTAGGGATTTTTGGAAAGTCCACATGCTACAAGTTCCATGAAGTGGCGAATTGGTCCTTCTTTAGGGAAGTCTGCCAAATGCTTATCCAGAAATATATGTTCATAAAATTCAGCATCATCTTCAAGTCCTGACAAAGGAAAAGATATAATCACTGTCAAAACACTTCAATTTACAACCTCCCTGAGCAGATTGCAGTATCTTACCTTATAATTTGCAAATGATTTGCAAACATTAATCGCTATGGTCATCTAAGCCAATATTCTCAATGATATCTTGAGCTTTAAAAAGCCACTTTGATAATTATTTGTTTTTAAAAATAATGCAAGCATTTTTGTAAATTCAATACATTGTTCAGTTGACTAAGTGGAATGAAAAATTTTACGCATCCTTTTCTGCTATCTGGATGTCCAAAAAATACATTTAAATTTTTGACTCTATTAAAAGGATTTTTAAAAAATCAAATTGATAAACAGGAGAGCAAATTATTTATTTATATTTATCAAATTTATATACAGTGGTACCCCAGTACTCATCGTTAATTAGTTCTGGGAGGCATAATTAGCACCAAAAACAATGAGTACCGAACAATTTTTTTCCATAAGGAATAACGTAGTGCATCAAAAGACAGCTGACACCAATAAGTTCTAGCTCGTGCGTTGAGTACCAAACAAACAATGAGTACAGGGACAAAATTTTCAAATCAAAATGCATTGAGTAACAAATTTGATGAGTTTCAAAGCAATTGAGTACCTAAGTACCGCTGTGCTGCCATCCTGTAGTTCCAGATAACTTTTGATTAAGGTGTATCTGAGAGGACCACATAATCTTTTTCACTTATCAAATGAAATTATGTCCTATTTTCTTCATTCAAATATTTGAAGTAGCCTTTAATTCTCATTTTGAGGATATAAAGTAAAAAGGACCTCTTGTCTTCCCAGAGACTATCATAAAAAGTGATGGTAATTCAGAATTGGTTTGTTAATTTATTTAAACAAAATAAAATAAAAAACAACTATGTTTGAAACCCGTCAAAAGTAAATCTCAAAAACAATATGCAAATTTTGAAAATGACTTACCTATCTTTTGTACAATATAACTATAACATACTATAATATACTATGTTATACAATATATAATAACATAAACATTTGTTTCAGCTCCCTCCAAATCCAACTCCCCAAACTTCTATCCCCAATTTTCACTGAGCCTCTAAACCAAGCTCAAAGCCCTTTTAGGATACTCACCAACTTCATTGTTAATTGGGAACTCCCAAAGTTTTCCCTCCTTCGTCCACTGTATCATCTCCTCAAAACCATTCTGTGGTGAAACGTTGGATATAATGGTTTTGGCAAATTCCAGATCCCAAATTGTTGGTATTGCTACTGTGTCTAAATTGTCAATGTATTTTTAAAAAAAAACATCAAAACAAGTAACAATTTAGTAATCCAAGTTATCCACAGAAATGCTTTTCAATGGAATTGATATTGTGTGTGTATGTGTGTGTGTGTGTGTGTGTGTGTGTCAGAATTCTCAAGATTATTAGCATTGTCAATGTTGTAGTTACAGGTAATCCTTGACTTACAACCATAACCGAGTCAGAAATTTTGGTCGTTAAACAATGTGGTTGTAAAGTCAGATGTCACATGGTCGCATTGCTTACCAATCAATTTCTCTTCTTTTCCTGTTGTGATTGTTAGGGGTTAGGGTCAACTTTCCCCACTCTCCTATCTTCCTCCCCAATTTTGTGCCTTTCTGGCTACCCAACATTCTGCTTGTGGAAAGGCAAGCCTCAGCCCATGTGGCGTGCAAACAAATGCTGGCACTTGTAGGGAATGAATGAATGCTGGTGTGCAAATGAAGGCTGTTGCTTACTGAAGTTTGCTGCCACAGAAGACAGAGCTCAGGGTGGCCAAAGGGGAACAGATAGGTGGTGTTTTGTTTTGGGATTTTTTTTTTTGGGGGGGGGGGAATTGCAGTGTCCCTGTGGCTGTAAAATGAGGGGGGGCCAAAAAAACTTGTATATTTTTGACATCATGATCGGGGGGGGGGGGGGGGGCGCTGCAGTGGCCATAATGTCAGACATGGGAAGTGAGTCCATTCTTTCAGCACTGTCGCAAATGTTGAACTGTCATTGAATGAATGATTGTCTATAAAATGCCTATAAGAATATTCTTTCCAAATCCCATTCAAACCTAACAGGCAATGCAGGTAGTCCTCAACTTATGGCCACAACTGAGCCCCAAATGTCTGTTGCTAAGTGAAACATTTGTTAAGTGAGTTCTGCCCCATTTTACGACTTTTCTTGCCACAGTTGTTAAGTGAATCATTGTTGCTGGTAAATTGGAAGCATGGTTGTTAAGTGAATCCAGTTTCTCATTGGCTTTGCTTGTTAGAAGGTTGCAATAGATCCCAGGAAACTGCAACCGTCATAAATATGACTCAGTTGCCAAGTATTTGAATTTTGATGGGGGATGCTGGGATGGTCATAAGTATGAAAAATGATCATAAGTTACTTTTTTCAGTGATGTTGTAACTTTGAATGGTCACTAAATGGACTGATATAAGTTGAGGACTCTCTGTATCTACCTCAAGTTCCTCGTTAGTGGGAACCTAGGATGCTGCTTTAGATTAATTCAGATTATTGAACTATTTGGCTGCGTACAATCATTGAAAGCAGCTTCTCCAACCTGGAATCCTTTAATGCAAGGGTGTCAACCTCAAGGCCCAGGACCTAGATCTGGCCCACTGGGTGCTTAGATCTGGACTGCGGGGCCACCCTGGAAACAGAGAAGAACTGGCCCGCGGTACCTCTGCCAGCAAAAACAGAACTGTCCCAGCCGAGTTTGCGAAGGCCGCACATGCCCCCCCGAGCTCTGTTTTCGCTGGCAGAGGGTTGCAGGAGGCCATCACAGCCGAAAATGGAGCTTCACAGCCCGTTTTCGCTGGCAAAGCACTTGGGCCACCACAGGCATCCCCCGACACGAGTGAAGTCATGTTGACCTCCCCCCCAAGATCTAACACAACCCTGATGCGGCCTCAATAAAATCGAGTTTAACACCACTGCTTTAATGCATTAGCCTATATCTTTTAGACACTGCAAGGCATGAATTCTGGGAATTATAGAATTGTCAGTCCAATGGATCTAGAGGGCATCAAACTGGACAAAAGTGGTTTCGGCATTCAAATGGGATTTTTTAAAAAAACATCTTATCTAGAAATGCCAGGAATTAAAAATAAACATTTTGTATGTGAAACTTGCATTCAATTACTAGTGAAACTTCTCTGATTGAGAGCCAAATGTCTGCATTTAACATAATTTTTAACACTTCTATGAAAACAGCAGATAAAATTCTCTAAGTTTTTATTGATTTACACTGTCTTGAGTATCTGGTTCCAAATTGTTCCTTGCTATTGAGCAATTAGCCTCTTCTCCAAATACACATAGAAAGTTTCTATAACATGGTTTGTAGCATGTTCAAGACTAATGCATTGAGCATAGAACAGACGTGTTTTATTCCACTCAAATTATCTTCCTGGTATGATTATAGTAACTAATTTGTGACTAACCTGTTTCGTGTGCACCCTCTGATTTAGGAGTGAAAATCTGTAGCCTTTCTCCAGAATAGAGATTCCTAAATATATATATATATATTAAAAATTCTGCTTTTGTTATTAAATTTAAAGGATCCAATATGAATAATTCTAAACTCTGTCATAAATAGTATTTGTCATAAATCTCAAACATATTTGTCATAAATCTCAAACATACTCCTTTGATCTGTTTTTAAACAATCGTTGGCCACATATTTTTGAAGCATGTAACAATGAAGAAAATATTTGTAACTGACACACACATACACCTAAATTAAATTAATTTATAGATTTATTTGGCCACGCAACTTGTCAAAATGTAATTCTAGGTAGCGTATAATCATAGAATTAGTTTCCCATAGACACACAAAATAATAGCACAACAACAAAAGCAAATCACATAATTGGGGCATAACTACATATGATCAGACTCCCAAGATAACTTGAGGAAATATTGAGGCCTTAAAAAACTTCTTGAAGGCCAACCAGGCTAGATGGACAGTTGAATCATAAGGAGAGACCATTCCACAAGGCAGTTATTGCACTCAAATACCATTCTCCTAGATTCCAACAGATGGCATTATTTCAGAGAAATAACCTGACAAGGAATGCTCATGGTCACATGTTGCTTGGGATGTGAACATGTGACTTTTTCAATATGAACAAAACGTTGCATTGTTAGCGGAGAACCTGAATGATTTTCAGCAACGGTAAGACAGACTATATGGTCCAAAAAGGAGTATGGATCTAAAAATGAACATATCAAAGAGCAATATACTGAATTTAACAGGGAAATGGACTGGAAGGCTGAATCAACCTGGAGCCTGGTAAGAATCAAACTGCCGAGTTGCAGGCAGCCGGCAGTCAGCAGAAGTAGCCTACAGTTAGATTTTATATACCTGCCAGACTTAATCTATTTCATTAAGCCTGATTTTTATGTCATATTCAAAATGTGACAAGTCTAATCTTCTGTACCACATCACAGTAAAAGGGGGGGGGGGTCCATAAGGAGAAAGAATGTGGCATGCTTCAACACAGCAACATTTGGCCATCCTGGCACAGGTCGTCCTTGACTTACAACCACAATTGAACACAAAATTTATGTGGCTAAGCCAGGCAATTGTTAAGCAAGTTGTGCCTCGTTTTGTGACTTTTTTCCATAGTTTTAAGTGAATCACTGCACTCATTAAGTGAATCTGGCTTCCCCCATTGACTTTGCTTATCAGGAAACCAGATGGGAAGGTTACAAATGGTAATCACATGACCCTGGACAGAGCAATATCATCAATGCATGGCAATTATTGCCAAGCACCTGAATTTTAAGCATGTGACCATATGGATGCTACAACAGTCATATGTGTGAAAAACGGTCAAAGGTCACTTTTTTGGGTGCTGTTGTAACTTCAAATGGTCACTAAATGAATAGTTGTAAATCAAGGATTACCTGTAATGATGTATAAATTCAGGATTTTAAAGAGATACATTCAGAAAATCATCAAGTAAAGTACCTTTTAATTCCACTGAGTTCATTAATATGTGTCATATTGCCATCTTCATCTTCATCACATTCAATTTGACTGGATGCTCGAAAGGCTTTTTGTTTAATAGGTTTTCTTCTAATTTTCATGCTTGCCATAATTTTGCTAAAATTAAAAATATTAGCATGTAAATATAAGCATGTACTGAAGGATGCACAGTACAGAATTTTTGTTCATGTTTGCTATTCTGGTGCAATAAAGAAAAGAAACAAAAATATATGAAATTGTAAAGAAAAATTCAACTGTGTGGATGTTCTGAAATCTATTTTTTGTTTTTGTGTTTCCTCTTCCATCTTCCCCTATTTTTTTTTAATCTAATGTTTCACAGACCAGAAACCTAGCAGCAATGACTGTATTTTCTGTGTTTCAATTGTGGTAATGGGAACCTCATAAACTAAAGAACAGTGCTAAGAATGCTTTTAAATAAACAAATAAACTCCGTACCCATCACCTTTACACAATTTACAAAATAATACAATTTGGTCTAGCCTTCTCCGGAAGATCAGCCGGAACAAGGCTATCTTCCCTATTTTCTTACAATTCAGTTGGCATATATTGACAGTGGTCAGTGGTAACGTCTTCCTAAGCATGAGGGTAGTAACAGAAAATGCTGTTTAACCTTACATAATTTGTAAGTAGTAGACTGAAAAATGAGTGAAGGTAGTTACTGATGCCAGACCACTAAGTACAAGCATCTTCACTAGATTTGGCTGCTGAAGAGCAGAGAAGTTCTATGAAGGAAGGAATGAATATGCACTTGACCACTAACTTAAGAGGATAGGCAAACGGTGCTGTTAGCAAAACTCCCAGAATGTTTCCAAAGGAAGCATAAGTATCAGTTTTCCAGTATACAAACCTGTGGATGGTAGAACAGGAACCTGGAAGCATACTTGAAGAGATACGCAAACAATTCAACCACATTCCCAGATGAGATCCTTATATTGGGTTTTCAATAAATAAGAAAGCAATATCGTTTAACCATAATCTTCATATTGACTATACACTCCGTCAGCTGATCTGGGGGCTCTATCTAATATTCTCAAATACCTGCTTTGAAATGTTAATAGCATTATTGCGTATTAACAACATATTGATGACATCTTATTCCATAAAACTCAATATATATTGCCTCTTCCTGTAGGTATTAAAAGGTCTTATTAGCACAAGGATCCCCTCAAAAAATCACAGGTCAAGCTGTTTAACCTTTAGCTATTCAACCTTTAGCCTTCCTAATTTGTATATTTCAGAAACATTGAGTCTATGAGCATCCATAATTTTTAAGCAACTGGTCTAGGAATGTTGAGACTATAGCCCTACACATCTGGAGAGCACCACATTGAAGAAAGCTGCTTCATTTTTTTGAGTTGTTTTAAAGGAGCATGCTTGTCTGCATGAACTGCAGCCTTCTAGCTCAGCCTAGAAATCTGTAGGACAATAGTATGGAGAAGATGAAATTAAAAGAAAATTGGCAAACTTAAAGCACTAAGTTTTAATTGCTGAAACCATAAGTATGCAAGACTGAATATTTTCATTACTGACAGGCAGTATAATGGACTGATTTATACTGATTTGGTAAAAAAAAAACAGTTTATTTCATCCATACAGTGGCCAGCCCTGATTTTTTTCTTCAAAATCACTCAATAGAAAGAGCAAGCAGTCTAGAATGCATTCTTTGTCCCTCTAAAGCCCATCTCACACTGTCCAACGGATGCAAAAAGGACACAGCGGACGAGCAAAATGTTCCATCCGTTGTTATCCGCTCTCAAAAGGGGCAAAAATTTGCATAACCGAAGCGGATAACACGGACGTGGGGAGGATGCAGGGCGGATGCAAAGCGGATGCGGAACGGAAGCCCAGCGGATGGAAGCGGATGGGAGTGGGTGGCACATCCGCAGGGTTTCCGGGGGGGGCTCAGCAAAGCGGACACGGAACGGAAAGAGCGGATGCAGAGCGGAAGCCTAGCGGATGCAGAGCGGAAGCCTAATGGATGCCTGGCGTTAATTGCGCATGCGGGGAGGATGCATTGCGTCAGCCCCGCGGATATAACGGAAGCAGCTCGGAAGCAGGACGCCATTCAGAGGAAAGACCTGCTGCCGGACACATCGACTGCCTTGCCTTGCCTGCCCTGCCTGCATTTCTGCCTGCCAGCCTTGCTGCCAGCCTTGCTACCAGCCTTGGTTCATGTCTGCCTGCCAGCCTTCCTGCCAGCCTTGGTTCATGTCTGCCTGCCAGCCTTGCTGCCAGCCTCCCTACCAGCCTTCCTCCCAGCCTGCCAGCCTTGATTCCTGCCAGCCTCCCTGCCAGCCAGCAATCCCACAACCATGCGGAAGCACAGCAAGCCTCAGCCATCTGCTGCCAGCCCTGGCAAGAGGGACAGGGCTACCATCCCGCCCCCTGGCCCTCACTCTGGTTCTGCTGGGGCTTCTGCAGCACGGGCTCGCTCTTCTGGGGCTGGCGCTTCTGCTGCTTCTGCTTCTGGAGGAGCTGATGACAAGCACTCCAGCACCAGACACCTCCACAGCACCTGCACCCTTCACCCATGAGACTGAGCGACCAAGAGGAGTGCCAGAGGCTCATTTTTGTTTCATAGCTTGTTGTTAATAAAGTATATTTTTGATTCATACACTTGCTTCGTTTCTTTTTTTTAATAAAGTCTTGCTGGAAACTGTTAGAAATGGTTTAAGCCTTTGCATGCTTGTGGGATGGGTAAGGATAGCTTTGGGATGGGTTAGGATACCTGTGCGATGGGTAATAGCTGTGGGATGGGTTAGGAGAGCTGTGGGATAGATAAACCTCCAGTGCAAGCATAGTGGGACTGTATGGTCCACCCTCCCAGGTGCCAAACCTACGGCCCTTTATTATCAATAATAATGTAATAATTATGCACACATGTCAACATAAACACAACTCTTTATTAAACGCCCTGTTCATTGTAGGCCAACCAAACATACATGGCCCAATCTCATCTGTGTGATGAGACAGGCTGAAGGAAGCATCCATTAAGCATCTACCATCCTGTCTTGCCACTCCACCGCTCCAGCTGGGAAGTTGCACCATTGTCTCAGGAGGTTGCGCTGCTTCTTCGCTTCATTTGAGGCTCTGTTGGGGCCTTGCACATCCTCAGTGTCGATCAGGTTTCGCCCTTGCCTCCATTCCCCAGGCTCCATGTCCCCATTGCCTTGTTGGAGGTCCACAAGCCTGTCCTGTAACACTGGGTAGCGGGTGCGCATGAGATTGTGCAGGATGCAGCAAGCTTCCATGATCCTCCTCACGGTCTCTGGGCAATGCTGCATGGTGGTGAGAAGTACCTGGAACCTGTTGGCCAGGATACCAAAGGCGTTCTCCACCACCCGCCTTGCCCTGGACAGCCTGTAGTTGAAGATCCTCTCTTCACGGGTGAGGAGTCTGGAGGTGTAGGGCTTCATGAGGTAGGTTGTGAGGGAGAAGTCGTCATCACCCACGATGAAGTAGGGCACATCTTGTGTGTCATTGGGCAGGGGTTCTGGATCTGGGAAGCCCACAATGAGGTTGCGTTCCAACCCCTCCTTGAGGTGACTGGCGTTGTATACTTGGGCATCCGAAGATGAGCCGTTGCCTGAAGCATCGATGTACATGAACTTGTAGTCAGCATCGACCATGGCAAAGAGGATGATGCTGAAGAAGCCCTTGGAGTTGAAATAAGTGGACCCCGACTTGGCTGGAGATTTGCAGGCCACGTGCTTGCCATCTATGGCTCCAACGGTGGGGGAAGTTCCACTTCTGATACCACTGCTCTGTAACTTTCTTCCAGCCTTCTTCAGTGGAGGGGTATTGGAGGAGCTCCTCCTTGTATTCTTCGATGACGGCCTGCACCACTTCTCTGACCACAATGCTGATGGTGTTGGGTGGCACCCTCCAGCCGTTCTGCATGCTCCTGTAGGAGGTCCCTGAGGCCAGGTGGCGCAGAGTGAGTGCCACCTTGAGGCCAGGTTCCAGGCTGGGCCGGAAGCTGGTTTTTGCCTTGGTCAACCTGGGTGTCAGCCGCTGCACAACTTCGTCAAACATGGCTGGCGGCATCCTCATGAAGTTCTGGAACGCCCGAGTGTCTTTGCTCCTGAGCTCCACCATCAGCTTGTTGTACAGTCCGTCCTCCGCTCTACTGGCGAACCATCTTCGGACCCAGACTCTTTTTGGGTGGCTCCTTTTCTTCTCGCAGTCGTGTTCACAGAGCCTGCAGATGGCTTCGCACTGTAGCAGAATGATGGTGGCTGCCGAAAGGATTTTGTTACAATCCACGGTGGACATGACTGGATGCTGTGGAAGAGGAAGAGACAGACGAAGGCTGCAGAGGTCTGCACCGCTGGGCTGCTGGTCTGAAAGTGCGATGCAGGCGAGTTGCTCCCCCTTTTTGTAGGCAGTATAGGTTTTCCGCTAGGCATCCTCTAGGCATCCTGTAGACATCCTTAATATCCAAGATAGGTCCCCTCTGCAAATGTTTTTTCCGTTTTAAACGCTTTGTTTCCGTGCTGCATCCGCTAGGCATCCGTTCTGCGTCCGTTCCACTTCCTCCCTGTGTCCGTTTACCGCTGGAGCAGATGGAGTTCTGCGGATGCATAACGGACGCCTAGCGGATATAGCGGATGCATAACGGATGCATAACGGATGCGTAGCAGATGCAGAACGGACGAACTGGATACATTTTCCAAAAATGCAAAAGTTTTAGGCAGCCCAAAACTTTTGGAGCGGATGAAACGTCCATAAACGGATGCTGGACGGATAGAGAGGAAGCAAAACGGAGGCAGTGAGTACAGAACAGATACATCGCGTTAACCAACGGATGGCAAGGTTTTTTGTCCATTTTACATCCTCTTTGCATCCATTGGTTCAGTGTGACATGGGCTTAAGCAACATGTTACTTTTGTTGCTGTGTTTTTGTGAGCCATTTGAGCTGGAATTAAACAAGATCTGTATTATGCTTTTTCAATTAATTATTATGCCAGGGCACAGTGGGATAAAAAATGTTATGAACATATACAAAATTAGTGTCTGAGTGCCATGCCATCCTTTAAATATCAACTTTAAAGATCTGGGATACTGAAGATGTATCTTGGCACTAAATTTTATTATTTATAATAAAGTTTAAATCTTTAATGTATTTTGTGATATTACGCCATAATTTCCAATGAGAGAATACTTGTTCCACCGCCAAATTCTGTACTGTTGTAATTTCAATTCAGCAAATATTTAGTGTTTCCTATGTTTACCAAAGAAAATGAAGGTGAAGATTTTATAAAGCAGAAATACCCATGGATTATTTATATCACTGCAAAAACAAGAAAGGCTTAGCTGTAATATACTGGCAGAAAACCAAAGAAATGCAAGACTATATTCAGTTATACAGGGATACATTTATTCATTTCTTCTTGAGAAAAATAATTTTCTGAAAGATCTGTGTGTGAAGTATTTTGTTTTATACACTAGATATTTAAATTAGAATATATATTAACCTAACTACTGTTTAATTCAAGAAGGGATTATTTAATTGAAACATAATACAGGTTACTATTAATAGATAGACATCAAATTGAAGAACTAAATGTCTGGAAAGGATGTGCAAAATTTGTAAGTCTGAGGATCAGGAACAAATGTGGAAGGCAACTATGTGATCCCAGGAAGCCCGACAGCAGCTGTACAGAGTTACTATATTTGTCTTTCATGAGCTCCAAAGCACCTTTTGAAGACTGAATCTGAAATGCTGGACAGGCCAAATATCCTCCAGCTTCAGGCTTATGGTAATTTGGTTTTGTGTAAGTTGTTCTGGAAGAAGGTAGCTGGTTCTGGAAGAAGCTGGTTCTTCTTCTAAGCTGGCACTTTGATGGATTCAGCAGGTTTAGTATGAATGCATTTCTTAAACTTCACAAATTAATCTCTCAGTTAAGCTTGGCAACATCAAAACCATTTCTAGCCAATATTGAGGGGAAAAAATCCATAATATATTAATGCAAATATTTCAAAGCGCTTGTTGCTGCACATTTGATTTTACACTCTTTTGTGAAACTTACCAAAGAAGACAGAAGCAGAAAAATTAAGAAATACAGAAATGAAAAGATCGGCTAAGACTGCTTTAAAGCTTCTGACTCAAAATCCAAATTTGCATTTTTAAAAGAAGGCAGATACAGTGGAACCTCAGGTTGCGAACGCTTCTGTTTGTGACCAAATCAGGTGACGGCCAGAATTTTTGGCAAAGTTTTGTTTCTGGTCATGAACACATCTTCAGGTGGCGATCAGACACAGCTGCAGCAATTTTCCCTGTCCCAGCGATTTTCCCTTTTTTGTCCATGCACGTGCAGACGGTCGTGCTTCCGGTCATGACCAAATCAGGTTGCGACCATAGTCCTGGAACGGATTATGGTTGCGAGCTGAGGTTCCACTTTAAAAGCAAATTATTACTATTTGTTTCTTTTCAATGTGACAGACATATTATGGGAATAGAATTATAGCTACAAACCTTAGGTCAGCCAATTTGTGAGCATTCATTTCTTCCTTGTGCTTTTTTACCAAATGCAAAAGTTCGGAAGTTGTCTTTTGTTTATCGAAAGGGAGTGAAGATGCAACAGCAGAGGCTGCTGCCTCCAATTCTGGAACATGTTGATTGCTGAAAAAAGAAATCCAAAATATAAATCCTCATTTTACATTCTTTGTTGTCCATATTTTGCTAACCTTCTGAGAACAGGCAGAAAATTAACAATGAATACAGTAGAAGAAAGCATCATCCATTTTTTTTTCAAATATTCACAGTACTAGCAATGTACAATTGACAGACAGCTTCAAGGATTTTTCTCTCCCTTATTCTTTCCAAGTTAGCTCGTGACATCCCTTGAAATAGGGAACTGTTCTCGGTAAAGGAGGACATATGTCCACTTGATTCTTTATTAATTATGGAGAGGAAACATATTCCAGGCCTTAATTTTTCCATTGAAAAATAGTTTCATAAATGTAATAGTCTAGGTTAGTAATGGTTACATTATACCACTTGTATAATACAGTATTAGACAACTTTAACATTTTAATTACTGTTTTTTAGGTAATAACCCCTCGCAAATATTTTAAATTATTCACTCTTTTTATCAGAAAATTTTCTATTTCAAACTGACCATTTTCCTATTCAAATTCCCTTAATTTGCATAGGAAATTTTCCAGTTTCTTTTTTTCCCTTGGGAAATTTGAATAAATATTAATAAGACCAAATCTTTGTTCTCAGGAAAGTTTGTTCTGAAAAATGAATCAAATGCAAATATATGATTTTTTTAAAAAATACTTAACCCAGTCCTCTTATGATTGATCAACATCAGGTAGGCTCCAGATAATGTATTTCTGAAACTGCGAAGTACTAACAGGAACACTAATAGGATATAACAAGTATTCCAGTTATCTTCTAAGAAAAAAACCTACGCATTTGTACAAAAAGATCTATCAATAATGTTTACATGCATCTTTGCATATCCTATGTAACCTGAAGTACTCAAACTATTGTACTCCATATATTGCTAGATTCTAGCTCTCATCAACTGTAAAGCAACCGCATCTGGAGGACTTCAGATGTTATCCAGAAAACTGAAGGAGTTTTAATCTATTTTCTTCTACCCTATAATATTTTAATATCCTAGTTCATCTCATGTGCACCAGGCAGAACTCTTTCTGCATAGTTAGTTAATCAAAGTTCTCTAGTGCAGGGATCGCCAACCTTTTGGACCTCAGGGACCACCAAACTCATAATTTTAAATCCCAGGGACCACTAACCGGTTCTGTGGGCATGGTCTAATTTGTGGGTGTGGCTTGATGTTCATGTGATTGGCTGGGCATGGCTTGTATGTATTTATATTATTTATAATATTTATATAAATATTTAGTTTTTATAAAAAAAGAACAACTTTTACTCAAAATCAGGCAAATTTGTTTGCCGTGAGGCAGCACTGAATAATAGAAACTTCAATCCTAAGGAAGGTTCGGCTGTGCTTAAAAGCAGAGCCGAAGATCTAAAGACTAGCTAGAAAGCAAGAAATCCAAGCATTTCCTACTTCCTAGCTAATCTAAATCTCTTGGCACAGCAGAACAGATGATGGTCAGAAAAAGGAAAAATAACAACTTTGCAGACAAGTTTGCCAGGTAAGGAGTGAGTGGGCGGGGAGGGTTCCTGCGGGCCATGTGAGCTGAGCAGCCTTGTGTTTCTGCGCAGCCTGGATTAATTGCTTTGGGGGGGGGGGAGCTCTGTGGGTGAGATTTCTCTGAGGCCCACCAAAAAATTTTCACAGCTCACCAGTGGACCACAGCCCACTGGTTGGCGACCACTGCTCTAGTGGATGATCCATGATTCACAATGAAAAGGCAGAAGCCAGGACAACAGAACAAGCAAGCAGGGGGGAAGACCAGCTGGTGCTTAGAATGAAAGCAAAAAACAAAAAGTGATGTAAGAAACATTAATGCAAGGAAAAGAGACCTGGGATTGTTGAGGAACCCACATAAGGCTTCAGCTGTGGTACTGCAGAACTGGGGTAATAAACCCCAGAAACAGCAACAGGTATCCTGGTAAAGAGCCAGTTTGGTCTAGAGGTGAAGGCACCAGACTAGATGCCAAGAGACTGTGGGTTCTCGTCTGTAGCATGAAAACCAGCTGGGTGACCTTGGACCAGTCACTCTCTGCCAGCCCAACTCACCTCACAGGATTGTTGTTTTGGGGAAAAAGGAGGAAGGAGTGCCACTTATATTTACTGCCTTGAGTCATTTATAAAAACAATAAAGATGGGATACAAATAAATAAGTATAAAATAAATAGGATTGTTTCCTCCTGGCAATTGGTTGGGTTTTTTTCTTTGTTCCTTGCCACCACAATTTGACAGAATAATTTAAGGAGATAACTATTGGGGACATATCCAGAGCCCACAGGTTTTGAATCCTTCATTGAGAATGACTCCACACAAAATCAGAATCAAGAGTCTGAAGAATTTTTCCTTATTTTCACAACACAATGAATAAAGCTGGTCATTTCTGAATCATACAGAATACATATCAAGTGTCCTTTTGGGTCTTTATTATTTTTCTTTTAAATACACCATTTATTTATCATATTCACTGCCCCTTTTTGGTATGTATCTCTTTAAACAACCACAGTATTTGTAGACAAACAGTATGAAAATATGCTTATAGCTTTACCTTTTTTCATTATCTTCCAACAATCTGCTTTTGACATTCTCCATAATCTTCTTCTTTGTACTTAGTTCTGTTTTCATTCCATGGATTAACTGTAGCAAATTTTTCTTTGCTTGTACTTCTGTTTTCTGCTCCTGATCTGGTGAAGCACTTGTATTGGTGCAGTTGACTTGCTCATCTTCGTTAGTGCAGAAGGCAGGGGTGGTGCTAAAGAACTTGTGTGCTTTGCTAGGAAAGATGTAGAAAGCACACACTAATTATACAAAGCGATTTTTAAGATATTTACAACTTAAAATATTATAAGAGATTATTATGAGATCATGGAACTATGTGCAACAAGGCTCAGATATATAATACATCTAAACATTTAATGTTTTATGGCCAGTTAAATGCAAGGGTTTTTTTTAATGTTAAAATATCCCAATGTTAAAACATACAAAATGTGCCTTATTTCATAAAGCTGCATGTATAGTAAACTCCACCAAATTTACTCCTAATGTTTACATTTAAAAAATGCAATTCCAGGAAAAATATATGCAATATAAACATTGTTAGCATCATTTAATAATCATGCCTTTCTTTTTGCGTTTTTCTATTATTTATTCAATTTGTATGGCTGCCCATCTCAAACAAGTGATGCTGGATGGCAATCATAAAATTAGTTAAAATCCAAACTATGCTCATAATACCACCAAAAAAATGAAATACATACAGCAGCCAAGAAAATGTGACAATCCATAGATGTTAAAATAATCACAAAATGGGCTCCTTCACATACTTGGGATTTCAGGCCACATAACTAGGCTTTCAGTGCCTTAGTAAATATTTTTCTGGAGAAGAATCAATATCTTACACTGATTTTGAACAAAAAATAAAACAGATGCTATTTTGCACATAAAATTGATTAGAAACAATCTTGTAAGGGTTAGAGTTTACAGAATGGGGGCTATTAGTTGAGAAAATCCCAGAGATGACACTGGAGGTGGAATTAGGGATGTGTTTGACAAAGACAAGGCGGCATTCCCAAATTCCCACAATATGAATTTTGAAGAAAGAGAATTGGGCTGGATATGTTTAAGCACACTGCAGTGTTGTTTAAAGGGGTTGCCATAAAGAAGAGTCAAGGTGTTCTCCAAAGCACCTGAGGGCAGGACAAGAAGCCATGGGTGGAAACTAATCAAGGAGAGAAGCAACTTAGAACTAAGGAGACATTTCCTGGCAGTTAGAATAATCAATCAGTGGAATGACTTGCTTTCAGAAGTTGTGAATGCTCCAACACTGGAAGTTTTTAAGAAGAGATTGGATAACCATTTGTCTGAAGTGGTGTAGGGTTTTCTGCCTGAGCAGGGGGTTGGACTAGAAGATCTCTAAGGTCCCTTCCAACTCTGTTCTGTTATTGTAATCATGTGTAAAACTACTGTTGCTGAATCAGTGCCTGTGTTCACCCAGTACATTAACACTAATCTGATTATAGTATTAGTCGAATTTGTAGCAGCCACAACCAAACCTCATGATCTTTCCTGAACTCAACCCAAAAACTTTCTGAGCGAACTGAAATTAATATAAAAAAGGTGTTTTATCTCTCTCCCAACCTACCGCTTGTGCATGACTCCTCAAAGTACACTTGGAAAAAGGAGAAGTCTTTATCTTTCACCTCCTATGCCACCTTCAGTTTGATCTAAATATAGCACATAAAATCATACATTGCAATGTCCTACCTGTCAATGAATACTTCAGCTTCAATCATAACAATACAAGAGCAAACAATAGATACAAACTTAAGGTAATCTGCACCAAACTTGATTGCAAGAAATACGACTTCAGCAACAAGAGTGGTCAGTGTCTGGAATCCTCTACCTGACTCTGTGGTTTCTTCCCCAAACCCCACAAACTTTAACCTTAGACTGTCTACTATTGACCTCACCCCTTTCCTAAGAGGTCTGTAGGGAGCGTGCATAAGCGCACCAATCGTGCCTACCGTCCCTGTTCTATTGTTCCTTTTATATTTTTTTTATTTTTCTTATCTGTATCCATGGATTCATAACTATGTTTTTACTTATACCTATTACCTTGCAAGCGATTGACAAATGGGAAAAAAAAAAAAAAAGAATATTTAATAGCCTCTGAAATGGGGCATCGAACACCGACACTCTTACGAGGAGAAGTCCGCTTCTTCTCTCCCAAGTACCTGTGCCAGGCCACCCTCACGTCCTCTGCTGGAGCACCGAAGCGAACCACTGCACAGAGCCTCCCGGGGACCCTGCCGCTTCTCCGCCACATTCTCCTCGACGCCGCAAGGAGTCACGCTCAATCTGTCCGGAGCACGAAGTGCTTCCGCCACAAAAGTTCCGGCAAGGTCGTTCGTGTGTGTCCCCCCCCCCCATCAGTCCGTCCGGAACGCGAGCACCCGGATATTGGTTCCGCAGCCAGGTAAACCTTGGCGCTCTTTTTTGGAAAGGGTCCTTTCTCGTTCTAAAAGGGAGGGAAAAGGGACGCCGGCCATTTAAATATGTACTGCATGCATGTTCGGAGGGTGGGAAATAGGTGATTTCTAAATCTTATTGGTGAGGTTCGCCTAACACTGAAAGACCCGAAACGAACGAGATATGTGTGTGTGTGTGTGTATATATATATATATATGTTTGTGTGTATGTGTATGTATATGTGTGTGTGTATATATGTGTGTGTGTGTATATGTGTGTGTGTATGTATGTATGTATGTATGTATGTATGTATCTATCTATCTATCTATCTATCTATCTATCTATCTATATGTTTGTGTGTGCGCGTGTGTACCCTGTATCCAGAGCGAGGTGACAATCAGGTCTATATATGCGGCATGCAAAGGGGTAGATCCAAGAAGGGAATTTAATTTACCAATGTCGAAAAGGTATTTTGAGGGTGTTCTCTGAGCACGCTTGTTTTCTTGCTTTTCAGCGAAAACATGACTTCAGTGAAACATGACTTGTTTTCTTGCGTTTCATTACTCAAACGAGATAAGATCATCAGTGATGTTGGTTATCTGGTAGTTTGCAAGAAAAAAACAACGAAGCTCAGAAAGCTCCAAGGCCCCCGCACGTCGATCCTGAGCTACAAATATTGCCCTTTCTAAAGGTAAATTGTAAAACCCTCCAGAGACTCGCGACACCTCTCCCCTCCACCCCCCCCCCCGCTCCCTCTAAGGCTGCCAAGGCCACCTGGGCGGCCTTCGGGGCGGGCTTTGGAGGGGTGGGGGTGGGCAGCAGTCGCAACACCCTCCCCGCCTCCGGTTCCGCTTCCCAGGCCGAGCGCCAGCTCCTCCTCCTGTCCTTTCCACTGCCAGGCGGGCGGCGGGCGAGCGCCCCTTTGATCGCAGGTATATAGCACTCGCTGCGTGGAAAGCAAGCCGGACCGTTCTGGAGAGGCAATGCAGCTGAGCCAGCCGAAGAGAAGCGCAGGGCTTTCGGCGGCAACTCCAGTGGAGAGAAGGAGCCGATTCCAAAGGACACCCGCCTGCGACAGCCTCCTCCGTCCCTCCCTCGGGGAGCTGCCCTCTTCGGTCTGCACGGATCGGTCAGTGCGAAGTCTTGTTTACTTTCTTGCCTGTTTTTAAAGAAGGCATCACTCGATTGTCCACTGGGAGATGGACGACCGGCTTTGCAATTTGGAGAGATGGCGGTAGCAGCTGCCTGCAGATCTTTAAAAACAGCCGAGCCTCTTCCCCGGATGAGCTGGCCCACAAGCCCGGGAAAAGCAGCTGCTTGAAAGTTTAAATTTAAAATGCAGCTGCTTTAAAGAGCTGTCGAGTGATGCTAGGTGAGCACCCTTGGCGTTGCCAAAGCAAATTTTGGGAATAGAACCCAAAGCATTCCCCAGCCCTGATTTAGGTATATACATACAATAACACATGAATTTACCATATGCCTAAATATATATGCCTACATTTATTTATTTATTTATATATATATATATATATATATATGTATGTATGTATGTATGTATGTATGTATGTATGTAT
>BLBF01000251.1:234686-340238 GCA_015471245.1 Laticauda colubrina | reverse complement strand
GTTGTAGCAACGTTTCAGCAGAATCTCATCTGCCATCCTCAGGCTTCATCATCAAGCCTGATGATGGCAGATGAGATTCTGCTGAAACGTTGCTACAACTTTAACAGAACTACAATGACGTGGGATAATACCCGAAGGAAGCTAAACAGCACATATATATATACACACACACATACATATGTAAAAAACATATTCGTATATATGTGTGTGTGTGTGTGCTGTTCAGCACAAATATATATATATATATATATATATATATATATATTCATATTCTATATATCATCTATAACTATATATCTATATCTATAATTTATTGATTTGTATCCCACCTTTATTAATGTGAGAGTAACTCAAGGCTGTGAATATACTTGATACTACTCTGAGAGATTGGTTCATTGTTACCCAGCTGGCTTTGTACCTAAAGGCAGGACTAGAAATCATAATCTTCTGTTTTCTAGTTTGGTGCCTTAAACCATTACAGGTAGTCCTTGACTTATAACAGTTCATTTAGTGACCGTTCAAAATTACAATAGTACTGAAAAAAGGGACATGATCCTTTTTCACACAACCATTGCAGCATCCCCTGGTCACATGATCAAAGTTCATATGCTTTGCAACTGATTCATATTTATGACAGTTGCAGTGTCCCAGGGTCATGTGTTCCCTTTTTGCAACCTTCTAACAAGCCAAGTCAATGGAAAAGCCAGATTCACTTAACAACCATGTTACTAACTTAACTGCAGTGATTCACTTAACAACTGTTGCAAGAAAGGTCATGAAATGGAACAAAGCTCATTCAACAAATGTCTCATTTAGCAACAGAAATGTTGGGCTCAACTGTACTAATTTCCTTTTCCCTATTCGAGTTTATACATATCAGATGACAAAACCTTGGAAAATTTTGGAGATGTGTAAAATGTCAAATTGATTAAATTCAAGAACTGAAATAAAGGACTCAAAAGAAAGCAATATATCCATTAAATATTAGTGTTACATTGTTACACCTTAAATAGCAAATTTCTCAATCCTGGTGATCATCAGTTTTATGTGCTGTGTGATTTAGTAATACAAAGATAAAATGTTTGAATAGATAGCTAATATTTATGTTTCTTTTGTTAGCTGCTGTGTTTGGCAAAATTCACTCAATTGTTACATCCTCTAACCCCCACTCCTTTAACCTCAAACTAGAGATCTGTAAGGGGCATGCATAAGTGCACCATCACGCCCACCATCACTGTCCTATTGTCCCCATTTATTCATACCTATTTCCTGTATTCTTTGTCATGTTTATACTTATATCTATTACCTTGTAAGCAATTGACAAATCAAAATAAATAAAATAAAATAAAAATAAAACATTCTGATCCCTCCATAGGTATCACTGGTAGATGACTATTTTTTGTTCGAATGCCAAATTTTTCTAAAGGTGGAGGAAGAAGAGGGAGAGAGTAGAACTAAAGATACATGTTGTTTTGCATTGATACCTCACCATTAAAGTCATTAAAACTGTTTAATAACAATTTGTGTGTTACTGATTGCCATCAATTGTCTGCTATCATCTTGAAAGACCCTATTTTAGTTAGCTAGTGATGGGATTCTTGTCTTTAGTATTTATATATTAATGATTATTTGTATCATCATTACAATTATTGTAACTGTTCTTGCAGTTCTAGACTGCTTACAATAAATACAATAGCCCATGTATAAAAGATTATATATATTTATTTATTACCTATAGGCAATGTCAACGTACAGGTTCAAACACATATTACCAATAAAATTCTAAACAAACAATTTAAAATGAAAGTAGAGTAAAACACAATAGTTATAGCATAAAATACAATAATTGAGTACATAAATATATAAAGTAGAATAAAATGACATAAAATTATATTTCTTTATCACCCCTACAATCTACCCCAATCAGGCCGAATATGCCGATCTCAGTAGGACCAATCGCTTCTCGGCCTTTTGGTTAAAATCAACTATAGTATCTATAAAAGATTTATAAATACAGCAGCCTGTTAAAAGCCATTACACATTATTAGTAATTTTTTAAAAAATTGCAACACAAATTGTTGCTGCTGATGGACAAATCTTTACATCTGAATGGTCTCCTGGAAAGTTCCTTTTTTACAGAAAGACATCAGAGTACCAGCACATTTGACCTTGGGCCATCTATTCTAGAGAAAAGCATCTGCTACTAAAAATATCTCAAGCCCCTTGTAAGTGGGTATGATCCTTTATCCCCTGGACAAAAGATAAGACTCTTTGTAGGGCAGGCAAGTCTAAATGAAGATGATCCTAAAGGTAACATGTTCCCAAGCTGTATGGAGCTGACTAGATAATCCTACCAAACTGATTGGTACCAATCAGCAAGAAGGCTGTGCTATTCTCAGCTTTCTGAGTTATTTTCAAGGGCAGCCCCAAATACCTGATAGATGAGGCAAGAGTGTGACTCACTATTTTCAATGCCTTCTCAATCTTGCAGTTATTTTAAAATAAATCATTCTTCCATATATATATATGTGTGTGTGTGTGTGTGTGTGTGTGTGTGTGTGTGGTGTTTTTTTTAAAGTTTTCGCGGGTACTTACATGTGTACTGTTCAGCTTCCTTCGGGTATTATCCCACATTATTGTAGTGCTTTTAAAGTTGGAGCAACGTTTCAGCAGAATCTCATCTGCCATCATCAGGCTTCTGTATTGAATTTGTATGTGTACATACAAACTCAATACAGAAGCCTGATGATGGCAGATGAGATTCTGCTGAAATGTTATTACAACTTTAAAAGCACTACAATGACGTGGGATAATACCCGAAGGAAGCTGAACAGCATATATTTATATATACATATATGCTGTTCAGCTTTGTTCGGTTTTAAAGTGCTCCTTTGGAGCTGACTATGGGTCTTAGAGTTATGCCTATAAACGCTACAAACCCTGCGCTACAAACCCTGCAAAATGATAACAGCATAATCGTACTCCCAGCAGATAAAGGAAATGCCACAGTAGTAATAGATAGAAAAGACTACGAAACAAAATTGACAGACCTACTCCAAGACTCCACATACAAACCTATAAACACAGGCCCAACCACATATCTTGAAAAATTAACCAAGAAGAAAATTATAACCAGCCACTTAAGCAAAGAAATCCAATAGACAATCATCCCAAGAGAAAAATCTTCCAGATGCCCCAAACTATACGGCCTCCCAAGAATACACAAAGAAGGCATACCTCTCAGACCCATAGTCAGCTCCAGAGGAGCACCACTACAAAACTTAGCTTAACACTTAGCAAAGCAGCTACAGCCCCATGCTGAAACCGCAGCTTCATATGTACAAAACTCATACCACTTCTTAGAAATGATCAAAGATCTACACGTGGAACAAGATCTGCTTGTAAGTTTTGACGTGACTATTCACTCAAGTCCCGATAAAAGAAACTCTTGAAATCATCAAAAATAAATACCAACCAGCTAAACACCTGATGGAACGAACAGAACACTGCTTAACCAACACATATTTCATATACAAAGGACAAAGATACAAGCAAATTGAAAGAGCCCTTATGGGATCACCACTGTCAACCGTCATTGAAAACTTGTTCATGGAAGAATTCGAATCCAGAGCCCTGGCTAATGCCACCCACAAACCCAAACTATGGCTAAGATACATCGATGTCACATTTGTGATTTGGCCCCATGGAAAAGAAAACCTAAACAATTTCCTAACACACCTAAACAGCACACACCCCAAAATCAAGTTCACCATGGAAACGGAAACAAACAAACAACTACCATTCCTAGATGTACTAATCTACAAAAGAACAGATGGCACACTGGGACACACCGTATACCAGAAGAAAACACACACCAAACGCTACCTCAACGGCCAATCCCACCACCACCCAGCACAGATAAACTCCGTGGCCAAAACACTAATCACCAGAACCAAATGCCTGGCAGACAAGACACATATAAAGACTGAACTATGCACCCTGACTGAAGTATTGACAGCCAATGGCTTCCACAAAAACAAAATCACCAGCTTGATCCACAAAAACACACCAAGACATAACAGAGACCTAGAAGATCAACAGACCTATGGAACAGCTGTCCTGCCCTACATAAGAGGTACTACAGACAAAATCAGTAAGATACTACACAGGCATCACATCAAAACTGTCTTCAAAACAGAGAAAAAAATAGCAGCCATCCTTAGAAACCCCAAAGATAAAATTGACCTGGAAAACCAAGGCATATACGAAGTTCCCTGTGTATCATGCCCGGCCACATACATTGGACAGACCAATAGAAGAATAAGTACCCGCCTGGATGAACACACAAAAAAGCTGAACACACCTCCTCACTAGTCCAACACATGAAAGCCACAGGTCATAACATCAACTTCAATGGCACCAAAACCCAAGCTACTATAGAAAACCCCAACCACACAATCATCAGAGAAGCCATAGAGATTGAAAAAAGACCTGAAAGCATGAATAGAAGAGATGATTCCAGCAGACTGTCAATTATTTGGAAGCCTGCACTCTCAAATAGAAAGATCTCCACACCACAAGCCAGGCAAACACTTGGGCACAAACAGACTCCCTCTGATACCTCCAGGTCAAACACACCCCAACCAGGCACCCAGATGAAACCTAGCTTCCTAATAGATAATAGCCGTCCTTTTACTCGAAGCCAAGATGCACTGAAAGCCTCCAATACAGGAACACAGTGTTGCCAGCCAATCAAAGCCACAAAACAGACAGAAGAAACCAGAAACACCAATCAAACAAACTCCAAAACCAATAAACACAGACCAAGACTCCCAACCAATCAGGATGAAGAAAAAAACCATCCTGGCACAGCAGTAGGCTAGCCCCAGATTTAAGACTGAAATGGCTGTGAAAGTCTGACTCACAGACGAACTCAATACAGAAGCCTGATGATGGCAGATGAGATTCTGCTGAAACGTTGCTACAACTTTAAAAGCACTACAATGACGTGGGATAATACCCGAAGGAAGCTAAACAGCACATATAAAGTCTTAAGATTTTAAAATAATGCATTGGAACAACCTTTAGTCATTATAGTTAACTGTAATGAGCCTGCATATCTTTATAGCAAGAGAAGTACTAGAATTGTGCAGGATTCAACAGAGTTTAAGGAAATATGAATGGGAAATAGTAGGATGCTGGAGCAGGAGAGTTTGATGCAATATAGCTTTATTTGGTCTGATGCTTTTATTGGGAGCTCATTTCTGGTGAAAATCACTGAAATTGTTGAGAGCTGAAATATAGTTCCTGAATCATTGTGCTTAGAACCTGACAAAAACTTTCACCATACTTTATTTTTGCTAACATTTTATTTTAAAAGTTTGTATTTCTGTAACATTTCCACATGGTTTGGAAGAGAAATCCAATCCCAATAATTTATATATTGAAATAACTTTTGGTTAAAAAACAAAAGACCTGAACAACTTAGTATATATTTAAATGAAATATGAAATGCCATATGACTCATTTACTTGCTGTCAAATTAACATTTTCATTTTCCTCCCTCTCCAAATCTAATTTAGAGATACTCATCCCAGCGCCTTGCGTATTACAGGAAACTTTGTGATTTAGAGTCAACACAAAGCAAATAAAAAACATGAAAACAAATCCTGTCATCCAAGCTGCCATTGACCTCACAGCTGGGGCTGTAGGTAAGTCTTAGGAATTGCTGTTTTCATAAATCCTGTTAAAAACTGATAGCAGCTGCTTTTATGCTAGTTAAACAAAGCTCTTCTCTGGAGGTGTAAGGCAATTCTGTTGACAGCAGTGTGGGTCCTAAAAGTTGCTTTTTAGTGAAGGGCACTAACAGGTAATAATGTTTTGACCTTGCCCTAAATTATGAGCTTCCCATGAATTGATTCCTTTCCTCTAATCCCTCCCTACGGAGGAAAAGTAAATGTGTAAGCACTTTTTTGTCTAATAATTTCCTAACTGCGGCTTTTAATTTGTTGAGACCTTATTTCATGCTTACACAAACATTTCAAAATATGTCACAAGAAAAAGTTGGGCAATGATTGGAGAGACAAGATAATCTTTGTTTTGTTTTGCATTCTATAGTTAAGTAGTGTGCTGGTCAGTCAACTGCCTTTTATTGGTTTGCTTTTAGGAACACAGCCATGTAGATGGCAGCTATTGGTATTTCTCTGTTGTCTCAGCTGTTACCCAGATGAAAAGTGAAGACTGCCCATCAACCACAGACACAGAACAAGGCCTATGCTGGTCTGGAGCATGGTGCTCTTCTTGATGGGGGCTTTCTCTTCCAAGGCCAAGCAGATGCTCACAGCAAGCCTATAAGCTAAAGACACTTTAAAGTGTAACACTTTAAAGTGAAAACCAGCTGTTTGTGTAAAATAGAGGGAAGTTTCAAATTGAGGCTCCTGTCCTTCTGACAAGCCCTACAAAGTACTGCTGATATCAGAAGCCCCCAAAATGGATTCTGATGTAGAATTGCTACATTTTTCTCTGCTAGGTCTGATCTGGGTATGTCAGCTGGGCCAGGGGTCCACAACCTCCCGGTCTGTGGACCAGCACTGGCCCGTGGCATGCCAACAACCAGGCCACACAGACAAGCAAAGGCTCATCCGCGGATGCAAGCAGCATACAAAACCATGCCCCTTCCAGTCCGTTGAAAAACCTCCCTCCGTGGAATTGAACTCTAGTGCCCAAAAGGTTAGGGACTGTTAAGCTAGGCCATCAATGGAGCTTAATAGCTAGCATACTGCTTGAGAAACTCTGGAAGTTGAAGTCCATGCATCTTAAAGTTGACAAAGTTACCAAATAGTATTCTATTGTATTTCTGGACAAGGATTCAGAAGTGGAATCTACAAAACCCAGTACAAGTATGAAAGAAATTTGCAGCGATCATTTAGTTGCTGTTGCTTGTTCTTTTCTTTAAGAAGGTAAGAAAAGTAGAAAATACAAATGCCCACATGTGCAAGAGAGAGCCAAGTTTGTACTTTGCTTGCATTTCTTAAGTCAGTGTAGTTGTCACTACTATGGAAAGATAGGGTCTTTTTTTAGAGAAAGATACGGCATGGGAGTACAGCCTAAGTAACTAATTAGCCATATTAGGAAACGTTGAATACATGGGTAATTAGAATAGGGCAGTCTACAGGAGGTAGCTGTGATTAGATGGGTGGGGTTGTGCTATAAAGAGCACTGGAAGGAAAATGCTCCCAGTGCTAACCTAAATTTGAATTCAAGCCATTAATGCCAGATGGGATGTGCATTACTTGTACAAATAAATGATTGCATACATCAATGTCTGTTAGTTTGTATCTTGGGAATACAAATATCTTGAACACCGGCTGACAGGAAGTTGGACAAAAAGACCATCAAGGTCCTTTCCAGCCCGACATGATCTGCATTCATTTTTTAAAAATGATTGTCAAGAGCACAAAATAATTAATTTCAGTTGTAAAATGTGTGTTCTTGAGACTTTTTTTTTATAGTTCAAAGTATTTCCCTTAGAAAAGCCTCCTGATTGACATTTTTGATTCGTTGGTTTTGGAGGAGAATGATGGGAAGATAACTTTTTTGCTCCCAAGTGTTTCTTCTGTAGGTGCTCTCTGAGCTTGATTGTTTTCTTGCAGATGTTTCATTTCCCAACTAGGTAACATCACTGTTTCTTTTGCTTAGGATAGCAGGATTTTACAGGAGAAACCACTCTTTTCATTTTCAGTGCCACTCCTCAGTTTTCCCCAGCTTTTGTTTTTTAATCATAGAAGTGCCCTTCTTCTTGATCTATAAATCACTCAGCACTTCCAAGGAAGATGAATGTGAGCTTTCTTCTGTGGTTTCTTCAGAAGAAAAAAAATGTGGTGTTGGAATTCCTACTATTATATGTTGTTAACATGTGGAAATCCCATAATTCATTCAGGTAACTTAATATTAGAGCAAGCATCAGCAGTTGTTCTACTTTTTTATGATAGTACTGATGCAGATTAGATTTAGATCATGATTCTTTTTCATCCTGAGTGAGGAATTGAACTTTGGTTTCCTAAATCTGAGTTATAGCCCTCTGTGCCCTCTGTGCTACTTTTTAAAACTGTGATGTACTCCATATATTGCAACTCCCAGAATTTCCCACCAGCATGCCAAAAGCTGCATTGGCTGAGAAATTTTAAATTGTTATTCTAAAATAGCTAGACGACACCAGATTAGGGAAAGCTTGTACTACATCAGAGTACCCCAACCTTTCTGGCTTTGAAGACCAGTAGAGGCGGGAGAGGGGATACTTCTGTGGAACTGTCTGGCAAGCATGCACACAGCTCTTTTTGTGTGAGTGGCGGGCGCCGGCGCCCACTGCTCGCCTAAATGGAGCATACCCATTCACCCATTTCCCACCACTTCTGCAGCCCAGGGGTTGGGGATCCCTGTACTATACTGATTCAGCTTATGGTATATGTGGGTACTTTTCAGTGAGATTCACTGTCTGAGACTGATGAAAATGTCATTCAAGTCCTAACCAAGGACCTAAGAATTATTAAAATAGTATCTAAGAATATAGGCAGTTCCAACCAATTCCTAATTTTTTAAAATTAGGTGTTCAGGTCTAATGAATTCAATATTTCCAGATACTGAATGTTATGCCCCAAGGGCCCCAATTAAAATTGGTATAACAAGATTCCCCCCGCATCGTCATTCAACTCTGATCTACAAATTCTGATATTTCATAATTTTTTCCAATTGTTTTTCCTCAATCCTAGCATAATCCAAAATAGCAACATAAATGAACCAGACTTTCTTCTTTTCAGTAAATATCAGGCAAGTTATTAAGAAGATGCTTGTCTGTTTGGTTCTTAAAGTCCCATAACCCCCTCATTAACCCCCTCATTTTCCAAAACCTTGATGATATCAGGGGCTTTTATTACATTCAAATCCAAACCTCTGGTAATGTTTCCAATGAATAGTTTTGGCAGTTTGTGAACGATTGCTGCAGCCACTAATCAAGTGGTCAAGTGTGTCATCCTTTTTACTACAAAGGCAATATTTGCTGTTGTTTGTTACATGTTAAATATTTGCCTCCATGCAACTATGGGTAGCTGGCAAAATTTATTCTTGAGCTACTAAAATAAAGCCTTCAGTTTCTTTCATTAACACTCCTGATCTTAACCAACTCCATGTTGTTGTTTTTTTAATCAGCTTTTTCTTCTATATCTTTCATGCATTGATTTGTTCTTCCAATTAACGTCAGTTTTCAGTTGGTTTTTTTCTATACTCAGCCTTCAGCTGTGCTGCTTTCAAGAGCTTTCCCTGATTGAGTACCTTCAGTAAGGATTCCTGGCTTTTCTTAATTCAGGCCATGCTTTTCTTTCTCCACAGTTTGTTTCACCTTTAGAAGTCCTCTAGCTTCTTCAACTCTTGGCAAATAGAGCCGATCATGATGTGTTATCATTAGTTTTTGGGTACAAAGTGTGGTCTGTTGTCATTAGTTTTCTTTTCTTCCAAGCCAAGTCATCAGTATTGTTATTTCATCTCACCTTTTGTGCCATTCAAGATAGCATACATAATGCTTTCACTTTCAACTTTCTCCACAACTACCACTCTGTGAGATGGGTTTTAATAAGTCCCTTATTTGAAAAAAAAAATAATTGGGATAGTATGATTTTAATACTTCAGCTCCATCCAAAACTCTACCTTGAGTTAAGGGATTATAGGTTCATAAAAAGGGAGAGCATGATTTTAATACATATTATTATTATTTATTTTGAAAGAGGGAAGGAATGAAAAATAATCCAAATCTCAGAAATTATGTTCTTGCCTTCAGATTCATAAGACCTGGCTTTTAGTTTTGAATATTTTTTAAGATGAGGGAGGTTTGGCACTATATGAAATTGCCAGATAGTGCCCTGTGTGAAAAAGTTGATAACTCCTAGAGCAAAGCAAATATTCTGGTTATCCCTAGCATCAAGCTTAAAATATTATAAATTTATAACTAATATAAACACACACACACACATATATATATTAATATGTGCCTTTTTTGTCAAGGATAATTTTCTTTCTCCAGTTTACGTCCTTTTGCTTGAGAATGTTATGTAATAGCCAAAATGCAAAACAAAAACCAGCCACCTAACAACTCCCATTTCTGATGTTTTTACTTTCCTTTCGCATGCAGGAGGTACTGCCTGCGTGATAACCGGTCAACCATTTGACACCGCAAAGGTGAAAATGCAGACGTTTCCCACCATGTACCAAGGGCTTGTGGACTGTTTTGTGAAGACCTACAAGCAAGTAGGGTTCCGTGGCTTCTACAAGGGGACCACCCCTGCACTTGTGGCAAACATTGCTGAAAATGCCGTGCTCTTTATGTGTTATGGCTTTTGCCAAAATATCGTGAGGAAAATTGCTGGCCTAGATAGGAAAACAAATCTGAGGTTAGTGTGTGATTCCCTCAACCACTCTGCAACTAATAGAAGCTATAAAAAAAAAAAAAAATTAAAGTATCATAGTTCAGAAGTAGAAGTGGAATTCTCACACCCAGAAAATGAGAATCCTATTGAGATAGAAACTCTATTCCTTGACTCTGATGTTTTTCTTTTAATTATAGCTTGATTTTTTTTCCTCTGCATTTCTGGTACTTAGGAAAGATGGCAGTAGTTTAAAACATAAATATCTATGGATAAAATCCTTTTAAGTTTTGATTAATTGAGCCATAAGCTTTCTTCACTTAATCAGGTTATGGATCAGTGTTCCAGGCAAGCCAGCCTACTACTGCAGCTTTCTCAGTGAAATTGTTTAAAAGAGGAGTCTGCAAGAAGAAAATCTGAAAACCTTTTCCTTGCCACCTTATTCCTGAAAGAGTGGCAACAAAACATGCTGTTTGAAACATGGCACTTCCTTTCTGTCCTTACTTTACCTTAAACCAAGAATGGGAAGCTCACAGGCTCCATGTGGTTGTTCAGCTGCCCCAGAATGAGCCACTGAAATTCAGTGGCAGAATGTCTGATGTAAGTGGCATTTCTTTTTTAACTATATGGGTGGGAATACAGGCAGGCGGCTTTTCAGAGGCCTAAAAACAGGACTGCAGTCCAGGTGCTGAGGACAATCATCAGAAACTCAGTCATACCATTTCATCCTATTTTGGGGATTTCTTAAATAAGAATGGGGATAAAGGTGACTTGCCCCCCATTCCCTCTGTACATCCCACCAGTACCTTGAAAAGCAGATGAAACATACTGAACTCTTTCCCCTTCTGTTGATTCACTATGTCATGGGATGGCTTCCTGTTGACTCTCCTAAAAAAAATCAGGAGTTGAGGTCTCCAATCTAAAGATGTTGCTCACCTCTGTTTTAGACCATAGTTTGCTGAAGGAATTCTAAATAACTGAGTTCCTATAACATGATAAATGATAATGTATGGTTTGCAAATCATAGTAGTTAGATTCATATGATAATTGAACCAAAAATCAAATCGTATCATAGTTTTGCATAGTATATAAACCACATGCATCCACTCTCTTCCACCTATCCACATACTGATTTATTTGCAGATCAGGTATTTATACTTCTTGCTAATCAGATTTCTATAGCAAAGGATGAAATGCACCTTTTAACATTCCAATGAAAATCCAGTTAACAGTATCTTTTCCCTCAGATTGATAGATACCAGGTCAACAACAGGCATGCAATATATTTTTTCCATATCCCATGTCCTAAATCCTTGAGTTATATCTGGAATTTACCTGTTTGCGATTGTTAGTCAACAGCCAGAATCATGTGAGGCTTCAGTAGATTCCCCCAGGAATCCAATAATCTGACCTGTGACCTTTGACAAATACTTGACCTACTCTCAGAGTTGCATGATTGGAGAATTGTTTGTTTTTAGGATCAATTAATGTTTTCTAAATGAACTGTTGACAATATGAACTGCAAAAAAATCCTAAGACAAAATTAAAATGATCAAAAATAAAATATATATTAGTTTAGCTTCTTTTAAAGCCAAATAGATTGCAAAGTATCTATAAACTTGGTGTGAAAGTTGATGAACCAAGAAAGAGTATTTACATCCCCTTAATGCCTATGTGTTGGGTTAAGTTAAAACAGTGATCCCCAACCTTTTTTGTTCCAGGGACTAGTTTCACGCAGAAACACTTTTTCAAGGACCGGCAAAATCAATTCTTCCCCAATAGCAAAGGGCTTCTTTACTATTTCTGTACTAAAAACATATTTTTATGTATATTTTAATCACGATTATTCATTCTTTGCGACCCGGTACAAAATGATCCACGGACCGGTCCCAGTCCGGGGCCCGGTGGTTGAGGATCCCTGAGTTAAAGGATTCTTGAAGATGGATGCAGGGCATTTGAAACTTTTGAAAAGATAGAACACTCAGGACGATGGATCGGCCTGGAAAACAAATGATAAAAATCATCATGAGGGAATGATTCTGGAGCTTTGAAAACATTTGGAGGACTGCCCCATTTAAATCATGTAGGCATCCAAGGGTGGGCAAAGCAAAAATAGAAATACTGTGGAAATGTGCTGGGTCACTGAGCAAGAAAGGATGGTGACTGGAAAAAAATGGATGTAAAACTCTATCACATCCCCAACTTATTTCTTTCCTCTAATTTCATAACTGCAAGTGTTTATCACTGTGACCAGTTGCCCATTCAAAACAACAAAGAGGTTATGCTTATTTTTTTTCAGTAATGTTGAAGCTTCTAGATACATTTTGGTAGGGAGTAAGATACTTGGAACTGTTGTAGAACACTCTTTTCCTTTAATGTTTGGTACAAAAAGAGTCTGATCTACTAATGATAATCATACAGCATCCTGTTTTTCAGCAGGGAATTTAAAAGATGCTTCATTAAATCTAGTGTTGAAAGCATGATCATGGTGATATGATTTTATTTCACTAATTATATAATTCAAGACAGCAAGCATACCTAATACTCCTGTCTTCTATTTTCCCCACAACCACCACCTGTGCTTGCTTCATCAGGTGGGATGCTATAAAATGCTCTTTTGCTATCTCTTTTTATAATTATTTGCAGCACTAACTGGGTAAAGGCATGCTAGCTTTGAGCTGCATGTGATTTCCATGTACTAGATACATGTCATTTTTATTTTTTTTTTTGCAGCGATCTTCAAAATGCAGTGGCTGGCTCCTTTGCTTCTGCCTTTGCCACTTTGGCCCTCTGCCCTACAGAGCTTGTGAAGTGCCGTCTGCAGGCCATGCACGAAATGAAATTATCTGGGCAGATAGTGCAACAGCACAAGTAAGTAATTAGTTAGCCTCAACCTTGCCTGCCTTTTCCAGGTTTGGAAATGGTTTGACACTTTGAATTAGTTTATTTCTCTACACTTACATGTTTGTATATTATTTTTTAATTATGCTTCCCATATTTTATTACATTTTGATTGATTTAAATTCATTAAGATTTTTTTCACAAGAGTAAAAGATAAATGGGAGGGAAAAAGGAGGAAAAAAAAAACTAAAATTAGAAAATTAAATCACTTCCCATCCTTTTTTCAGTTCAACTTACAATCATATAGTCCCTTCTCTCATCATTTAGCTGGCAACCTATGTTTGTAACAATATTCTTTTTTTTCTCCTAGTACAGTTTGGTCAGTAATAAAAAGTGTACTGCAAAAGGACGGCCCCCTTGGCTTCTATCGTGGTTGGTTCAGCACTTTGCTACGTGAAATTCCAGGCTACTTTTTATTCTTTGGAGTCTATGAATTGAGCCGGACCTTTTTGGCATTTGGAAAACCAAAAGAAGAATTAGGTATGTTTGAGCTTGCTAACAATATGTCTTCTTGTCTTGAGATAAGTACAGCTTCTTTTAATCCCACCCCTACTGATTTTTAAGCTCAAAGGATTTCTGTATAATAAAAACAATCCTGTTGCCTGTTCAAAATCTTCTCATATAAACACAGTAGCTTTAAATTATTTATTTAGTGTATAACATACATGGACAAGCAGCCTTAAAGATTACTGGTTAAAGAAAAAGAAGCCCAACTCAAATTAGGTGGAGAAGAACCAGTGCCCATTCCTTCCTTCAGTTCGTGACCTGCACAAGGAAAGGAAAAAAAACCTAACAGCAGCCAAGTCAAAGATTTAGAGAATAGAACAATTCAATAGCCAACACACATCTTTCAAGTGATTCTCATAACTCACCAATACACTGACCCTTAAAACAAACATGCTTACCTGTTCTAATAGGATATGGGAACTATCTTTTTTTTTACTGAAATTGCGAGTTGGGGGAAAAATTACCGTATATACTCGCATATAAGCCGACTCTAAAACTCAAAAAAAAATTATCAAATTTTGGGGGGTCAGCTTATACACTCATAAATCACACAAACGAACTGACATGACGCCACTTCTCAGATCACGCAATATCATCGACATGACCATTCAGTCATACATACAGCCATAAAAATTGAGACTGCACTAAATAAAGTTAATTCCGACAAACTACAACTCAATTTCAATATTAATTTTAACTGTACCTCAAATAAAATGCAACATAATTATGTCTAATTAAGCACATTTTTTTTACTCTGGGTGCCTCCATTTTGCTTTTTCTATCACCGGATCATAACACGCTGTGATTGGTCAGTCATTCACGTGACTGCTTTCGTGTTTGCGATTGTCACGTACAACATCAGAGTCTTTACATACCGGGTAATTAACTTAATATTGTTTCCTACACAAATGCTTTGATAATGAACCTTCATCAGTGCATTGCATATTGATACTCTTTTGTTATTAGCCCAAACAACACACCATGGTATTTGGGGGTCGGCTTATATGCGAGTTTTTGCAAAATTCCTCATTTTGGGGCAGTTTTTTAAGGGTCGGCTTATACGCAAGATCGGCTTATATGCGAGTATATACGGTACTTGGCTTTTTTGCTATCATACTACAATATATTAACCTCCTGCTGCTTGTTTTTATAGGTCCGGTTGCACTGATGCTCAGTGGTGGCTTCGGTGGCATGTGTCTCTGGATTGCTGTTTACCCAGTGGACTGCATCAAATCTAGGATCCAAGTTCTTTCCATGGCAGGAAAACAAACTGGCTTTATGAGAACTTTTGCAAGTGTTGTCAAGAATGAAGGTTAGAATATGGAAGAGACTAATGGGGCCATGGGTGAGGGGATCTCTTAACTTCTGCACCGCCACAGCTGAGGGATCAACTATCCCCTACAGAATTGTTTTTATGCCTGCAGGTGAGACTAAATCACAAACAATAACCCACATTTGAACTTGGTATAATATGTAAACCCAGTTCTTTTCTGTCTCCACCATCTCCTTTTTGAACATACGGCAGACTTTCTTGATTGGTCCCCTTTAAGTTTGGGCTGCAGCTCACATCATCTCCAGGAATGTTCCATATCACAGCACAATACTCCAAAACCAAATTGTATTATGATTTGTTTTAGGCTTTAGACAAGTGAAGGACAAATAATGTGTTATGTCATTTGAATCAAATATGACTACATAACTATATAATTTGTATTATATCTACGAGAGCTATCTACAAAATAGATTATGTTTTGCGATAGAAAAAAACATAAAGTGCAGGAAATTTTTTTATCATATACACTTGAAAGTGACACTTCAATATTACTTTTCAACATATTCACCAAACAAATTGAGGCACTTATCATAGCGGCGAACAAGCTTTGTAATTCCATTGTCATAAAATTCAGCCGCCTGAGATTTGAGCCAGTCAGTCACGCCCACCCGCAGTTCCGCGTCGTCGTCAAAGCGCTGTGTTCCAAGCCAGGTCTTCATCCTCAGAAACAAGTGGGAGTCACTTAGTGTAAGATCGGGGTTGTAGGGCGGATGAGGAAAAATCTTCCACTTGAAAGCATTCAGGACTTCTCGAGTGCGATTTGCTGTGTGTGGTTGGACATTGTCATGCAAAAACAAAATTTTTGAGCTTAACTTTCCTCTACACTTGTTCTGAATTGCTTTTCTTAGATTTTGCAACATTTCACAGTACCTCACAGAGTTTGTTGTACCATGTTCCAGAAAATCGATAAGAAGCACACCTTGTGCCTATCCCGAAAAAGTCGCCATCATCTTCCTTGCAGAGAACATTTGCAAACATTTTCTTGGTTTTTGGGGGGAATTTGTGTGCCCCCACTCCATAGACTGTAATTTGGTCTCGCTGTTCACGTTTGACCCAAGTCTCGTCTCCAGTTACAATTCGATCAAGAAATTAATCTCCATCTTTGTCGTAAGAGTACAGAAATGTCAATGATGCGGCCATACGCTGACTCTTGTGGTTTTCTGTCAGGATTTTTGGCACCCATCTTGCACAAAAGTTGTGGTAGCCTAGCTTTTGTGAAACAATTTCATGCAACAAACTCTGTGAAATTTGTGGAAAACTAAACGAAAGTTCCGTTACTATGAAACGGCGGTTTTCACGAATCTTGTCATCGGCTTTCGCGACCAGTTCATCAGTCACAGTGCTTGGATGTCCACTCAGCTGTTCATCATGAACGTTAGTTCGTCCATTTTTAAACTTACTGTACCATTGGCACACTCCATCTTCAGTGATGATGTTGTCCCTGTACACTTCACACAGTTGCCGAAAAATTTCAATCGGTTTATGGTTTTTTGCCAACAAAAACCTTATCACTGATCACACCTCACAACTTGCGGGATTTTCAATTGCAGCACGTATTTCAAACATTTGCTGTGAAATAACAGGCGATACGAACCTCCCACTAGCACGACTAGATGCAGACTAAACGGCGGACGCACAGACCAAAGATGGCCGTGCTAGCTCTGCCCCTTCTTGCTACCGATGAAAACGTTATCTATTTTGTGGATAACCCTTGTACATGCCATTTTGATGTTACTATACTTTTTATAAACTGTACACTCGTTTCATTTATTGATTCCTTCACTTGCACTTGCAGCCTTCAGGTCTAATTTTTGGTAAGAAACTTAGATTTCATAACCTGTGAATCCATTATGAATTTTATGACTCTTAAGATATAATTAATCTATGACAGTGGTTTTCAACCTGTGGTCCATTATCATAACAGGGGGTCCACAAAGGCTTGAAGAACTGTTATGATTTAAATCTTAAATCTTGAGGATCCATGACCATGATCCATGGCACGAAAGGTGAAGAAAAGGTTGTGAACCACAGACCTATGATAGTCATGGTCCAGATAAAATTTTAGATTTCAAATACACTATCTCCAAATCAACCGCAGGATAATTTATATATAGTTTTATTATTACTAGAATCCAGTCATTTCAGTCTTACAATTTCATCTTTTATTTTTTGAATAGATTATATTGCTTAACATATTTCTGGACCTTATCAACTACTCATTAAAGCAGTGGTGGGATTCAATTTTTTTTACTAACTTTTCTGTGCGGGTAATTTGGTAGGCATGGCAAAAGGATATTGTAAAATCTCCAGTCAGAGATGGTATTTGTCGGTTCTCCGAACAACTCAAAATTTCCAAACATCACCTCTGCATTAAAATAAGATAAATAATAAATGGAGATAAAGATAAGTCATCTGATCAAGCCAAAAATATTTAACCATTTCTTCTGAATTTGTAGGTAAGCTGAAATTCCTAAAAGTTTATCTTTTGTTGAATTTCCTTGTTCAGTTTTAAATCAGTACAACATAGTTTTAAAAAGTGATGGAAATGAAATTCAAAGGTAGTTTTTCTAATGCTTATGTCTTGCTCCTAGGTATGTTTGCCTTGTACTCTGGACTGAAACCTACTATGATCCGTGCATTCCCAGCCAATGGTGCCCTGTTCCTTGCCTATGAACACAGCCGTAAACTGATGATGAACCAATTTGATAGCTAGAACTTTTATCACAGACTGATATCATTAGACTATGTGTAGTCAACCACAGCAATTGTCCAACTGTGAGTGACAGATTTTAAAATGTGAAATGGTAGTAAAATGACATTTTTAAAAAAACACGATTTCAGTAAAAATGCTGTATTTTCTAAATGTGTGCTTTGTGGATTTACATATCTTGATCAGCACTGATACTACACAATCTTATAAGGGATTTCAATTACTAACTTCTACAGAAATTTTAGTCATGGGGCTTTAAAAAAGAACATGCTGCAATATCAGTTAACTATTAGCTTGCAACATAGTGACTGCATGATAAAAGTAACTTAATATGCTGGGAAGCTGAGCAGGAGGTATGCTGCAGAGTAGTTTTATAATGTCCCACATTTGTTAATTTGTATACAATTCTATTTGCTGGTTAGTTGATTCTCACACACCAGAGAGCATTGGAAAGCACGTTACACATAAATAGACTTCAAAAAAAATCACTTGTAATCCGGTACCCAATATTTCTTTATAATGTTCCCTGTTGCCAGAATACAGTGCCTTTGTTCTGAAACTGTTGATTAGAGAAGTTAGGCTATTTTTCATTCTCCAATGACATGTACCAGTAATCTACACAAGTCTAAGCATTTATTTTAAAAGTAAAAGGTATTAATATCATCTGCTGTCTTTGGCCATAATCATGTTATATTTCTTAGTTGTAGCATATTATTATTAGTGATGTGAACAACAATTGGCTCAGCTTCTATAACAATGCTTTGGAATGGAGTAGTCTGCATTTAGCTCACTGACACTGCATCTGGATTCAACTTACAGAACAAGCATTTAGATGAAACTCAATGCATTTCACAATATCCTTCACAAATAGGCATGTTACAGACTAATTTTAGATGTACTAAATATTTTGGAATACAGTAGTAGCAAATTCTGCATTACATACCAATTATGGAAATTCAAAGTAGTGTTAATAACTTTTTAAAACTAGATCTATGATTTTCAAAATTGGCAGCTTTAAGATGTGCAGACTTCTACTCCCAGAATTCCCCAATCAGATTCTAGCTGGAGAACTCTAGGAGCTGAAGTTCATACCTCTTAATGTTGCTTGACAGGTTTGCATACAGATGATCAGATTTCAGAATAAAACTACAGCATATTGTTTTTGTGGATATTATTTGTTAAACCTGTTCTTACATATTACACAAAATCATTACCATACGATACAATTTCCTGATGCTGATATACCATTTGAACTATGCTTCCAGCTAGCAATTTTAATCAAAAATTATATTTCATGTTATGTATTCCAATGTTGGGCATCATAGTTTAAATGAAAACATAAAATTATATAAATCATACATTAAACCTAGGAGAAGCATAGGGAGAAAGCATTTCATTCCTTCATGATATTGTGCAGCAAACTTGAAAGAATTATATATATGAAATGACAAACCATCAATGTGGAACTAATATAAAGCTGCTGAACAAATATTCATGAACCAATATTACACTTTAACGAGATCAAAAGGTAGAATTTCTTGCTTGCCAAAGAAAACAGGAAAGGTTATTTATAAGGAAAAATTTGGGGAGGTATTGTAATCGCTTACATGCAGTATCTGATGAAGAAGCCATCATCATTATATATCATAAACTCCAGCCATTTCAAAACAATGAACTTCAGTGGCAACTTTTGCTAACATAATATTCTCTATATATCCACCCCTATCATGCCTGGAAACTGAACTGTGAATTTAAAGCCTTCCCAATCAATGCAGATTATTAAATTACCTGATCTGACAATGTTTGGAGTTTCTACATGTCGGATAACAATTAGCCCAAATATATCAGAAATTCAATAAAAGGCTATGGAATGGAGAAAGAGAGAAAAAAGCAGATAAAATCTTTGATCTCAAACCTTGGGACATCATGGCTCACACATAAATCTGATGAATCTGGTATTAGAAGCCATTACAATATACACTGCTCAAAAAATAAAGGGAACACTTAAACAACACAATATAACTCGAAGTCAATCACACTTCTGTGAAATCAAACTGTCCACCTAGGTAGCAACACTGATTGACAATCCATTTCGCATGCTGTTGTGCAAATGGAATAAACAACAGGTGGAAAGCAGAGGCAGATAGCAAAATATCCCCAATAAAGGAGTGGTTCTGCAGGTGGTGACCACAGACCACTTCTCAGTTCCTATGCTTTCTGGCTGGAGGTTTGGTCACTTTTGTATGCCGGTGGTGCTTTCACTCGTGGTAGCATGAGATGGAGTCTACAACCCACACAAGTGACTCAGGTAGTGCAGCTCATCCAGGATGGCACATCAATGTGAGCTGTGGCAAGAAGATTTGACGTGTCAGCATCGTGTCCAGAGCATGGAGGTGCTACCAGGAGACAGGCCAGTACCTCAGGAGACATGGAGGAGGCCGTAGGAAGGCAACAATCCAGCATCAGGACTGCTACCTCCGCCTTTGTGCAAGGAGGGATAGGAGGAGCACTGCCAGAGCCCTACAAAATGACCTCCAGCGGGCCAAAAATGTGCCTGTGGCTGCTCAAACGGTCAGAAACAGACTCCATGAGGGCAGTATGAGAGCCCAACGCCCACAGATGGGGGTTGAGCTTACAGCCCAACACCCTGCAGGATGTTTGGCATTTGCCAGAGAACACCAAGATTGGCAAATTCGCCACTGGCGCCGTGTTCTTCACAGACGAAAGCAGGTTCACACTGAGTAGACGTGACAGGGTCTGGAGACGCCGTAGAGAACGTTCTGCTGCCTGCAACATCCTCCAGAATGACCGGTTTGGCAGTGGGTCAGTAATGGTGTGGGGTGGCATTTCTTTAGGGGGCCGCACAGCCCTCCATGTGCTCGCCAGAGGTAGCCTGACTGCCATTAGGTACCGAGATGAGATCCTCAGACCCCTTGAGACCATATGCTGGTGTGGTTGGCCCTGGGTTCCTCCTAATGCAAGGCAATGCTAGAGCTCATGTGGCTGGAATGCGTCAGTAGTTCCTGCAAGACGAAGTCATTGATGCTATGGACTGGCCCGCTTGTTCCCCAGACCTGAATCCAATTGAGCACATCTGGGACTTCATGTCTCGCTCCATCTCACCAATGCCACGTTGCACCACAGACTGTCCAGGAGTTGGGGGTTGCTTTAGTCCAGGTGTGGGAGGAGTTCCCTCAGGAGACCATCGGCCACCTCATCAGGAGCATGCCCAGGTGTTGTAGGGAGGTCATACAGGCCACACACACTACTGAGCCTCATTTTGACTTGTTTTAAGGACATTACATCAAAGTTGGATCAGTCTGTAGTGTTTTTTTCCACTTTAATTTTGAGTGTAACTCCAAATCCAGACCTCCATGGGTTGCTAAATTTGATTTCCATTGATAGTTTTTATGTGATTTTGTTGACAGCACATTCAACTATGTAATGAACAATGTATTTAATAAGAATATTTCATTCATTCAGATCTAGGATATCTTATTTTTGTGTTCCCTTTATTTTTTTGAGCAGTGTAATTCAGCCTGATCTCCAGATTCCCAGTCATAAACTGCTATTGGAAACTGGCCAATAACGCAGTCATTGTTAAAATATTTTTAAAAGATCAAAATGTGAAATTGCTCCTGAGTTTACAAAGGGGTGGGAACAAAAGAGAGTAGTAAAACTCTTTGAAGACCCTTTAATTGTCTCGCACACAATCCAGATGGCAAAATTAATTGCTGTAATCATGATAGCACACTAGTCCTTAGTTTTATTTTTACATTCAAGGTGATTCTGCACATTGAGAAGTAGTAGTCTCAATACAATTCCATATCGGGTGTGAAACCAGGTTACTGATTTATTATGCAATTCCCAGTTAAGTTTGTTTCTGCTTGCTTCAGTCATGGATCAGTGAAAATTATCTCCAGAGCAAAATTATCTCTGAACACCTTCCACATCTTTGACTTGTTTAAGTTATCGATTTCATTTCTTGTGAGGAAAAGTCTACGGAAAAGAGAAAAAAAACTAGTTCTCTAATGTAAATGATTTAAACTAATGCACAGAAAAGTAAAAAATATTTTTTCTTATGTCACTGAATTTTTAAGTAATAGAATATAGCTTGTTTATTTTATTTTCCCAGAAAAATATTCAACTCTTCGGCAACCCTTTGGTTCCCATTAAAAATACATATGCCTGTCTCCTGTGCACAGATGGTGCCACTGTGTCTCTGCAACGCTATCATTCACCTCCAAATATTACTCATAGAAAGAATGACAAGTGTGTCACATCTAAGAAAGTTGAATTTTCAAGCACATAAAACTCATACTTTCATGAGTATTGGTACTCAGCAATGCTCATTTATGATGTCTCAAATAGATGCAATTGGGAGGGGAAACTGTATAAATGCCCCCAAGTAAGTAAATATAAATAGTTTAAGAAGAGCATAGTTTGGGAAAGGAATATAATAGTTTGAATGCAAAATAAATTCTAGCCAACGCTAAATGTATTTCCAAACATTGGCAAACAAGTAATATGAAACATAGTTTAATAGATTAAAGAAAGAGAGAAATAACACTTGCAACATAAATTATCCCCTTGCTTAAAAACACTAAGGTACCACTCTAGTATTTTGGATCTCTTACATGGCAAATACAGTTATTTATCAGTAGTGACAAACTGAATGGTACCACTGATGAATTATTTTTTAAAAAAGAGTTGTGAGCTTTTACTAAATAATCACATAACGTTTCTTGTAGGCTTAGTGAACTTTATAAATCCATCAAAGGAAAAACAGTAATAGGAACATCTCTCTACACCAGGGTCTTCAAACTTGACAGCTTTAAGACTTGTGGCCTTCAACTCCCAGAATCCCTCCTCCAGTCACGTTAGCTCAGGAATTCTGGGAGTTGAAGTCCTTAAGTATTAAACTTGCCAAGTTTGAAAACCCTTGGTCTACATGGTAGAGGGATTTTTTTAAAGCTGGTATTCTCTGAAGAGTTGGCTCACACTAAGCAATATTAAATGGCAGGCCTCTTTTTCTCAACAGACTATCCCCCCAAAATACACAACCCCATAGAAATAAAGAAACGCCTGTCTTTTTCTATGGAGACTTAAACTATGCTTCTATAACCTAAAGTCTCTTATATCCTGGCTCATAGCTCTGGGTGCATTTTGGCTTTCTTTTCCACTACATGTGTGCTTTCAAACATCACAACTTACTGATAGTCCTGTATAAAAGCTGTGTGGAAACAAAAAAAAAAAGCACAGCCACCATAGCCTCTTGGAATATCCTACATTTTAAAAAAAGACAAGAATACAGTTAATGCTACTTAAACATCAAGCCATCATCACAGCCAAACCATAGAAAGAACTGAAATCCACAATAAGATGTTTTAAATTGGCCAGTTCTGGTCAATTTATGCAGAGAAGTCTAGCAGCTTAAAGCTGCAAAAAAGAAAAGTCTGAATTTTTTTTCAATCCAAATCAACAATTGGTCACTTTGAGGCATGTCTATATAATTTCCTTAATAACAATGTGGAAGTAATTTGCCACTCTTTTTAGAGGTTTTTAGTTTGGCATTTCCTGGTGGACTTCAAAACAGGCCTACCCAGCTTAGCTTTTTAAAGTCAGCCAAGTTTCATAGGTGGTTGTAAGATCAGCAGGATGGTTAAACCATTTAAAGATTTTGTGACTGAGATGGAATGGAATGACTATTTCAACAGTTACAAATGTGAAAGGTATGTAACAAAGTCACCATTTTTCAACTTACAGAAGTAGATTCAAATCTGATTTTCACATCATTTCTGATGACAGGACAGTTCTTCAAACCAATTACTAACAGGTCATTTTCATGATCAAGGAACAACTGAAACAAAATAGATATACATCTTATTTTCATCCACTAAATGTTTCTCACAAAATGCAAGACTGTCATTTATTATTTCTTTTTTCATGCACTGAAATCACCACAAAGGAGCTTGGAGGGAGGTTCAGCTCATTATCTGTTAATATTTCAATAAGTCTCTCTACTTCAGAGGACAAGATTATGTATGTGAGAGACTGACAGTCATATGCATATTGCATTACCCATTCTGGCTCAAAAGGAAATTTTAAGGGTAAGAAGTCAAGACATAAAACTGCCATTTAGCTCTTGAAAAGATTGTAGTTCTATCACTATATAGCCACATGCAACATTAAGAGTTCTCTATTAGTGCTTTAGGTAATAATTAGCTCTCCTTTGAATGCAGCTTTTCCTAGTTTGCTTCTCAAAAGTTACTTCTCTCAGGGCATGAACATTAAAAATACATTCTTCTCTGATTCTCAGATAGATTAGTGCCACCTCTAGTTAATTTATCACTATTTGTGGGAACTTACCTGACATATAATCATCTAACAGCCTTTCTGGATGGTAGTCAAATAGCATGCTAGCTATTTTTGTAAAGAACTGCAAAAGGATCTGTTTTTCTCACAACACAGCCAAAAGGAATAGCAGAAGCTGCCATATTGCAAGTCAGATTACTAGTGTTTTCTTTTTTATACTGGTTCTCCAGGATCTCAAATAAGAAGTTTCTCCTCCTCATTTATAGACACTTCAGACTGACCTGAAACAAATACCTGGCATGCATACCACTAAGCATGGCCCATCTCACTACTTTATTCATAACTGCTTATTTGGAGTTGTTCAATCAGGGAATTCAAAGCAAGGATGCATCAGTTTCCATTGCAGTACACAGATCACGGGACAAACAGGAACTCTATCAACAAATCCTGGCCTTCATGACTGCAGGATTGTTAAATTAACATGAAGCTCTGACCTTGCAGTTCATTTGTATTGCACAATTGCATTGAAATGCTACTTCCTTCTTCATGATTATCTTTATTCTGAAATCAGTCCCATTGCCTTTACCAACTCCTAAAGAGGGGAAAGAGGAGAATTGGAGACAAGACACGCATTAGATAAATACTGGAACCAAACAATAGAATTCATATTTTAAACCAAAAATATCCTGTGATGTTGCAAAATGATCAGCTCTTTCATCTCCTAGTCTTTTCCAATTCAGTTTAAAATGCTCTCAAGATTTATTTGGACTGTTCTGACAACTTGACTATTTAAATGCTAGGAATACAATAGTATTTATAGGTTTGCTAATCTATAATTCATTGAGAACGATCAATCAATCATTCCTAGATTGCTTTACTTTCAAGCTGGCCAATAACTGCATTTTACTTTATCTACATCTACATCATTGTAGGGTGGAGATACAGCTACAGTATGAAGGAAAGCTGTGCAATAGGGAGATAAATTGCTTAGAAATTGCAGGTGCATTGAAAAACAGCTTTCAGCCTTATAGCAGCAAACTTGCTTTCCAACCTCTGAAACTTGCAATGCTGCAAAACCAGCAATTCTGTATTTGTACAAGCATATTTCTACAATGGGAAACCTAAAATGCTGAGAGACAGGTTGAGTAAAGAATCTCCACCAAAGAGGAGCACAGATCTCTTGAAACCCAAGGCAACTGGTCAGTTCACTTCCTGAAATGACATCAGTGGGCTAAAACAGCACCCACACAAGGATATGTTGTAGCTGCTACCCGACTAAAATGATGGCTGAACATGTGTGAAATTGTCTGAAGGGTTTGAACATCCCCTTTTTAAGATGATACTGGTCTGCTATAAACAGCGACTTTCATGGAACTCAGAAGAGAAACTATAGGAATTCCAACTCATAAAAGTATCCTAAATGAATCTAGCGTCTTCATCTCAAGTTTGAAGAAGGGATAAAAGAAAGCTCAGCATAATAGCCAATGCATTATCTTGCATAAATAAATACAGATTTAACAGCCAGAGAAAACAAACTAAAAATCTAATGCAAAATTTTGTTTTACCTATTTCTACAAAAAGCTAGTGACTCTTAAATCAGATGTTGCTTTATTTTATTTTTTTAACAAATTTTATTCGGTTTTTCACATTAAAAACAAAAATCTCTTTTTAGTGGACAACATATTTCCGGGTCATCACCTTTACATACAAATATGACAGCAATTATACATTCATATATGCATATTTAATTCTATTATTACCTTTTCCATTCCAAATTTTCAGTAGAGAAACAAACACATTAATTCTAGCCTCTTTCATTAATCTCAATCGAAACATATTTTTGTTTCATTTCAATTATTTCAAATATAATCTTTTAATATTTATTTTAAAAATAAAGATAAATAATGTGTTTGCCTAATAATAATAATAATAATGATGATGATGATGATGATAAAAAAGTTACCAATGTCTCTCCTTGCTTTTAATAGTCTATAATAACTTATTTAGTTGCTTCTTTAGTCTGTCATATTCCCTTTCCATTACACATTCTTTTTATAAATTCTAGATTAATATAAATTTTAACACTAAAGAAAAAAAAACAAGTATAGGTTCCCCTCTTTTACTGCTTTGAGTGTGACACCTCAATGATTAAAATATATCTTTATTCCTTCATCTTGATTCCCAATAAACCATTATTTTTAAGAAGTTACAATAATAATCATGACATCTTTTCATTTGGATTCTGCAGCATATTTCCCCCCCCCCCCTGATTTTTAATAAGAGTTATCAGTATCTATACTACCCTATTTTCTAAATATTTTAATTGCAGAAATATTCTTATTACCCCTTCTCACCCTGCAGAATCTTCTTTTTAATTCATCAACCATTATCTCTGAAAAAACAATTTATTTTCAACATTTTACTATTTCCGTATTTCTTTATTTCGTGCACCTGTTTCTTACTGCTTCTCCTCCCCCTCTTTTCCCCATATCTTTTCTCATTCCAGTTTATATCCCTCTCTTTCTTCATATCTTCCTTTCCCCTTTTCTGCTAGGTCTTTCTGCCTTTCCAGACTTCACTGGTATTCCCCCTTTTGATTGCCTTCTTAAATCTCAACTTTTTAACCTTCCTTCTTTCCCCACTTCTTTGTAGTGTTCTTTGTGTTAACTGTCTATTTAAAATGTCTTCTCCCAGAATCGACTCCTCCTCTTCTGAACCTCTTTCTTCTTCTTCAATCACCATTTCCATTTTTTCTAACACAGAGCAAAGTGATTCGCCTCTTTCCTGTAGTAATTCTCCCATATTTTTAAGTTCCATTTTTAATTCCTGAAGAGATATCATCATTACATACTCTTATATTTTATGATCATTAAAGTCTACACACAAAAAAAACACTTTTACTTTCCTTCTTTCTTCTTTCAATTTTCTAAAGTTCTAAGTTATTGCAGCCAAGGGTCTATATCAAAAACATCAATCAATCCACAGTCAGTCTTTTCTTGCTTTTTTCTTTATTCTGGTTCTGCTTTCACTTTCTAAGATTCTTACTTTGTTTCAATATTTCTTTAATGTTACATCCACACAAGTTCATTCAGAAACAGGATGCTTTCTGTTCAGTTCGCGGGAATGAGACTCAGAGATCAGCGTAACTTCAGCTCTTTTATTTAGTTCTTAAAGTCCGATCTAACCAGGAGCCGCGGCAGCTCTTTTTATAGAGAGCTGCTCGCGACGAGTGTCCAATGACGGCTACTTGTTTATCCCGCCGCTTGTATTGGCCAATCATAGCCCTGCTATCATTGGCCAATCAGCGTCGAAAAAAGTAGCCAATCAGCTTCGGGTATTTATTGTCCAATAGGAATAGCCTATTTGAAGTATGTTAATATGGAACACCCCTCCCCTCTTGGTATGGTCCTACCGTACATAGTCACGTAAGTAGGCAGGGCTTCTAGGTTGCCTAGTTGACCTGCGCAGTTTAGCTGTGTCGTCGTCTTCAGTGGGTTCTATCCGTCTCTGTCGAACCTCCTGGAAGGTAGAGTCAGCCATGCCGCTCCCGCTCGGCCTACTTGGGCTGGTAGAGTTGGCCCAGCTGCTCCTTTCTGACCAAGCATCCAGGTCTACTTGTGTTTCTTGTTCCTCGTCGAAGACCTCTACGGGTAGGAAACTGTTTTTTCTTGCGTTTATTGGGAAATGTTTTTTATTGTGATTATTTTGATTTTCTCTGGTTTCTTTTTCTATCGGGGAAGTTTCTTTCTCTACCGGAGGGGTTTCTTTTTCTACCGGAGGGGCTTCTTTTTCTACCAGAGGGTCCCCCCCCTTATTTATTACTGAGGGGTCTCCCCCCCCCAGGTTGATCTGTTGCTGGTTTTGTGTAGTTGTTGTGATGTTGTTGGTGTGTGTGTGTGTTGTTCTTTGTGTCTGGGTATGTCGGTAGTGTGTTGTAGTGTGTGTGACCGTAGTTGGTCAATGTGTCTTCGCCAGGTCCGACCGTCTGTTTCCATTCTGTAGGACCGTGGACCGGTTATCTGTGTAATTGTTGCCGGTATCCATAACGGTTGGCCAGTTAGGTTTTTTGCGTATACTAGTTGTCCTGGTTCGAACTTGCAATACTTGCTCAAGGAGTCGGTTGGTTTTTCGGTGGTGTAAGTTGGGTGTAATCTGTCTAAATGTGATCTTAGTTTTCTGCCCATCAGTAATTCTGCTGGGCTTTTATTTGTGGTGGAGTTTGGTGTTATGTGTTGTATTGTGAGCATTTTTTTTATTCTTTCTTGCATGTCCCCTGTGTCTAATTTGTCTAGTGTTTCCTTGGTATACCGGATCATGCGTTCCGCCCTACCGTTTGTTGCCAGTTGGCCTAGTGCTGTCAGTGCATGTCGTATGCCATTTTCTGCTTGGAATTTTTCGAAGGGTAGTGCTGTAAATTGTGGGCCGTTGTCAGAGACGAGTACATCCGGTAACCCGTGTGTAGTGAATAGTTTTCGTAGCTGTATGATGACTGCTTCTGTGGTCGTAGAGTGCATGATGCTTACTTCTAACCAATTGGAGTAAGCATCTACTACGATTAGGTATGTATGCTCTTTTGTTGGCCCCGCGAAGTCTATATGTATTCGTGACCAGGGACCCATTGGTGTTTCCCAGTACAGAACAGGAGCGGAAGGGGGTGCAGGGCATGTCAGTTTTGACATTTCCCGCAAGTTTCAACCCATTTCCCAATATCTTTGTCCATCCCTGGCCACCATACATAGCTCCTGGCCAGGGTTTTCATTCGCACAATGCCCAGGTGGCCTTCGTGCAACATACACAATACCTGGTCTTGTAGTTTTTCTGGTATTATCACCGATCATCCCAAACTATACACCCTTTCAATAATGACAGTTCAGTTTGTCTATTCTTATACAGTTTGAAAATAATGTTTATCTCATTTTCCGGCCACCCTTTTCCTACCCAGTTCAGAACTTGTAACAATGTCTTGTCTTTTGCGGTCATTCTGGCAATGTCGGCTGCGGTTATCAGTAGGTTTGTCAAAGTCTCGATTTGTAGGGTGGAAGTGGTTGGTGTCGGGTCAATCTCTATGTCTGGTAGGGAAGTGCGGCTCAAAGCATCGGCATGCGAAATGTTTTTTCCGGGCCGATGGATTAGTCTATAGTTGTATGCCGCCAGAAATTTGGACCACCTTGTCATTCTCGGCGACAGTAAGTTAGGGGTGGCTCTGTTTCCAGCGAGTATACCTAAAAGGGGTTTGTGATCGGTCACAAAGGTAAAAGTCCTCCCGTAAAGGTATTCGTGGAAGCGTTTTATGCCGGATATAGCCGCCAATGCCTCTCTGTCCAACTGGCTATAGTTCCTTTCAGTTTTTGAAAGGGTCTTTGAGTAGAAGGCAATGGGGGCTTCTCTTCCATCTGGCAGGACATGGCTAAGCATGGGCCTGATGCCAAACGGTGATGCGTCACAGGTAACTAAGCGGTAATGTCTCGCTGTATTGTATCAATACCGCGTAGGAGGTGATGAGGTCCTTTATCTTCTGGAACGCTGTCTCTTTACATCGTCCCCAGATCCAGATGGCTGATTTGTCTAGGAGTCTATGTAGAGGTTCCGCCGTAGTTGCCTTCTGTGGCAGAAAGACGTGGTAAAAGTTTATGAGTCCCAGAAAAGCTTGTAATTCAACCTTATTTTTTGGTCTAGGCGCCTCTTTGATTGCCTTGATCTTTTTTTCTGTGGGGTGGATGCCCTCTTTTTCAATTTGATACCCCAGGAATTTGACTTTTGATGTGGCCAAGTTACACTTTTCTTTTTTTACCTTGAGTCCCGCTTTTTGGAACCTTTGCAGGACCTCTCTGAGGCGGGCTTCTAATTGTTTCTTGTCGTTAGCTGAGATGAGCACGTCGTCAAAGTATGGGACTATTCCTTTTATCCCTTGTAATAACCGCTCCATTCGGCTTTGGCTTCTGCTGTTTCTGGGTCTACTGTCAATTTCTGGTAAGCTTGGGCAAGGTCAAGTTTTGCGAAAACCTTGCCCCCTTCCCAGGGAGTGTAGTTGGTGTTGTACTACCGGAACAGGATATGCACTTTGCTGTAGTGCATGGTTCAGGGTAGCCTTGTAGTCCCCACAAATTCTCACGGACCCATCCGGCTTAACTGGGGTCACGATTGGGGTCTCCCATTTAGCATGGTCAATTGGTTCCAGGATGCCTTGTTCTATAAGGTTGTTTAATTCTTCCTCAATTTTGGGTTTTAGTGCGAAGGGGACTCACCTCGCCTTTAGCCTAATTGGAGCTATGGTTGGATCTAAATTGAATGAAATAGGGGACCCTCGGTACTTGCCTAACTTTCCATCGAAGATGCCCTGGAACTCTCTCATCAGGTTCTCCTCCCAGTCTGCGTCAGTGATGTGGTTAATGCCGGTCACTCCGATTCCTAGGGGCTCGAACCACTCGAGTCCCAGTCGGCTTGGTTGGTTCCGGTCTACGATGGTTAGCGGCAATATTTTTTGGTGTTCCTTGAAGGTTACCTGGAAGTGTCCAAGACGGACTACCGGTATTCTGTTGCCTTGGTAGTCTTTTAAAATCAGTGCTTCTTGTTCTCATTCGGCTTTGCCAATGTGTGGTACTAGTCTTTTTATGGTGTCCCAGGACACCATCGATAGGTATGATCTGGAATCGACCTCCATTTTGCAATCTTGCCCCTCAACTCTGACCATCACATGTACCTTTCAGCCATTAGTCGTGTTGGAATGGCCGATGGTGATGGTCTGATGTGTTTCTTCTTTCCTGTAGTTCTCGCTTGGCCGCTTCCCTTTGCCTTTGCAATTTTCTCGGTTCCACTTCGTCCTCTCTTTCTGTCTCGGGGGTGTGTTGTCCCTTCTTCTGGGGCTGTAGCTTCTGTGGTTTCTGCATACACGTGCGATGTGGCCCCTCTGTTCGCAGTACCGGCAAACAGCGTCTGAGAACCGGCACTCCGAACGGGGGTGGTCTCCTCCGCAACCAGCACACTGGAACCCCGACTTATGACCGTTTTTCATTCGCCGCTCTCGTTCAGCCTGGAGCCTATGGATTTCCTCTTCCTCATCGATTCTGGACGATTCGCTGTCTGTGAAACATGCAGCGGTCTTGTGTGTGCTTTCTATTTTCTTCTTGGTGCCCTGATTTGTTTCAGTTGACGTCTTTGGCAGGTTGGTGTTCATTTGCTGCATTTTTGCTGCTGATTTTTTGGTTGCTTCTGCTGCCATGGCTTCAGCAATAGTCTCGGTAACTGTGATCTTTGGTCGGGTCAGCAGTCGGCTTTGTAGGGTAAGGTCTCTCAGTCCAAGGACCAAGGATCCAAGGATCCCTCATGGCTTCATCCATGTTCAGGAATTCACATGCTCCTCCAATGTCCCTGAGAGTGGCTACAAAATCTGCAATGCTCTCACCTTCCTTCTGGTCCCGTTCATAAAATTCGTGTCTCCTGATGAGGCTGGAGTAGGTCGGTGCATAGTGAGCCCTCAACAGTTTCTCCAGGTCCGGCCAGGCCATTTACTTAATGTCGTCTGGTTTTGCTAGTGCCTTGGCCATCTTAAACACTGTGGGCCCAGAGTGTGTTAGGAATACAGCTCTCTTGAGATTGTCCGAGATTCCTTGCAGGTCGTTACTCTCCAAGAACATGAGGAATCTATCGATGTAGGATTCCCAGTCCTCTGCTGCTGGGTTGAAGGGTGCGGGTGGCGAGTTGGTTCCTGCTCGGTTCTCGATGCCACGTGCCCGACTGATCTCTTTCTCAGAATCCCATCCTCGTTGCCAGTATTCAGTTCGCAGGAATGAGACTCAGAGATCAGCGTAACTTCAGCTCTTTTATTTAGTTCTTAAAGTCCGTTCTAACCAGGAGCTGCGGCAGCTCTTTTTATAGAGAGCTGCTCGCGGCTAGTGTCCAATGATGGCTACTTGTTTTTCCTGCCGCTTGTATTGGCCAATCATAGCCCTGCTATGATTGCCCAATCAGCATCGAGAAAAGTAGCCAATCAGCTTCAGGTATTTATTGTCCAATAGGAATAACCTATTTGAAGTACGTTAATAAAGAACACTTTCCCTTTTGTTTGAACTCAATTTTTTGTCAAAAGGTGGCACTCTCCATTATACAAAGTCTTCACCTTTTCCCCCTTTGTTTTTATTTAGGGTTTTTCGAACCTCTATATTCCAGCACAATCCAGTCTCCAACTTGTAAACTTTTTTTTTTATTTGACAATCTTAAGTCCAGCTTTATTTTATACCTGTTTATTCCCAAAATATTTTAGTCCAATTTAGTTAAATCTTTAGTTTCAGCTTCTTGTTTTCCCGGTTCGAAGCCCCGTTTAGCTGTCAAAAATATTTTCTTTTTTTTTCCCTGTCCCTTTGTAATTTCTCCGTTCACTTTTCTTTTCTTAAAAATTCCATGTTGCCTTAATCCCGGGGTACTTTTGTTTAGTTGTATTGCCCAGTTGTCCCGGTTCAGATGTTATCCACCTCTTTCTTCCCTCCTGCACAAATCTTAATCCAGCTGAGTCCTCCTCTTCGGGGTGGCCATTTTAAATTACCGCTGCAGTCATCTTCAGGGGGAAAAAGACCAAGCCTGGGGGGGAGATGAGGCTCCCCTCAACCTGGCTTGTGGCTTCCCCTTACTACGCCGCCCCACCAAGACAGTTTCAGCCCCTAATCGTAATAATCGGGGCTTTCCAATGAAAGAGCACAGACCATAGCCGCAGAAAGTCGCAACCTACGGTCCGTCAGCAAGGAGGCTCTGCCTTCTTCCCAGATGTTGTTTTATTTTAAGTGGGGTAAAAAAGGGAAAGGGAGTTAAAAACTTAAACTTTGAAGCAATAACCTCCCCAAAAAGAGTACTTTGAAAAGTAATCATAATATCAGGAAGAAGCAGAAGGGAGGATCACAGAAGGGAGAATCAGATAGAAAAGGGAATAAAAAGGGGAGGGAGAAGAAGAGAGGGAAGAGGGAAAGGAAAAGAAGCTACAAAAGACAGAAACAAGATATAGAGGTACAGGAAAAGCATACAAGAATTAAAGGTATAAACCTATTTAAAACACAGAGACAATGGTTAAAATTTAACTTAAGGGAGGATTCTGCAAGGGTGCATGGGATAGCATTGCTATATTAGAAATAGGAATGGGTTAGAAAATAGGTTAGATGATTAAAGTGATAGAAAAAATTTCTATTGATGTGTAGTGGAATATTTGTTTGTAAAGAGAATAAGGCTCTGAATGATTTAAAAAGGAAATTTAAAAAAAATTGGAAAGAAACATGGAAGATTTTTATCAGTTGACAAGATGAACTTGAATAATAACTTTATTGACTACTGTTAATAACTATTGTTTGGTTTTCTTATTTAAATAAGTAAATATAATATAAGTAAATATTTAAATAAGTAAAATATGAAATATAGATGATTAAAGTGAAAGACAACTGATATTACAAGGTAATGTTTGTTAAAAGAAATAGAAATGTAAAAGATTGTTATTAATATTAATATTAATATTAATGTTATTAATATTAATTAATATTAATTAATATATTAATATTAATTCTATTTACTATTGTTATACAGATATACACAGATATATATACATATGTACTTTTTTCTTTTAAGAATTTAGTGTGTAATTTTAAGGGAATGTACCAATTGAAAATAGGTATGTGTTATAAAATAGAGGTTAGAAAATGAATGTTGTAACTGTAAAGGTGTAACTTAAATTTTTGAATAAGATTTGAAAAAAAGATACAAAGAAAGTTACACTCCAATCTAGTAATTACAGGGGAAAATTTGTTTTATGAGAAAAGATAATATGAAATTGTAAGCAGGACAGACGAAAGTATAAAAACATTGATTAGAAAGATTTTAAAAATTAGAAAAAGATATCTAATTGAATTAAGAAAGGAATGAGATAATTTAAAATAAGGCTATAGGAAATAAAGAAATGGAAAAGCTATTGAAAAAAATGCGAAAATAGTTATAAGATATGGATTAGAATGTATAAGATAAATATATATTGAGTTAATGTCTGTAGGGAGAAGAGATAACCTGGGGGCATGCTGTCCTCAAAAAAAGATATTTTATTTGTATTTGTATGTTTTGTGAAAACTTAAATAAAACTTTTATTGAAAATCACATGTTGCTTTGATTAAATTACTTAGACCTTTCTCCTGTGACTTACAAACATTCCAGCCATTTAATAGGGACTGTTCAAAGAGATGGTAAACTCCACTCTTTCCCCTATATATTCTTTCTATAACTTCTTTCCAAGTTTTTCCCCCAAGTTCTTGTTTGTTTTTTAAATTTTACTTCCAACAGAGGGAGATGGGGCAGTCTGATTCAATACAATCAACAGCCATTTTTTTTGTGTGTGTGGATATGAACTGACCAGCTAGAATGGGTTCAGCAAGCTGTAAATGTTAAGAATATTCAGCCTGACCATTCACAGACCTACTTTGATGGTATAGTACTAGTGATAGAGGGAACCGAACTGATCTAAGTTCTGATATTGCAGCATTAGCTGGAAAATCCCCTTCCTACAGCATTTTAGTGCCACTTACCTTGGATAGCATAGAGTTTTATGCATCTGATTCTGAAAGGCTTCTCTGGTGGGAGGATCAGGTTGTATTTTGATTTCAAGATTGCATAATATTCTACATACCTACTCTGCAAATAAAATTTAGGAGTGCCTTGAGACAAAAATAATTTTATAATCTATAATAAATATAATTAAAAATTCATATATGTATAGAATAAAAATCTTAAGGAAAGCAAATGCCCTGCTTATCAAAAGGGAGGCTATTTGTCATGATATATGGCAAAGTTGTTGGGAAATGGAGCAAAGAGATATTGCCCAGGAAATACCCTACAGTTGGATGGTAGATAGGGCAACAGACTCAGAAAGGATCTTCCCGTTTCTGGAAGTAAATGAGACAGTGGGAGAATTGTACTTTCAAACTTGCAAAACTGATGTCAGCCTTACCAAGTAGCCAGGCAGGAAGCAAGATCAGATAAGCTAATTCTACTTCATTGTGAAGCTACATTAATGCTTAAGTTTTTAACTCCCTTTCCCCCCTTTCCCTTTTTTACACCACTTAAAATAAAGCAAAATCTGGGAAGAAGACCGAGCCTCCTTGCTGATGGACCGTAGATCGCAACTCTCTGTGGCTATGGTCCATGCTCTTTCATTGGAGAGCCCCGATTATTATGATTAGGGGCTGAAGCTGCCTTGGAGGGGCGGCAGAGTAAGGGGAAGCCGCAAGCCAGGTTGAGGGGAGCCGCATCTCCCACCCTGGGCGTGGCCTTTTTCCCCCTGAAGATGACTGCAGCGGTGGTTTAAAATGGCCACTCCGAAGAGGAGGACTCAGCTAGATTAAGATTTGTGCGGGAGGGAAGAAAGCGACATTAATAGACACTTGAAAGTCTGAAGGTACAGCCCGAAAAACTCCCTTCTGAGCCTCTTGTCCCAGCTACTATCTAGTTGTGGGATACGCTGTCTTTTATCTGACCATTCTCTCGGCAGCATCTCTTTGCCCCATCTCCCAAGGTATTTCCCATATCATTATCTGATGCTTGACTTCATAAAGGGGGGGGGGGGGAATTTAACATTCATGTCCCAAGTTTCACTTAATCAAAACATGACCAAACCCAAAACTCATATAATTGAATGAAAGAAGTGAAGCAGGACTTGAGAAATGCAAGGTAAAAACACAAAATAACTATTTAAATTACACAGGTATTTTTTGCCAATCAATTGTGTTAGTTCTTTGATTCAACCTTACATTTACCTGTGATGGAGTTTCAACACCCTGAAACTTGGTGCTAGTAGTTTCATCAGTTCTTCGTTTGCCAAAGTATTCCAAACTTTCCTTAAAAATTGAGAATGTTACTATAACTATTGTAGCACCTTAGAGTATTTAAGAATAACTAACTAGAAATGTTATATGAGAAAAAGTGCATAACGTGGGATTGGCAGAATGCCTCAGAACTACTCATTATTTGTGGGTAGCATACCAGAGCTATACTTCAGAAAATAGACATGTCCAAGAAAACCAACTGGGAAGAGTGGAGCAAAACTTAATTTGGATTTAGTTAAGCAGTTACTGTAATACATATTTAATTATTTTCCTTTTCAGTCACATTATAAATTACAATTCATAAGCAATTTTTAGAAGAACTCTATAGGCAGCACCTAAATTAATGCCAACTTTAAATAGAATTCCAGGAGACATCCAAATAATTACAAGTTGGACAATTTAACATTTACTGCAGACAAACAGGTAAAATAGTAATCAGAGGGGGGGGAAACAGTTGGACACACATAGGAACAAGCCTTGCTGAAGGAATTTCACACGGTGACAGAATAGCAATACGTACCAGGCTCTATTACATGAAATGCTGGATATGGCAAATTCAAAGTCCTTATCAAAGATGACACTGAACAAACAAAAGTTGCATACTAGGTGGTTTGGTCAAGCCATACTGAAAGTATCCATTTTTGATCCCATTTTATATTTGGAACCCACACAGAAGAAATTATGGGAGGTAGCACTTTTCAACACATTCTGCGTAGTCATTTCACGTACTTTAATTCATTCAGAAACAAGAGGGAAAATATCAACATTACTTTGGTACCTGCGCAGTCTTAAACTGGCCGGTGTCAATAAGCCAGATGCAAATCATAGTTCCAGTCCTACCTGCATCAAAAAAAAAATCAAAAAATCAGTGACTTAGAAATAATGATGCTGTTGTGTTTACTTGTCCCTGAGAATGAGGCAATGACAGCATCAGTATTAAGCAACCCCACCCCTGCTGCTCCTAACAAAACTGAAAAGCACCTTCAGCACGCACATCTACCACCAGCTGATGCAAACAGCTTTTGCAGACAGGTGCTATCAGTGAATGCTAAAACTATTACAGAATTTCCATGCATCCCAGATGACTGATTCTCTAAGGTTTACAGAAGGGCTAAAATGACATTCCCCTTGAGCATGTCTGAAAGAGACTGGATCACTACAGTGCATTCTGCACAGGGCTATTTTTCAAGACCATGTGAGGCTATGGTCAGCACATCCCTTAACTAATACATTATCTGAAAACATTTTATCAGCCCTTCAGCATTAATACTGACAGCTGCTAGCCTCTATGCCCAATTCAGGGCATCATTTTACACACTCTCCTGAACTATAAGAATTGTCAAAAGAGAGATCTTTGGGAATGCCTTCCAAACCAGAAAGTTAACATACCTTTCCCACCTTTACAGTGTATTACTATAACATTGTGGTTGTCCTGTTCCATCCACCTCCTGACATTGGCAGTGAATGTGAGTGTCTCCCTTAAAGAAAAGGAAGAATGCTTTGTTTAAGAGCTTATCTAGATATTACTGTAGAAAAATTAAAATATTCAATCATTTATCAGAACAGCACAAGTCCATCTGGTAGTGGAATTTCTTATAGCCACACACCATTTCCATTTAAACTTGTTTGGGTTGCCTCTGGAGATAAACTACATGAAGCACAAAGTTCATAGAAGAGTTTTTAAGGACTTCCCACTGGAAGGGGTTTTTGCTGCTCACAATTGGAAACTAGCTGAACTTATGAACAGTCTTCTTTTCTGGGGAGTGGAGACAAACAGATTAGGCTTGGAGGGCTTTCGTGAGGAAGGGCATTTTGAGAGATATTATGATGGATTATGGGAATAGAGGGTCAGGATATGATAGCCTGCTAGAGTGGCTTGGCAAGAACCAGACTATTGAGCCTAGAGTGTGGGTGTATGGTTGGTTAATTGGCTTGTAAGGGAGGAATATGTACTATGAGCACACCATTAAGGATGGTAGCAGGATGATCCCAGTAATGATGAGTTGAGGGGTATATGAGGAGGCCCAGAAAAGCAATTGTGAGGAACAGCAATCAATCTGATGACCATCCCTGCTTCTATCCAGTGGGTTTGATTCTGGATTTATACTATCAGCCCTAAGGTAGACCAGACTAGGAAACTGAATCTTGCAGGCCAATACTACTTTTACTATAAAATTACAGTAACACAAACCTGCAACCTAAATGCATTCCTACCCATCCCAATTTATGAGATAAGAAAACATCTTGTATGAAATGTTTTCTCAAGTTACAATTTTGCCCAGGACTCAAATTTATTTTATCTGACACTTATCTTGGTAGCAGCTCTTCCTTCTGTCCCACAAGGTCATTCCTTCTTTCTATTACATCTACTAAGGTTGTGTTAGTATTATACGAGGGCTATGCACAAAATAGATTACGTTTTCATCTGTAGCAAGAAGGGGCGGAGCTAGCATGGCCATCTTTGGTCTGTGCGTCCGCCACTTAGTCTGCATCTAGTCGTGCTAGTGGGAGCTTCGTATCGTTGCCCGTTATTTCACAGCAAACGTTTGAAATGTATGCTGCAATTGAAAATCCCGCGAGTTGTGAGGTGCGATCAGTGATAAGGTTTTTGTTGGCAAAAAACCATAAACCGATTGAAATTTTTCGGCAACTGTGTGAAGTGTACGGGGACAACATCATCACTGAAGATGGAGTGTGCCAATGGTGCATTAAGTTTAAAAATGGATGAACTAACGTTCATGATGAACAGCTGAGTGGACATCCGAGCACTGTGACTGATGAACTGGTTGCGAAAGTCGAAGACAAGATTCGTGAAAACCGCCATTTCACAGTAACGGAACTTTCGCTTAGTTTTCCACAAATTTCACGCAGTTTGTTGCATGAAATTGTTACACAAAAGCTAGGCTACCACAACTTTTGTGCAAGATGAGTGCCAAAAATCCTGACAGAAAACCACAAGAGTCAGCGTATGGCCGCATCATTGACATTTCTGTACTCTTACAACAAAAATGGAGATTAATTTCTTGATCGAATCGTAACTGGAGACGAGACTTGGGTCAAACATGTGAACAGTGAGACCAAATTACAGTCTATGGAGTGGGGGCACACAAATTCCCCCAAAAACCCAAGAAAATGTTTGTAAACATTCTCTGCAAGGAAGATTATGGCGACTGTTTTTTGGGATAGGCAAGGTGTGCTTCTTATCGATTTTCTGGAGCATGGATGCAACAATAAACTCTGTGAAGTATTGTGAGCATTGCAAAAACTAAGAAAAGCAATTCAGAACAAGCGTAGAGGAAAGTTAAGCTCAAAATTTTTGTTTTTGCATGACAATGCCCGATCACACACAGCAAATCGCACTCGAGAAGTCCTGAATGCTTTCAAGTGGGAGATTTTTCCTCATGCGCCCTACAGCCCCAATCTTGCACCAAGCGACTACCACTTGTTTCTGAGGATGAAGATCTGGCTTGGAACACAGCGCTTTGACGATGACGCGGAACTGCAGGCGGGTGTGACTGACTGGCTCAAATCTCAGACGGCTGAATTTTATAACAATGGAATTACAAAGCTTGTTCACCACTATGATAAGTGCCTCAATTTGTTCAGTGAATATGTTGAAAAGTAGTATTTAAGTGTCACTTTCAAGTGTATATAATAATTTTTTTTCCTACAGTTTGTTTTTTTTCTATTGCAAAACATAATCTATTTTGTGGATCGCCCTCGTATTATGATATGGTATTAGGAAATACATATGTTACTATATTGATTGTTATTGTTATTTAGATTGCATATAATGCAGGAATGGGATTCAAATTTCTTAACCGGTTCTATGGGCGTGGTCTAATTTGTGGGTGTGGCTTGGCGGTCATGTGACTGGGTAAGCATGGCTTGCTGACTGGGTGTGACTTGGTGATAACACGACTGGCTGGGCATGGCTTATATGTAAATATTGTAAATATTTATATAAATATTGAATGTTTATGCTTGCAAGCAAACTCATAAAATTTGCTAACAAGTAAACTCACAAAATTAATTCACAACACACCATGTATGTAAATATTGAATTTTTTATTAAAAAAGAGCAACTTTTACCCAAAATCAGGCAAAGCAGGCAGGCAGATTGAGTTGCTCACAGAATCACAGATTCACTCAGAGATCTATCTTTCTGCAATTTGCTACCTGAGTCTGCACTGAAAAATAAAAGCTTCAGTCCTAAGGAAGCTTCAGCTCTGCTTTTAGATTAGGTAGAATTGTGGTCATCAACCAATGGGCCACAACCCACAGGTGGGCCGTGGAAAATTTTTGATGGGCCACAGAAGGAATGGCCCCCAAAAGCAATTAATTTTGGCTACGCAGTTCTCGCACCTCCCAGCTCTTCAAGGGACCCCAGAGTCAGGTCCCTGAGATGCATGCGCTAACCAGCTCCCACAAATGGCAGGCGGCCGTAACAACAGTCCCCTCCCCCAGCACCCATTGTTAGCTCTCCCCATTAGTTCTCTAGTTTTGAATTGCTCCTGCCTCTCTCTCTTTCCTTCCCCCTCCCCCCTCCACCCATGTGCAGACAGGCAAGGAAAAGGAGATGGAGCCGTGCACAGCTCTCGGCTCCTCCAGTCCTCGCTGCCTCCTCCAACATCAAAGCCTTGGAGATACAGGCAAAGCTGCAACAGCGGTAGCACCCTGAGTTGTCTTAGCATGCTCGGTTAGTTAAGAATCGCCCTACCCAGAGAAGGAGGTGCTGGAGGAGGAGGAGGCAGCAGTGGAGAAGAAAGCAACTCAGGGCACAACCGCTCTGGCGGCTTTGCCTGCATCTCCGAGGTTTCAATGTTGGGAGAGGCAGTGAGGGCTAGAAGAGCCGAAAGCTGCGCACAGCTCCATCACCCTTTCCTTGACTGTCTGCACATGGGCACGGGGGGGGGGGGGGGGAAGGAAAGAGAGAGAGGCGGGAGAAATTCAAAACTAGAGAACTAATGGGGAGAACTAACAGTGGGTGCTGGGGAAGGGGATTGTCGTTGTCGCCATTTGTGGGAGCTGGTTGATGCGTGCTTTTCAGGGAAGCACGCATCAACCAGCTTTGAGGGTCCCTTTGACTTTGGGGTCCCTCGAAGAGCCGGGAAGTGCAAAAACTGCAAGTGGGAGCATTTGGTGATTTTGAAGAACTCCTGGAACATGGTAGATTGGTGTTTTGTAGGTCTCGGTGAAAGAGTGAGCTTTGTTTTGCCTCCTTTCCTCCCCTGGTAATGCGAGAGATGCTTTCTCTCTCTCTCTCTCCCCCCTACCCCGCCCCCAGGTAATCACTGGCTGTGGATGGGTTTGGCAGCAAAGTGCTAAAGCGAGCAAAGTGCTTTCCTTGCCTGTCTCTAGTGAGGCTAGAAGAGCCCCCCCCCCAGCTTTTCCTCGGCTGCAGTTCTGACCTCTCTCAATCCTCCTCTCAGGATCTGAAAGGATCTGATCCACTCTCTCCCCCTCCCCTCCCCCCAATTAATCACTGAGGGCAGCAGGCCTTCTGTAGGCAGATGCCTGCTGAGAAGCCCCGGAGTGGCCGCCAAGGGGCACTGCCCCCCAAGGAGAGCAAACCCCCCTTTCTGCCTCTGCTTCTCCCAGCGGCAGTTGCACAGAGGCCCCTCAGCTCAGACACCCCCCACCCCCACCCACTCTTCTGTCTCTTTGGAAGGTGCCAGGTGGGGGAGGCTTCCAGCCCAGAACGTTTTATTTTGTTATCATTAAGCATTTACATTTTTGTTATAATGAAATAAGTATGTGTGTGCGTATGTGTGTGCGTGTATGTGTATATATATATATATCTATGCTGTTCAGCTTCCTTCGGGTATTATCCCACGTCATTATCGTTGTACTTTTAAAGTTGTAGCAACATTTCGGCAGAATACCATACATGGGTATACATGTACATATATATGTATATATAATTAAATTTATATTTAACATAAAAAAAATGTATTAAATATATTAGCTTTTAAAAAAAATCGTATTAGTGGTCCTCGGGATTTAAAAGTATGAGTTTGGTGGTCCTTGAGCTCCAAAAGAAAATAATTTCCAATAATTTCCTGTTTTCTAGCTAATCTAAATCTCCCGACACAGCTGAGTTGGAACAGCTGATGGTCGGGGTGGGGGGGAAGAAAAATAGCAACTTACCAAAAATTAGGCGAAGGCACAACACAGGCAAGTTGGGTGGCGCGCATGCCAGGTAAGGAGTGAGTGGGCAGAGCGGGATGCAGCCAACCAGTGGCGTGATTTGCCGCTTCTCTGAACTACGCAGAATCGTAACAACCAGTTCTATAGAACTGGTCCAACCAGGTAGAATCCCACCCCTGTACATATCCCTTTATGGCTTAGCCCTTAGTACTTCATGTTAGCCTCCTTCAAGTGGATTTGACCTGTTTAAAGAAAAGCTAACAGGGAGAAGCTGCTAATATTGCTTTATTTTTAGAAAGCGATGGGGCTGAAGTCCAGAGGCACTGTTTTTCTCTGATGACCCCTGCCCTCTGGATTGGCCTCTCTCTGAAGATGAGATTGAGTCCATTGATTACAACTTTCAGGAAATAAATTAAAAGTAAGTTATTCCAGAGGGCTTTTGAGTGTTAACTGATGTTGCAAGGTTCAGTGTTGCAGAGTTTTAATTAATTTATATTTTATTGTGGATATTTTATTTATACCTTATTATTGTGAATTGCTAACAGTTGTGGGATAGCAATATATACCATATTTTTTGGAGTATAAGACACTCCGAAGTATAAGACACAGCTAGCTTTTGGTGAGGAAAACAAGGGGGGGGGAAAAATCTGCCTCTGTCTCTGCCTCCCAGATATTTGCCTTCTTGCAGCAAACAGCAAACAGCCTATTTCAGCTTCAGCACAGTCTGATTAGCACAAGCAGCTGATTGTTGGTTGACAGGCAGAGGCCAAAGGGTTGGGGCCAGCGGGTGGGCAGAGCTTCAGTAACATACACTATATAAGATGCACAGGCATTTCTATCGTCTTCTGGGGATAGAAAAAATGTCTTATACTCTGAAAAATACGGTAAATTCAATAGTTCATAGGTTTTCATAGGTTATATATTTTTATAGACTATAGATATCTGCAAACTTTAATCAAGTGGACTTGGTTTATTCAGCCAGTTGGTTTTATATTTAATAAGTTTTTTATTTATTTAATATAAATAATAATATTGTCAAATCTACATAGAACCATTGCAGAATCATACTTACGCTAGAGAGGGAACACTGTGGTCATCAATAAACATCCGCTCCACTCTATAATGGAAAATCTCTGGGTCATAGCCTTGCTCACCTGCAGGAAAAAATATTATACAGATATTATGTATATAAACAGAAACAGTGTTCCATTAGGAAGATTACAAAGCAATACTTTGGACAAATATCTAGATCTTAAATGTCCTTAAATGGTATTTGGGACACTATCCACAATTCCCTTTGGGCATCTACATAACTTCATGCTCTACCTGATTTTCTTAATATTAAAATATACACCCAGAGTTTTTAAAATGGTAAACTATGTATTTTCATTCTTTCATGAATATCTGAGTTCCTTAAGAAAATTAAAATGTGAAGCAACTTTAATCAACATGTTTAGTTTGGATGTAAGCCCATCTGTTCAGAAAAAAAGCAACACTAAGCCAGGGCAATATAGCTTATCTAATAAAAGGAATACTAATAGCATGGCAGGTAACATTTTGGCAAACCTTTACTTTTGAAATGGATTACATTTCTACTAGCCATTTTAAGAACAAGCAATCTTTACCAGCAATTGTTCGGCAGCAGCACCAATTGTTCTCAAAATTTTAAATGTATCTAATGCAAAAAGGCTGGCAATGTCTGATCTATAGCAAATTATATATTAATTTGATGTAAATCTGCCTCCACTCTAATTAGTCAGTGGAAGTTCCAGTTTTAACAATAGATTGGAGAAGAATTTTTTAAAATTAGCAACAAAAACATTGATAGTGCAATTATATTTTTAGAATCAGATGTATCAAATTACAGTATGTATTTCATCTCAGCATTTAAAATCCAGCAGTGCATGACCACCTGAAGTGTCAATACTTATATGATTCATTAAATATACATACACAATGTTGCATGCTATTAAACTGTGTAGAAAAAAAGCAAAACTATATTTACTCCAAATTTCTACTGGAGTTGACAGGGTAGCAAACAGCAACATTTTCAACTCTCCTCTCTGCCATTATAATGAATTTTGTTGTTAACAGAAACAGTCTTCAGTTAACATCTACAGTTTTTAGATAGGTAGTTGCCTAGCTACGGGTAGTCCTCAAAGTATGACCACAATTAGGACCACAGTCTTGATCATTGAATGACATAGATGTTGTAAACTTAGAAAAATTTGATTCAACACTTGCCACAATGAGGCTTGACATTAAGAAGTGAACTGAAAAAAATCAGTCTATAACTGAAGCAGTTTTTCCCTTCTAGAGGTTTTACACCTTCCATATATTTTGATATTACAACGTAAGAATTTCAGTCAGCAAGGTATCGAACCCATCAGATGGAAACCACTAAGTTGAGAAAACATGGAAATGAGCAAAACTAAATAAAAACCATAATGTTGAAGAGGTTAAAAATGGGAATATGAATGTATCTTAAGGCTATAAACAATGAGTTCTATATCATTCAGAACTTTATTTTAAAAGGAAGCAGTTACTGATTTAGTGTGGTGTGGTTAAGATATATGATACCCAGACTCATGTTCTCCATCAGTTATGGACATTCACTGCATACCTAGAAGGTAGGGCTAAGATTGAAGACAGTGAATGTCCTGGTTTGTGATTAGAACAAATGCAGTAAAAGTTTTCCTGACTGCTCCAGTTTTGGTGACCAAGAAACAAAGTAATACTTACTGCAAAGATTGTAGACTTTGTAGTGGTCTCCATGTTTTGTATCCAAGAACTTTGCAACTTCCTTATAAAAAATAATAATATATTTTAATTGTTTAAGGTGGCATGAATTATTACCAACTTTATGTAGCTTTATTCAGACAGAAAGTATTTCAAGGAAGATTTAAATATCAGATAGTGTTTTGGTGCCCATATAGAGATGTACGGCAACCACCTACAATCTGACTTCTACTTCCATAATTTCCAAGCAGAATGCCTGAGTGAATTATAAATACTGGTACTGCTAAAGTCCATCAATAAGCTAAAGCAGTATTCAGAGAAAGAGACAAACCGAAGTAAATATACTGCATATTCTTATAGAACAGTCCATTTGTTAATAAGCTTTTTGAATCAAAATGCTGTACCAAGAAAAATATGCCACCCAAAGGTAAGCCTAAAATTTTTGATATGCTTTAATTTTCACAATTTGCTTATCTTCATCTGGCAAATTTCATGATATTTTAATTAAAAATTTAAGGGTCAGCTTATCTGTTATATACAAATAGTCCTTAACTTGCAACCATAATGGAGTCCAAACTTTTTGCTGCTCAGCAAGAAGAGTATTTTGCCTCATTTCATAACCTTTCTTGCTACAGTTGTTAAGTGAACCCCTCCAGTTGTTAAGTTATTAATGCCATTAAGTGACTCTGGCTTCCTCATTTGATTGTCAGAAGGTCACAAAAAGTGATGACATCATCCCATGACACTGCAACTGTCATAAATATGGGTCAGTTGTCAAGCATCTGAATTTTGATCATGTGACTATGGGGATGCTGCAATAGTCATGTGAAAAAAGGTCACGTCACTTTTTTCACTGCCATTGTAACTTCAAACAATCACCAAATAAATTGTTGTAAGTCAAGGACTACCTGTATATGCATTTTTAAAAAGTACTACCATATAATCCCAGCCACAGATAAGCTGTACTCAGTTTTGGGAGTGCATTTTGGGGGTGCTTATCTATGAGTACTGTGTTTCTCACATAATAAGGCCAGGCCTTATTTTTTTTTGACCCCTGCAAAAACGGCTAGGCCGTCTTTTTGGGGGTGACTTAATTTCCTCCCCCATCTAGAGCGGCCCATACACACATACCTCTCTATGAGGCCGTTTCTATCAGCTGATCAAAAGCTCCCTTGAAGACAGAGTCCCCAGCTGCTTCAGGGCGTGGCATGGCGTGGCTGCCCCTGTCTCCTCACCTTTAGGCAGTCTCTTTCTGGCGATGGAAGCTCCCCAAGTGCAGTCAACAGCTACTTCGATTAGCCGGTAGAAGCAGCCTGGGGCGAGTGCACACACACACTCCCCTCGCCACGAGGCCACTTCTATCTGCCGATCGAAGTGACTGTTGACCGCACTTGGGGAGCTCCCATCGCCGGAAAGAGACTGCCCTAAAGGCAAGGGGACAGGGGCAGCCACGCCTCGCTCCGAAACAGCTGGGGACTGTGTCCTCAAGGGAGCTATCTTTCGAAAGGCAGATAGAAATAGCCGCGCGGCGAGGGGAGTGTGTGTGTGCGCTCGCCCCAAGGCCGCTTCTACTGGCCGATCGAAGTGGCTGCTAACTCTGTCTTCAAGAGAGCTTCTATCGGCTATCAGAGTATTCTAGCCTAGGCTACCTGCAGGGCACTCCTAAAGGCAAGTTTTCTCCCCCCCCACCCCTGCCCTTTCCCCCCATTTCTCTTTACCTCGTGTAGTTCTAACGAACGATGTGAGAAATGGTGGGGAAACGCATGGTTTTAATAGGCCTAAATTTAGGGGGCAGGGCTCAATTTCACCTCATGCTTAGAAATCACGCTGGGCCTTCCTATTGGTGGAGGCCGTATTGTTGGAGAAACAAGGTATATATGTATATGTGCTTATCATACTATAGTCCATAGCGTGGAGAACCTATAATAAATCTTCATTATATGGATCATACTGATTTTTTATTCAAAATGCAGAAAGCATTTTCGCTTTATTTGAAAACTCAAAGAATTGTAATTTTCACTGCTAAATTTGATAACTGCTGAAGGAGCCAGATAGTCAGCATTATGAGGCCTGCAGAACTCACCAATTTAAAAGAGAAATTAAATACCATTATTAACAGAATAACAAAGTTGGAAGGGACCTTGGAGGTTTTCTAATCCAGGCCCCTGCTCAAGCAGGAAACTATAGCATTTCAGACAATGGGCGTCTAATCTCTTCTTAAAAGCCTCTACTATTGGAACAACCATAATTTCTGGAGGCAAGTTGTTCAACTGATTAATTGTCAGAAAATTTCTCCTTAGTTCTCAGTTGGCCTTCTCCTAGTTATTATTTCTCATTGCTTATCATTGAAACCCATTTTTTCATATGTTAAGTCGATGCTAAATCTATATCTGGATTCAGGCCAAAGCTTTGAAGAAAAAATCCTAAAGGCAGACTATCTTTTATTTGGCAATATAGCTTTAACTACCAAGATGTCTTTTCTTCTACAGTTACCATTATTATCTCTTACAATCATACTAAAATTAAACACAGCCAATAGTAACTGGGAGTGGAGGAAAACAAAGAGGAAGATTCACAGAGTAATAGAAATTATTTCCATTATCTTTTAATCTTTAGATTACCCCTATAGGATTCCTGTAGAAAGCTTGCTGCCCAGAAGATGGAAACGACATTGCTATAACACGAGCTAATGAATAGATACAAATAAGCGAAAAAGAAAGAAAATGTTAAATCTGCATTGTAAGACAAACGTGAGATTTTTCATAGGTTCAACTACTCCGAGTAGAGTCATGTGAAAAAGCAAGTATACCTAATTGGCTTTTTAAAAATGTTTTTAACATATTTCAACATACAAATATTTGATCTTCATTTCAACAATGTTAATAAAGGAGATAAATTATTAGAAATATCATGCACCATTTACATTTTGGAGTACATTGTGTAATTTAAATAAACATAAATGCAAATTTTGCATATGGAAAAACTAAGTAGGAACCCAACATTTATCGCTACAGTATCTCAAATACCTTATATTAGACTCAGATATACCAGATTAGACCTTATTAAACCTATTTTACTAAAACTTCATACATTTAATTGATTTTGTTCTTTGTTCTTGAACACCTGCCTAGATCCAAAGAACTCTCAGAAGCCTTCAGAAAGGAGATTTTAACACCTATGAGTCTGAGAAAGTTTTCAAAAAAATGTCAAACTTTTGGGACATCTATGATTCCCCTATCCAGAAGATCTCGAAGTAGACATCTACAAAGCCCAGAATGTTATCACCTTCAAATAGTTCACACTACTACTGATATTAAATTGCAGGAGTGTGCCACACAAATTACATCTATGTGGAAGGATGTAAGATTTATTTGGCCACAGTTCCAGAAGATATGTTTAGTGAAAATCAAAGTCAGCATTTCATCAAAAGAAGGAATTCATGTTTCTATTTTAAAAAAGTATATTTATTTATTCCACAGAAGGAAATGGCATATCTGCTCTTTTTTGCTGTTGAATGAATGACTGCAAAATCAATTTTATAGCATTTTTTCTTCAGTTAATCACCTCTATATTTACATACTGTTTGAATGAAGATAAAATGATATGCCCATATATAATAAAAAAGGGAAAAAAACTTTACATGGAATGTACTTTTTCATATAATTGTAGATTAAAAACAAGAAAAAACATTTCATAGTTTAAGATTATGACAAGGTCTTTTCTGTCATACAACATACAACTCTGGGGTTTGGAATTTGTACATTCTCTTAAGCAAAAACGTGACAGCTTGAAATCCTGTGGTCATGGTTGCAGATAGAACTCGGGTAAAACATTTTTTAAAGGGAGAGAACTGGATTAATTAGTGACTTAAATCAGTTCAGAAGTACAGAAGATTTTAAAAAAACTGATGCAGGACAATTTTAAGGTTAGCGCCACTAAGCAAACATCACTGATGCGTGATATCAAAAATTTATGCATAAACGTTCCCTATTATAACCAACCATAATGACAGAATTAAAGATCTAATTTCCTTTTCATTCAAAGAGAGGCACGACTATGTAAATGAAAAGGTTGAAAAAGGTGGTGTTGGCTCTTGGCCACATTAAGATTTTTTTACATGACTCTTACTCTAGAAATATTCTAGACTATTGAAAATAGTTAGAGTTTAACTGCTCAGTATAATTGATAATGTATACCTCAGCAAGCACTGATTTTCAACACAAAGAAACAATAGTAAAGAGAAGGACCGGTATCACTATATTTCCCTAAAAGTAGTATCAAGAGATGGAAAGTGGAACAAAGGATTCTTCTAGTGTTCATCTTACACACATTCTTCAATTATCCTTGGATGCCTAGATCTCAACTTTTAACCAATCCCTCCACTGGTCAAGAAATACTAACTAGTGACATAAGTGAGATCCAGGTCAAAGCCACCTCTTGTGTATCGCCTTTTATTTTCTGAGACCTGTCAGTCAAAAGGAAAAAAGCAATATTAAATAGTGATCTTAGGAAATAAGTAGTCAGTCATGGAAGCACAGATTCCAGAAATTATCCCCTTAAAGATGAAGACATTTTCAAATCACTCATCTCTTGGTAACTGCCTAACACAATGGGTAGAGAAATGGTTTGCCATTGAATACTTCCTGAAATATTTTCCAATATTTTTCTGCCTAACTCTGAAGCACCTTGGCTTTAAAATCATAACATAGTTTAACTCAGCAAGTGTAAAAGCACTTTTTTTGAAAACATTGCAAGGGCTGGTACAATCAATAGTAATAGAAGGGGGTATGCATAACTGTGCCAGCATGCCTACCATCCCTGTCCTACTGTTCCCATTTATTTGTACTCATTTATTATGTATATACTTATACCTGTTTATACTTACATGTTTATATGCTATGTTCATATTTATACTTTTCTTGTACATGCTTAAAAACTAAATAAAGTTGTAGTAAACATATGGTAAATATAATATTCACAAAAAGATTCCTCTCCATTAAATCTCTACAATGAATAAGTTTTATAAAATTTGCAGGTTTTTTTCTTTAAAAAATCTGGCTATTCTTTCCTCATATTTTAGAAATATAGTACTAGAAGTCAAAGAGAGAGAATTTGCAAGAAAATACCATCTGCAGCCAAATTTCTGTCCTAATCTACCATAGGTGGCTTTTTAAATATATACTCAGACAAGTTACACATACATTATGTTATCTTTAAAAAAAAATTAGACCAAGTGGTACAAAACCAAAAAGATGTTAGACACAGTACTGTCACCCATTTGCAAATATATACTACTTCACTGTTAAAATGAAGTACCATGCACACACACACACACAAAACTTTGAGCTCAGGGTTTCAGGACATAAAATTCACAAAGATACTGATTTAAGAGCTTCAGCTTTATAGGTAATCCTCAACTTACGACCACAAATGAGCCAAAAATATGTTGTCAAATGAGACATTTGTCAAGTGAATTTTTGCCCCATTTTATGACCTTTCTTGCCTCAGTTGTTAAGTGAATCATTGCTGTTAAGCCTGGGTTCCCCAACCAGGGTTAGGAAGACAAGCTAAACAGAATGTGCAGCGTTAGTCAGATAGGCACACAGATAAATCAGTGAGCTAAGCTTGTATGTTTATTAACATACAGTAAAAATAACAGATACGCTTGTGCTATCAAGAATATATTTTATTCCAGTATAAGTTTATGGCATAGTCAAATAACAGTCCAATATTCATTTACCATGTAGTCAGTCCATTCAGGGATATTCATTTAGCAAAGTCCATGTAGAATATCCTATGTCAGTTCACTTACAAAATCAGTCCTTTGTTGTCTCTCCCGTTCGAGCAATGCAGTCTTGATTCCAAGCAGTAATCAGGGATCATCAAAGCCAGAGAGATAGAGCAAGCCGTAGTCTTGCTACTTTTATATTGTTTTCTTAACCACTCCTTTAATTGCTATTTCACAGTTAAAGCTGCATACACACTAACATACACTAACTATGATTCATAGTTATTATTTCACCTAAACCAGTTAGGGTAAACAATGTTATCCCTAACAATTGCAGTTGATAAGTTAGTAACCTGGTTGTTAAGTGAATCTGGCTTTCCCATTGACTTTGCTTGTCAAAAGGTTGCATGATTTTGGGACACAGCTAATATGAATCAGTTGTTAAGCAACTGAGTTTTGATCACATGATGATAGGGATGCTGGAAAGGCCATAACTGTGAAAACATTTTTCAGTGCCATTGTAACTTTGAACGGCCACTAAATGAACTGTTGTAAGTCGAGGACTACCTGTACTATCATGGGTTCTTCAGAAAATCAAGAACAAGAGTTTAAAGTGCAAAATTTGTGATCAATGTGAAGCAGATGGCAATCATCTGAAACTCAGAATGAAAACCTGAATATTACATGGAATCACAAGGCCTGAAAAGGTCTATCTTCCAACAAAAGACCTCAGTGTTTTCTGTTTGGTGCTCTTTAGATAGATTGGAAATGCAACCTTCTATTCTAAGCTAACATTGGCCTTCCATCTCCTGTGAAAAAGTCCTCAAGTCCATCTATCCCATCTTCCTGAATTTAAGGGGAAAAGTCAATTAAAAAATAATTAAGGTATTCATATTTATTAAAAGAAAGAACAATCAATCAGATATTTCAAACTATATACTGTACATGAAAAGGCTGGTTCAGTTTACCTGTTTACAACAAGCCCGCAAACTATATCAGTCTTCTTAGGAAGTGAATTCAGTAAATCTAGGCACCAGAGCTGGAGTGGGATTCAAATTTCTTAACAACTGGTTCTGTGGGTGTGGGTTAATTTGTGCGTGTGATTTGCTGACTGGGCATGGCTTGGTGGTCACATGACTGGTTGAGAGTGGCTTGGTGGTCATGTGACTGTGTGGGCATGACCAACTCTATGTCATTCACCTCAAGGGGTGCCTCGCCTGGCCCCTCCAGCCATTCCTTGTCACACCCAGCCTCAACTTTATAGTTCTGTAAAAATGTTGCTCACCATTTTTTGACTTATTTGACTTATTATTTTGGTTTATTATCTACATACTATAGATACACTTTCATGGACCACTGAAAGGAGGAAATGGCTCACATGCTTTTCCCAAGAGTGTGATGGGCAACAGGTTTTTAAGGGGCCGCCACAAAGAAAGGAAGGACAATGTATTTTCCAAAGAAGCAGAATGCAAACCAGAAGCAATGGATGGAAACTGAACAGAGAGAAGCAACCTAAAACTAAGGAGAAACTTCCTGACAGTGAGAACAATTAACCAGTGGAACTGCCTGTCTCCAGAAGTTCTGGGTGCTCAATCACTGGACGTTTTTCAGAAAAGACTGAACAGCCGTTTCTCTGAAATGGTATAGGGTTCACCCCAAGGTCCCTTCTAAGTATTATTCTGTTATTCTGACACCTTTTCCAGGACCTCTGCTCAGAGTTTGGCATCCTCACTTTTCCTGCCTGAGCAGGGGGTTGGACTAGAAGACCTCCATAGTTCCTTTCAACTCTGTTAAACACACCTGTATTTATGCTTTGGACTATAAACATTTAAACCCTGAAAAATACCTGGGCAAAAGAAAGGCAATAAAATCATTCTAGGTGTAGGGACAGTGCAAAATATTAATATATGATAAATAATGGTACAATTAAAAATAATAGCACAGAGTTTTCTCTCTTCCCACCCCTTCCTTCCTATTTCTTTCTTTCTTTTTCTTTCTCTTTCTCTCCCTTTCTTTCTCTCTCTTTTTTGTTCTTTCTTTTTCTCTCCCTTCCTTCCTTCTTTCCTTCCTCTTTCTGTTTCTCTCCCTTCCTCTTTCTTTCTTGCTTTTTCTTCTCTTTCTTCTCTCTCTTTCCCTCTCTCATTCCCTCTTTTTCTCTTTCCTAGGAGGCCTAGGCTGGCCCAGGAGTCGACTCGACCAGGGTTTGCTTGTAGACTCACTCACCCAGGGAGATCAGGACTGTGGTGGAAAGCAGGCAGCAATGGTGGGCAAAGGCAAGTTAGCAATGGCGGGAGAGATGAGGAATAACTAGGCGGGGGTGGGGAGTGGCCGGGCAGGAAGGGGCGGGGCCAGCCAGAGGTGTGATTTACCGGTTCTCTGAACTGTGCAAACTCATAACATCCGGTTCTATAGAACCGGTCCAAACCAGCAGAATCCCACCCCTGCACAGAGCTGGCAATATTCTATTTATTTCACTTACCAACCTCCGGGTCATTTTTTCTAGTCGTTCTGCCTCAGCAGCCAATCGAAAAATTCTTACTAGAATTATAATTCTTAACATTCGAAGAATGACAACTGTTCTGGGAAATAGAAAGAATGGGATTATATCAACTATTAGTGCCAACTTTGGCTATATCCATATCACAGTTTAGGCCCACCTACAATGGTATTCAGGTTTGGGGATCTTTAAGTTTCAATCCCACCAAACTATTATACAACCTCATATCCTACCATATCATCCCACAGATAAAGAATTTCTAAAGATATTAGTATTTTTGTGGTAGAAAAAGGAGTAAGAATGCCATTTAATATCCACTTTGTTTTGGGAGCAAAATGAAACAACTATTGTTATGTATCAGAATGATATAGGTAAAAAATCAATGCATGCAAAGCCTGATAATTTATAGTCTCATCTCATCCCATTTCTCCCTTTTAAAGAATAAAAATTGAGGTCTTTAACATTGCATTTCTTCATTTTGGAGTTAGGCAGATCAAGTGCCTGTGGAAATTCTTAGTCATGCAGGTCACAGTTATCTGAAAGGTGCTTTCTCAAAAAGGCAGCTTGACTGGTTTTTTCCTGAGGAAGAAGAAAAAGACATTTCGCTTCTCATCCAAGAAGTTTCATGGTTCTGGCAGGATGATGGGGGCAATGGAAAGATTAGTTCAGATAGGGTTGGGGGGGGGGGGGGGAGTGGAAGGATTATATTTCTTTGCAGCCATCTGGTTGTTAGCATTCTCCCTGTGAGCTCTTGAGACCACTTGGGAGTCTATCTATGCCCTCAGGGTCATCTGTATCAGAGAGCAAATGGAATCTTAGAACTGCTGCAAGGGCTGTGTTATATGACAGGAAATAGGTGGTGTTTTATCCCACCCCCTCTGTTGAGAGAGAGGGATGAGAAGCAAAATGTCTTCTTCCTCAAGGAAAAACAGTCTAGTTGCCTTTTGAAAAAGCACCTTTGAGCTGAAAAGGTGCATATTTCTTACCTTGGAATTACAGTTATTCCACCCAAGTCAGAGGCAATATATAGAATATCAACCAACAAGTTACCCACAACAACGATGCTATCTAGAATGTTTAATTTAGATTTGAAGTAGTTTTTGAATCTGAAATGCAAAACAAATAAGAGTATTCAAACACTAAGTAACAATAGCTTAATGGTGGTGTCCGTCTCCCACTGTCAGAATGATACAGTTGCCATCAAACAGCTGCTGCCAATAAGACTTCAGTGCTAAAAAAGGAAAGAAGAGGAAACTCTACCTTGCAGTTCTGCACAGAACCTATATTTTTCTTCCCTCAGACTGTAAATGAACTCTGTAGTATAGTTCTATAGAGGGTGACAATTGGATCTATACAAGTTTTACAACAAAAGAAACATGGATGTTAGCAATAAATATATTAGAGATATATAGTAGAAAGATAGGAAGATACAGAATATAGTGTAGATAAAGAGCTCATGGAAAATAGTTAAAAATAATTTAGTGATATGAAATAGTTAAAGGCCTTTACAATTCTTTTTGTTTTTGTAAGCTTTCCTTGTTTTGTAAACTAAAAGTCACCCCAAGCTGTTGAAGAACAGGGTGGAGCTGATGTCGCAGTGATACGATGGACTTCCTTGGAGTTCCCATGGGGCCATCAACATCCTGACAGCCAGTAGTCCCTCTCAGACCTAAATCACCTTGAAGGAGCGAGAATCAAGAAGAGAACACTCTGTTGATCACAAGGACACTGCAAAGTCACTGGCAGATCCAGAGGAAGCTCTTCAAGCCAGTAGGAAAGGCAAGCGGCCATTGTGAGCCGCTACAAGGCTGGGGCAGCTGCTGACAGAAAGAAGGAAAGGAGAGAATATTTGAAAAAAAAAAAGGTGGCTCTCACCCAGTACATGTGATCGTACTGGGTGAGAGCCACCTTTTTTTTTTTTTCAAATATAAAGGAAGAGCCCCCTGGGAAAAAGAGAGTGAAGGGAAGCACCAAAAGTAAAGGTGGAGGTGGATAAAAAAAAAAAACATGAAAGAAAGCATCGAGGAAAGTTTTTTCCGGTGCAGATTGAGAAAGGAAGCCATTAATTAAGAACTTGTGAATGAACAGTAACTGAGCAACTGGACTGAACTTATTGGATCTATTGGATTAATTTAGGGAAATAAGAAGAGGCATTGGGATTTACTTTTTCTTTTTTCTTGATTTTATACCTTCCTGCATTTAATTATAAATGTTGGAGAACTTTGGATAATAAAGGATTGTTACAAGTAAAAAGAGAAAGCAGTACAACAGTGCCACCTAAAGGTGAAAGAGGAAATAGAAGACAGAAGGAGAAGGGGAGCTACATGACCCTGATGGTATGGGAACAAGAAGATAAGGATACTTTATTTATAGGCAGAGAGTGGAACACTGAGAACTTTTCTTAAACAGTGTAATTCTTGGAAATTTAAAGAAATAAATTAGATACAAGGAAGCAGAAGACCAAATTCCCTTTATCTTGGACTGTTTTGGTTTTTTCCCTAAAAGAACACCTGCAAGTTAGCACTGCAGAAATTGTTGCTGGGGAAATAATTGTTGGCTGGACTTTGAAAGTGGGTGATTTAACATAGGCCACAACTGAATAATTGAATATTTACTCTTTTTTTACATTTTTGTTTTACTTTTTTCTCCCTCTTCCTTATCAATACATTATTATATTATTATAATATACTATTTTGGGGGGTTAATATTTTTACATTTTTATACATTCTTTTTAGATTTTTCTTGTTGGAATTTAAAAAAAAATTAAAAAATCCTTCCTATTTTACTTTTTTTTTTTTTCTGCTTCCCACTTTTTGTCACAAGACTGTTTTATTCTACTTCTCTTTGCCATGTTATTTTTCTTTCCTTTTTTGAATTTACAATAAACATGATTTGGATTAAGGTACAGAAGAAACTGAAGAAAGGAACTTGGGAGAGGGTTTAGTAACTTCTTTCGTGGATTATAATTGTTTTTCCTTTTTTTCTTTTAGACTATTACAAGAAGGATTATAAAGAGATAGTAAACCAAACATTTTAAAATGAAGAAAACAACAGCATCTGTTCCATCCTCTGGTTCCTCCTCTGTGGCTTCCAGCCCGGCAGGACAAAGATCCCTGGAGGCTATGTTATAACAAGAGAAGGCGGTTTCAATGCAAGCAGAGATCAAAATGATTCTACAAACCTTACAAGAACAAATAGGGAGAGTGGAAGAAAAAGTAGGGAATGTAGAAGGAAAGGTAGGGAACATAGAAGAAAAGGTAGAAAACATCCAGCAATTGATTATGAAAAAATGAGGAACGTATGAAAAAAATAGAGAAGAGAGCAAGCATAACAGAAAAAAGAATAGGAGAGATGGACTATGGGCTGACACTAGCTGATCAAAGTAAGGAGAGAACAATTATCTCATTGGAGATGGATCAAACTGACTATTATTTAAGATTTAATAACAGAGGAAGAAAAGGAGGAAAACCTAGCAGAAATAATGGTAAATTTGCTGGCAGGAGCCTTGGAAGTGACTAAAGAAAAAGTTATATAGATGAAATATTTAGAGTCCAGATCAGATATACATTAAGGAACAAGTTACCAAGAGAGGTACACATTAGATTCACAAAGAAAGCTATAAGAACAGAACTTTTACAGAAAGCACAAACTTTACAGATGAACCATTGAAATATAAAGGGAAAGGAGTTTAACAGTTTTGAAGCAAATTCTAAGAAAAGTTAGAGATTTAAGAAAGGAATACCAGTTTGCTACAAAATGTTTAATTAAAATAGGGACTGACTTCAGATGGCTGATGGGAATAATGGTGACATGGCAGGAACAGAGACATGGGTTAGATTTTATAGAGAAAGTGGAGAATTTATGATCATTATTTCAGAGGGCAAAAGGGAGAGAAAATAAGGGAAATAGAAAAAATTAGGCATCGGGAAGAATGGAACAACAAAGAGGAAAGAGAACAAGAAGAAAGAGCAACAGGAGAAGTCAGACCAAAGGAAGCAAGAGAGATAAGAACGACAAGAGCAACCAAACCTTATTACAAATAAAGACATGGAAGAAGAAATAATGTCAATTAACATAAATGGACTAAGCAATAAAAAGAAAAAGGATTTTCAACAAATTAGAGAAACTAAAACTGGATATAATTTGTTTACAGGAGGTGCATATAAAAAAACAACACAATAAAGTATTGGACTATCCTAAAAAATGGGAAGCTATACACTTCCCTAGCACAACAAAGTAAAAGAGGAGTAGCATTATATATTAAAAATACAATAAAAACCAAACAAATCTTTCAAGATAAAAAGGAAGGGTGTTAATGGTGGAAATGACTATGAACTGTAAACAGACACGATTAGTAGCAATATATGCACCAAATGAAAATCAAGAAGAATTTTATGATACACTACACAAGAAAATAATGGAATTCAAGTATGAAAGTACATGCATCTTAGGAGATTTCAATGCAATAGTGGACATGGAAATGGACTATAAAACACAGAAGACAAAAAAAAAAAAAACCAGGAAAACATTATCAAAATCCTTCTTCAGAATGAGGGAAGAGTTAGCAATTCAAGACGCATGGCGACAAATACACCCAAAAAACAAACAGACATCTGTCTTGGTCTAGGATTGATATGATGTGGGCATCAACAGAGTTAATTTCTAATATACAAGAAATAAGTATTGAAAAAAATATCTGGGCAGATCATAATCTGATAAAATTAATATGGAAGGGACAACAAAAGAGGTCAAGATGGCCAATGAATAATTTAATATTGAAAGAAAAGGAATTTATAAGATATATGGAAAAAGAGTTGAAATTTTTCTTAAATGAAAACAGAAGGGAAGATACTTTGCTACAAAACATATGGGAATACAGCAAAGGCCTATATAAGAGGACTAACTATAATATATGTGGGAAAGAGAAATAGGAAAAGGAGGTAGACACAAAGGACATTAGAAGAAGAATATAAAAAATTGGAGAAGGAATTGCAAAGAAGTCCATAAAGAAAGGAGATACAAAATAAGATGAAATTAATAAAGCATAAAATGGAACTAACAGATAAAGAAGATTTAGCACAAAAAATAAAAAGATCTAAATAATTTTTTTCAAAAATGCAAATAAACCAGGAAGGTGATTAGCATATAGACTGAAAAAAGAGAAGGAACAGAAATGGATTCCTCAATTAACAGATAATAAAGGAAACCTTTTTATAGAAACGAGGATAAAAACAAACAGTGCAAAAATACTATGGGAAATTATATGAATAAGAAAAAATTGAAGAAAGAAATTAAAGAATACTTAAAAAGAGCAGAATTACCTAAAGTACCAGAGGATATTAAAACAATGTTAGAGAGAAGAATCACAATGATGGAATTAACAGAAGCAATAAAAAGACAAAACGGGAAAGAACCAGGGCCAGACAGCCTACCAGCAGAACTGTACAAAACATCGCAGGACTCTCTGAGCAATACAATGTTGGAAATATTAAACGAAGTACTGATGGAGGCGAAAATACCCAATTCATGGATGGAAGCTTACATCACTCTCATGCCGAAAGAAGATTCTGATCTACAACAAATTAAAAACTATAGACCTGTGATGGCAAACCTATGGCACGCATGCCGGAAGTGGCACACAGAGCCATTTCTCCAGGAACCATCACCCATTGCTCTTTTGGCATGCTGGCCAGCTGGATTTCACATGCATATGTGCAACAAAAACCAGAAGAGCAGCCACCTGGTACACATACACGTGCCAGGAAGATGATCTTGTTCCCAGTGCGCACATGTGCATTGGCCACTTGGTCTTCTGGTTTCTGGTGCACATGCAGGGGCAAAGACCAGCAACAAAAAGAGTATTTGGTGTGCTTGCCAAAAGACCCAGAGAGGGACAGAGCTGTGGGCCAAGATGGATGGGCCGGCACTTCCATCCCTCTGCCTGAGTGGGGTTCTTGTGTGGCTCCAGCCAATGGCACATCCATGCTCCAGAGCACCTGGCTGGCTTGGGCACCCCAGAAGTGCCAGCTGTCCCCCACGCAGCCCACCACCGCTTTTGCCAAGGAGGCTTGACCGCTTCTGTCCCCAGTGTTCCTCCCACCTGGCTCAACTCCTGCACCTCCCCAAAAGAGCAGCAGCAGCGACAGCTGCAGGGGGAAGGGCAGGATTGGCCAGCCACCGCAGCTGCTCCCACACCAGCGAGCTGGGCCCTCGGTAGCATCTCTATGTGGGTAGCTTGCCTCCTCGCTGGCAGCTCCTCCTCCAGCATCCTGCCTGGAAGTGGCAATGCAACAGCCGCTGCCACCAGGGGCAAGGGGGCAGCAGGGACAAGGACAGGAGGGCCAGGGCTTCCCTCCCTTCTGGTACGGTCCTAGCCATCCTGGCTGACAGCACTGCTCCCCTTCCTCTTCTGGTTTCCAGCATGCTGATCAACTCGGGCATGGGGCCCTGTCCCGTGTGCCCAAGCCAGCCATGTGCTCCGAAACACAGATGCACATCAGTGCCGAGGGCTGAGGCTATGCAAGAAGCCTGATCGGGGGGAGAAGGGAAGGAAGCACTGGCCTGCCCATCCATGCCTCTGCTGCCCCCTTGTCCCAGGCGATGGCAGCAGTTGTTGTGCTGCTGCTTCCAGGCAGGATACTGGCGGAGGAGCTGTCAGCGGGGAGGCAAGCTGCCCACATGGCTCGCCGACGTGGAAGCAGCTGTGGTGACCAGCCAGTCGCTCCTGCCCTTCCCCCTGGTCCTGCCACCACTGGGGGCTAGAGGGCAGGGGTGATTCACAAACACAGCCCTGCCTCTCCAAAAGACCAGCAGCAGCAGGCACAGGATGAGAGACAGGAGCGAGAACCGTTGCCACCCTTTCGCCCCCAGCAGCAGCAGGAGTAGTGAGCAAGGCAGCATTTGCTGGCTGGGAGGTCAACTGCCCTGCCCGCTGCTCCTGCTGCTACAGGGGATGAAAGGGCAAGAAACAAGACAAGGATGACCCTTGTCACCATTATGATTTGTATTAACTTTAGAAGTGTTAAATAGAAACATCAGGAAAGACAAGGAAATAAAAAGGATGGAAATAAGAAAGGAAGAATATAAACTACAGGCATTTGCAGATGATTTGGTTTTCATACTAGAAGAACCGCTAGAAACAGGACCTAAGTTGATAAACAAGATAGAAGAATATAGGAAAGTGGCAGGATTGAAAATAAAGGAAAAACTAAGATCCTGGTAAAAATATGACAGAGAAACAGAAAAGAAGACAGACAAGATATCCAGATTACAAAGAAAGTGAAATACTTGGGAATTCAATTGACGACTAGATGTGGAACGATTAAGGAGGATAATAATAAATAATAAATTGAAACAACAAATTAAGAAAAATTTGGAAAAATGGGGCAATATGCACTTATCATTAACAGGAGGAATTGCAATAATTAAGATGAATATATTACTGAAGTTATTATATTTCTTCCAAACAATTCTGATAAAACTGGAGAAGAAATATTTTGATGATATTAATAGAATAGTAGTGAAATATATATGGCAAGGGAAGAAAGCAAGAATTAACCTTAAAATGTTGCAGGATGCAAGAATCAAAGGAGGGTTACAAATTGGGAATTATACTATCAGGCTGCAGCATTAATATGGTTGAAAGAATGGATGAACTTAAGAAATACAAGGTTGTTGACATTGGAGGGACAAGATTTGCAATTGGGCTGCCCTGCTTTTTATGGTATGGGAGAAAATACATGGGTATTTTCAAAGACACTATGTTAGGAATGCTTTATTGTTAATGTGGGAAAAAAACTAGAGAATAACATTATTTGAAAATTCCAGTATGGTTATCAACAATGGAAGCACTCATACATCCAAATGTTCATAAAATGGGAACCATTATTAGATATAAGGATATATTGAATGAAAAGGATGAACTCAAAACCAAACAAGAATTGAATGAATCAGGGGTTAATATGCATTGGCATTCGTATATGCAAATACAATAAAGATATGAAAAAGATGTTAAAGCAGGTGGTATTTATAAAGAGTTGACAGAATTGGACAAAATATTAACAGGAACAGAAGATAAATTGATTAATAATTGTATTCTTATTTATTAGATATCAAATTAGAAGAACAACAAGTAAACGATGATAGCATGGGCGAAAAATTTTGGGGACACTGGAGAATTAGATAGATGGCAGAAGTTATGGGAAAGAAATTATAAATTAACAATATTGACAGCATACAAAGCAAACTTGTATAAGATATTTTATAGATGGCACTTTGCACTAGCAAAATTGGCAAAGATGTTTAAAGACAATCAACTAAATACTGGAAGTGTCATCAGACACCTAGATCATATTAATGTGTGGTGGATGTACACAGAAGCTAGAAGATATTGGACAAAAGTACACACATGGTTGGAAAAAATGATAAAGCAACATATAGATTTGAAACCTGAAATATTTCTATTAGGGATGGTATGTGAAGATTATAGCAAAGAAAAAGTATCTTTGATTATTCACATATTAACTGCAGCTAGAATTGTATTTGCTCATAATTGGAAAAGCGAAAAAATTCTGGCAGAGGGAAAGATGATTGAGAAAACTTCTGCCAGCATGCGAGAGGTTGCCCGGAAGAGCCCCACTGCTCATGTGGGCACACCCCTGCCAGCCAGCTGATTGTCAGGTACCTGCAGTGCATGCATGGGGGAGATGCACATGTGGAAGACAGACGTGCATGCACAGAGGCATGTGGTGTGGGGAGGTTGCATGCGCATGTGCAGAGGCATGCAGCACAGGGGGTATCGCCCGTGCATGCGCAGGGGTGGGGGGAGTCGCACATGCATTGCATCATGGGTGCAGGCACACAAACGAGCACATTTTTGGCACACAATATGGAAAAGGTTAGCTATCGCTGCTCTAGAAATATGTACAGGAGTATTCCAAACTATTTTTTACAGATTTCCCCCAAAACTTTAAACCTTTAAAAAGAAAACATTTAAAACATTTTATTCTCTGTACAATTCTACGATAAGAATATATAATTTCCCTTCAATCTCTAGGGCTAGTTCTAAATTCCCACATTTCATTCCATAAAGGTGCCTGTAAGAATCAGCAAATTTTTATGTGCATAGATGCTCTTACCCTTCAATAAATACTTGCAGGAGCACATCTACGAAGAAAAATAGTGCTATGCTCAAAGAGAGGTTTGCAATCATGTGTTCAACAGATTCACGGTCTTCATCAATCAACAGAGAAAGAATCACAAGTGAAACATCCAAAAAAATAAGCACCACACCAAAAAATCTGTAAGTTCAAGGGAGATGAGAAATGTAGGCATATTTCAAAACAAAAAGAATGCAAGTTATAATTCTATACTTTTTGTTTTTCTATTACATAAGATGTTAAGATCCAACTGGTTTTGGATCATGTCTTCTGTAATCTCTAGTTATTATTAACTATAGTTTTTGATAATGAGAGCTGTAGAGAAATAAATTCTGGGGATGCTTATTTTGGAAAGAAAATGGTCTTATCAAACCCTATCAAGTCAGTAGTGGAATAACAAGGTGTCGGAGAGCCACAAATGTAATGTACAACCTGCCTGCGTGTATACTAAAAATGGAAAAGACATGAAAAAAAACAGTCAGTTATGTTATTAATGCAAATGCAGACAGTGTCCCCAAGCTGGAGGCACATGCATTGTAGACTTCTTACATTGTGCTACACTGTAGTTTGATATTATAGCACAAGCACTTAGACCATTATACCGCTTTATAGTGCTTTACAGCCCTCTTTAAGCGGTTTACAGAGTCAGCCTATTGCCCCCAACAGTCTGGGTCCTCATTTTACCCACCTCCTCAATTTACCCACCTCAGAAGGATAGAAGGCTGAGTCAACCTTGAGTCTAATGAGATTCAAATTGCCAAACTGCAGTCAGCTGGCAGCAGAAGTAGCCTGCAGTACTGCATTCTTAACCATTGGCTCATATCTGTCATGTGTAATTAAACTATGGATTATAAATTATAAATTATGTAATAGTTGAATGAATCCAGCAAACTGACTTACTGAAGAACCATGGTTTATAAAAATGTATAAACTGAGCAATATATTCTGATACAGTAAATCTGTGGTAATTGAAAGGGAAAAAATCACCGTACAATTCTTTCCTTGTACTTTTCATGCAAACATAATTTCATTTCATGCAAAAATAATATTTACCTGAATCCAAAAGACATCACACATGGAGATATCTTTTTTTTCACCTTGCTGAATAGTTGGTAGAAAAAGGGAGTAAAAAATTGTTAAAGATTTTGACTAAGATTTCAAGGAACAAATCAAGCCTTACAAATTAGAATTATATCTGTACTCCCTAATCAAGTTTATATACTGTAATAGTATCAATAATACAGAAACTTTTATTGTATTTATAAGACAGTCTAGAATTATAACCAGAAGTGGTATACAGCAGGTTCTGATCAGTTCTGGAGAACCGGTAGCAGATATTTTGAGTAGTACGGAGAACTGGGAAAGCTGACTGACTGGCCCCGCCCCCATCTATTCTCTGCCTCCAGAGTCCCAGCTGATTGGCTGGGTCTTCTTTTGTTGCCCTGCACAGGAGAACGGAGCTGGAAATCTGGTTAGTGGAGTGGGGAGGGAAAGGGATTTTGCAGTAACTTTCCCCCAGGAGTGGGAAGGGAATGGAGATTTTACAGTATCCTTCCCCTGCCATGCCCACAAAGCTACACCCATAGAACCAGTAGTAAAAAAATTTGAGTCCCACCACTAATTATACCCCCAGTAACACTCATACTTCTAGGCCTGCTAAGTACTAATTAAATCTTCCTAGCAATCCTTTTTGTTTTCCTTATAATTCCTCAAAGTAGCAATTGTTTCTATTTTTCTCCAGGATTTTTGAATCTAAGCTTTAAAAGATAACTGACATTTATAAATTGTATTCATTAATAGAATCTATCTAAAAAGAGTAAACAGGATTCTATCAAGAAAGCAAGCCAGTTTAGTCTAGTAGTCAAAACATCAGGCTAGAAACCTGATGCTTTGAGAACAAAAATTCTAGTCCTGCCTTAGCCATGAAAGCTAGCTGATTTTGCCCCAGTCACTCTTACCCCACCTCACCTGGATTACTGTTATGGGGAAAATAGTGGGAAGGAGTATTATGCATGTTCATCACCTTGAGTTGTTTATAAAGTAATAAAGGTGGGATGAAAAAAATCTAATAAATAAAATAAGAAATCAATTGTGTGCAACAGAGGGATACAGTCAAGATCAAAGGAAGTACTAATACCGCTCTATAAAGCCTTAGTAAGACCACACCTAGAGTACTGCATCCAGTTTTGGTCACCACATTATAAAAAAGATGTTGAGACTCTAGAAATAGTAAAGAGAAGAGCAACCAGGATGATGAGGGGACTGGAAGCTAAAACATACAACGAACGGTTGCAGGAACTGGGCTTGGCTAGTCTAGTGAAGAGAAGGAGCAGGGGACACATGATAGCAGTTTTCCAATATTTGAGGGACTGCCACAGAGACAAAGAGGTGAAGCTATTTTCTAAAGCTCCTGTAGGCCAGACAATGAATAATGGATGGAAACTGAACAAGGAGACATTTAACCTGGAACTAAGGAGAAACTTTCTAACAGTGAGAACAATCAACCAATGGAACAGAAGTTGCCCTCAGAAGTTGTGGGAGCACCATCACTTGAGACTTTCAAGAAGAGATTATTTACTTGAGCCCCATAGCTTCATTGCCAATTTTGGAAGTCTTTTTATTTTCAGGAAGAACCATTTGACAGGAACTAACAAAATGGCACATATTAAAAACTAAATGCACTTTAAAATTAAATGAAATGTGTTTGGTTCATGGGAAATGAGACTCAGAGATCAGCATAACTTCAGCTCTTTTATTTAGTTCCGAAAGTCCGTCTTAACCAGGAGCTGCGACAGCTCTTTTTATAGAGAGCTGCTCGCGGCTAGTGTCCAATAACGGCTACTTGTTTTTCTCACCGCTCGAATTGGCCAATCATAGCCCTGCTATCATTGGCCAATCAGCGTCGAGAAAAATAGCCAATCAGCATTGGTTATTTGTTGCCCAATAGGAATAGCCTATTTGAAGTATGTTAATATGGAACACCCCTCCCCTCTTGGTATGGTCCTACCGTACGTAGTCACGTAAGTAGGCAGGGCTTTTAGGTTGCCTAGTTGACCTGTGCAGTTTAGTTGTGTCGTCGTCTTCAGTGGGTTCAGACGGGATCGCTGTTTCTCTTGTCCTTCTCTGTCGAACCTCCTGGAAGGTAGAGTCAGCCATGCCGCTCCCGCCCGGTCTACTCGGGCTGGTAGAGTCGGCCTGGCTGCTCCTTTCCAACAAGGCATCCAGTTCTACTTGTGCTTCTTGTTCCTCGCCGAAGACTTCTGCGGGTAGGTTTTTGCTTACGTTTATTTGGAAATTATATTATTTTATTGTAATTATTTTGGTTTTCTGGGGTTTCCTCTTCTACCGGAGGGTTTTCTTTTTCTACCGGAAGGGTTTCTTTTTTTATCAGAGGGTTCCCCCCTTTATTTGTTACTGAGGGGTCTCCCCCTTCTCTGGTTGGTCTGTTGCTGTTTTTGTGTAACGATTGTAATGTTGTTGGTGTGTGTGTGTTGTTCTTCATGTCTGGGTGTGTCGGTAGTGCGTTGTAGTGTTCGTGACCATAACTGGTCAATGTGTCTGCGCCAGGTTCAGTCGTCGTCTGTCTCTAGTCTATAGGATCGTGGTCCAGTTATTTGTGTAATTTTTGCCAGCACCCACAATGGGTGGCCGGTGAGGTTTTTTGCTCATACTAAATTTCCTGGTTCAAATTTGCGATACTTGCTAGAGAAGTCAGTTGGTTTTTCGGCAGCATATGTTGGGTGTAAACTTTCTAATTGTGATCTTAGTTTTCTGCCCATAAGTAATTCTGCTGGGCTTTTATTTGTAGTGAAGTTTGGTGTTATGTGCTGTATAGTGAGCATTTTCTCAATTCTTTCTTGCATGTCCCCTGTGTCTAATTTGTCTAATGTTTCCTTGGTATACCGGACCATGCCTTCCGCCCTTCCGCTCGTTGCTGGTCAGCCCGGTGCTGTCAAGGCATGTCATATGCCATGTTCAGCTAGGAATTTTTCGAATGGTAATGCTGTAAACTGTGGGCCGTTATCGGAGACAAGCATGTCCAGTAATCTGTGTGTGGTGAATAGTTTTCGCAGTTATTTAATAACCGCTTCGGTGGTAGTAGAGTGCATGAGGCTTACTTCCAACCAATTGGAGTAAGCATCTACTACGATTAGAAATGTATGCCCTTTTGTTGACCCACGAAGTCTATATGTATTCGTGACCAGGGGCCCCTTGGCGTTTCCCAGTCCAGGACAGGTGCTGAAGGGGGTGCAGGGCGGGAGTTTTGACATTTCCCACAGGTTTTGACCCATTTCCCAATGTCTTTGTCCATCCCTGGCCACCATACATAGCTCCTGGCCAGGGTTTTCATTCGCACGATGCCCGGGTGGCCTTCGTGCAACATACACAGTACCTGCTCTTGTAATTTTTTTGGTATTATGACCCGATCACCCCAAAGTATACAACCTTTCAGTAATGACAGTTCGGTTTGCCTATTCTTAAAAGGTTTTAAAATAACATCTGTCTCGTTTTCTGGCCACCCTTTTCCTGCCCAGTTTAAGACTTGTAACTATGTCTTGTCTTTTTCAGTCATTCTGGCAATGTCGGCCACGGTTATTGGTAGGTTTGCCAAAGTCTCGATTTGTAGGGTGGAAGTGGTTGGTGCCGGATCAGTCTCTATGTCTGGTAAGGGGGTGCGGCTCAAAACATCGGCGTGAGAAATGTCTTTATCAGGTCGATTGATTCGTCTATAATTGTATGCCGCCAGGAACTCGGACCACATTGTCATTCTCGGAGATAGTATGTTAGGGGTGGCTCTGTTTCCGGCGAGTATTCCTAAAAGGGGTTTGTGATCGGTAACAAGGGTAAAAGTTCTTCCGTAAAGGTATTCGTGGAAGCGTTTTACGCCAGATATAGCCACCAATGCCTCTCTGTCCAACTGGCTATAGTTCCTTTCAGTTTTTGAAAGGATCTTTGAGTAGAAGGCAATGGGGCTTCTCTTTCATCCGACAGGAGGTGGCTAAGCACAGCTCCGATGCCAAACGGTGATGCGTCGCAGGTGACTGTAAGCGGTAATGTCTCGCTGTATTGCATCAATACTGTGTTGGAGGTGATGAGGTCTTTTATCCGCTGGAACGCTATCTCTTCACGTCGTCCCAAAGTCCAGATGGCCGATTTGTCTAGGAGTCTATGTAGAGGTTCCGCCGTAGTTGCCTTCTGTAGCAGAAAGACATGGTAAAATTTTATGAGTCCCAGAAATGCTTGTAATTCAACTTTACTTTTAGGTCTAGGCACTTCTTTGGTTACCTTGATCTTTTTTTTCTGTGGGGTGGATGCCCTCTTTATCGATTTGGTACCCCAGGAATTCGACTTTTGAGGTGGCCAATTTACACTTTTCTTTTTTCACCTTGAGTCCCGCTTTTTGGAACTTTTGCAAAACCTCTCTGAGGCGGGTTTCTAATTGCCTCTCGTTGTTAGCTGAGACGAGCACATCGTCAAAATATGGGACTACCCCTTTTATCCCTTGCAATAATCGCTCCATTAGGCTTTGGAATACCCCAGGAGCTACGCTGACTCCAAATTGTAGTCTTGTACATTTGGATGCTCCCCTATGAGTCACAATCGTTTGTGCCTCTGCTGTTTCAGGGTCTACTGGCAATTGTTGGTAAGCTTGGGCAAGGTCGAGCTTTGAGAAGACCTTGCCCCTTCCCAAGGAGTGTAGCAGATGTTGTACTACTGGAACAGGGCATGCGCTTTGTTGTAGCGCATGGTTTAGGGTAGCTTTATAGTCCCCACAAATTCTCATGGACCCATCCGGCTTAACTGGGGTCACGATTGGGGTTTCCCACTTGGCATGGTCAATTGGTTCCAGGATGCCTTGTTCTATAAGGTTATTTAATTCTTCATCAATTTTGGGTTTTAGTGCGAAGGGGACTTGCCTCGCCTTCAGCCTAATTGGAGCTATGGTTGGATCGAAATTGAATGAAATAGGGGACCCTCGGTACTTGCCTAACTTTCCGTCAAAGACATCCTGGAACTCCCTCATCAGGTTCTCCTCCCAGTCTGCGTCGGGGATGCGATTAATGCCGGTCACTCCGATTCCTAGGGGTTCAAACCACTCGAGTCCCAATAGGCTTGGTCAGTTCCAGTCTACAATGGTTAGAGGCAATATTTTTTGGTGTTCTTTGAAGGTTATCTGGAAGTGTCCAAGCCCGACTACCGGTATTCTGTTCCCTTGGTGGTCTTTTAGAATTAGCGATTGGTGTTCTAATTCAGCTCTGCCGATGTGCGGTACTAGTCTTTTGATGGTATCCCATGATACCATCGATAGGTACGATCCAGAATCGACCTCCATCTTGCATTCATGGCCCTCGATTCGGACTGCCACATGTACCTTTCGGCCATTGGTCGCGTTAGAATGGCCGGTGGTAATGGTTTGATGAGTTTCCTCTTTCCTATAGTTTTCGTTTGGCCGCTTTCCTTTGCCTTCGCGACTCTCTCGGCTCCACGTTGTCCTCTCTTTATGTCTAAGGGGTGTGTTGTCCTTCCGTCTGGAGCTGTAGCTTCTGTGGTTTCTGCATACTCGTGCGATGTGGCCCTGCCGTTCACAGTACTGGCACACGGCATCGAAGAACCGGCACTCGGAACAGGGGTGGTCTCCTCCGCAACCGGCACACTGGAACCCGGACTTACGAACATTTTTCAGTTGCCACTCTCGCTCAGCCTGGAGTCTGTGGATTTCTTCTTCATCGTCCTCGTCGATTCCGGATGATCCACTGTCTGTAAAACGTGCAGAAGTTTTGTGTGTGCTTTCTACCTTCTTCTCGGTGCTCTGATTCATCTCAGTTGATGTTTTTGGCGGGTTGGCATTCATTTGCTGCATCTTTGCCGCTGATTTTTTGATTGCTTCTGCTGCTGTGGCTTCAGCAATAGCCTCGGTAATGGTGATCTTTGGTTGGGTTAGCAGCCGGCTTTGTAGGGTAAAGTCTCTCAGTCCAAGGACCATGCAATCCCTCATGGCTTTGTCCATATTCAGGAATTTGCATGCTTCTCCAATGTCCCTGAGGGCGGCTACAAAGTCTGCAATGCTTTCACCTTCCCTCTGGTCCCGTTTATGAAACTCGTGTCTCCTGATGAGGCTGGAGACGGTCAGTGCGTAGTGAGCCTTCAGCATCTTTTCTAGGTCCGGCCAGGCCATCTGTTTTACGTCATCTGGTTTCGCTAGTGCCTTGGCCATCCTGAATACTGTGGGCCCTCAGTGTGTTAGGAATACAGATCTTTTGCGGTTGTCTGAGATTCCTTGTAGATCGTTACTCTCCGGGAACATGAGGAATCTATCGATATAGGATTCCCAGTCCTCTGTTGCTGGGTTGAATGGTGTGGGTGGCGAGTTGGTTCCGGCCATTTCATCTGCTCGGTTCTCGATGCCACGTGCCCGACTGATCTCCTTTCTCAGAATCCCACCTTCATCGCCAGTGTTCGGTTCGCGGGAAATGAGACTCAGAGATCAGCATAACTTCAGCTCTTTTATTTAGTTCCGAAAGTCCGTCTTAACCAGGAGCCACGGCAGCTCTTTTTATAGAGAGCTGCTTGCGGCTAGTGTCCAATGACGGCTACTTGTTTTTCCCATCGCTCGAATTGGCCAATCATAGCCCTGCTATCATTGGCCAATCAGCGTTGAGAAAAGTTGCCAATCAGTGTTGGTTATTTGTTGCCCAATAGGAATAGCCTATTTGGAGTATGTTAATATGAAACAAAATGATAAACTGAAAAAGGACCAGGAACAAATATGGTATATTTCCAAACACTACTCTTCCTCAATCAATGAAACCAACATTCCATGCTTGATGAAATGTTTAATCTCTTCTGATTTGTACTGGATCTTACTCTCCTCACCTGCCATATTTTCCCTTTGTACATACTTTTAAAACCTTATATGGCTTTATTGCCATTTTGGTACATATTGACGAGGAATTTACTATATATAATATAGGGTGGCCTATACATTCCATAAATAAACACATACATAACTTGTACGTTTTGTGAGGTCCGCTATTGGGTTTGATTGATTGATTAGATTTATTTATCTAATTTCAAGGTGACTATGGGTGGCTTATAGCATTAAAATTAATAAGATAAATATTTCTAAAAAATAAAAATGGAAATTACAAAGGTAAAATTATAATTAAAAGATGGAAAGAGAGGGAGCAGGATGTGCAGATGGGAGCATTTTTGATTCATCAACCATTTCCATTGGGATGATCCACCATTAGGACTCCAAACCATTTGACAGCACCAGGTCTTCAGGCCCTTATAGAAAGTCAAAAGGGTGGAAGCTCATCTCAGAGGTCAAGATGTTCCAAAGGGCAGGAGCCATGGCAGAGAAGGCCTTCTGGATCACACCAGCCAAAATTGCTTGACTGTGGGGCCTGCAGAATGTTCTTTCTTCCAGCATGGGTGGGGTGGACCAGTCCCAAAGGGACAAAGCCAGGGGTGGGATTCAGTTTTTTTCACAACCAGTTCTGTGAGCATGGCTTGGTGGTCATGTGACTGGGTGGGCATGGCCAATTTGACATCACTCATGTCAAGGGGCGTTTCTCCTTGCCTGGCCTCTCATGACAGTGGGGGTACTGCAACAATTGCAAGTGTGAAAAATGGTCATAAGTCACTTTTTTCAGTGCCATTGTAACTTTGAATGGTCACTAAATGAACTGTTATAAGTCAAGGATTACCTGTACAAAAATACAAAAAGCTTCTTTGCTTGCAAAAAGCTGCCCTAAATACCAATCATTAGATTAAAAATACCTGCAAACCAGAGTTACAAATCAGGCAGGGTGCCAGAGCACTTTGAGGAATGAAAACAGTTAAAATGAAGTGATAACTATCAACTCTTGCTCATAAAGTGAAACCCTTTAGCAGAGAGGTCATTTAAGCTCTCCAGAAAAAACATACCCAGGAAAAGCAATCCTTATATCCTTTTGCACTACTTAAAGCTGTCTCACTCACCTCACAAGATATCCTAAGGAAATCATCCAGATTTAAGGAAAGGTCACATGCCCCTCAGAAAGACAGTAAAAAAAATCAATGCCAAGCTTGCATCCTGCCTCTTGGAAGTATACCCCAAAAGGAAAGTGCCAGATAGTAAAGGAAGACTCCCCTCCCTCCCCAGACAGAAAAAGAAACCATGAGGCAGGAAAAATTCAAACACAATACAAATAATTAAATCACAACAGTAGTTGTTTGTTGAAGCTGAATAGGGAAAATTATCCCATCAATAAACACAGGATTAAACTTCACCAAGCAGAGAATTAACTCTCACCAAAAACCAGTTTTAGATCAAAACTCAGAAAGAATATGTAAACACGTTTGAATGTTAATCTTTCTAGCATGCCAAGAAGCCTTGCTGAATGTCACTCATCTTGGTTCCCTGTCACTAAAAGCTTTGTTTCATTATTCAATTATTTCTTCAAAGTGCTGATTGTCCAGGGAAGTATTTCCTCCCAACAACAGTGTAAACATCTTAAAACAACCCTTCCCCTTTAAGAAAGCCAAGCCCCAAAGGTCCTGAGACAATAAATCTAGGCTGTCTGCCAAGAATGTAATAAGGGTGGAAAAAAACAAAAGGAGATTGCTTCTAACTACCTGTTCTCAAACTGCTTAGAAAGTTAACAAGGGGTTCTATAGAACTGGATAGAACTGGTAGAATCCCACCACTGGACGAGGCAAGTTCTCAAGCATGGACCCATGCCATGCAGGTTTTTAAATGGAATTACTAATATCTTGAATTGCACCTGGAAGCAAAGGATAGTCCCATGTAGAGTGCATTGCAGTAGTTCAAATGCTTACTAAATATAAGCATTTTAAAAAATCCTAATTTACTTTTCTCAACTAAATCAATACAATAAAAGAGAAATATTATGGTATTTATAATACTATAATGTTGTGTTTTATTTAAATTTATCAGCTTACCTCATCCATGAGTCTGAATCAGAAACTTCCTCCTCAACACCATCATCAAGAGAAACTTCAGACTCCCTGGTTAGCCCAGTTCTGCCACAGAATTAATTAGTCAAGCTGCTATTATAACTTTCTTCTTCAATGGTAACATAATCATATCCATTTATACCAAAGACAAATGACTGTTGTTTAAATCTATTCAGGAAGTTCAACTTACTTAATATGTGTGCCTGCATCCTCTTCAGTAATCTCCTTAAGGCTAGGTCACACTGGCTGATGGATGCAAAACGTATGTAAAAAGGACACAGCGGATGAGCAAATTTTCCATCCGTTGTTATCCGCTCTCAAAAGTGCCCCAAATTTGCATAAACAGAGCAAACAACAACGGAAAGGAACGGACGTGGGGAGGATGTAGCGGGGATGTAAAGTGGATGTTCGTAGGAAGTCTAACGGATGGAAGCTGATGGAAGTGGATGACACATCCGCAGGGCTTCCAGGGGAGAACAGAGAAGCAGACGCGTAGCGGAAGGAACAGAAGCGTAGCGGATGACGCGGATGCATCACAGAGGCCTATAGGATGCATAGCGGATGCGTAGCAGATGCAAAGCGTTCACTGTGCATGCGGGGAGGATGAATTGCGGAAGCTCCGCGGATATAAAAGGATGCAGCTCGCAAGCAGGTCACCATTCAGAGAAAAGACCTGCTGCCAGAGACATCTTGAGAGAACACCATGGGGAAGAAGAGGAAGCCTGTGCCTACTCCTGCCAGCTCTGGCAAGAAGGACAGAACCACCATCCCACCCTTTGGCACTGACTCTGAAGCTGCTGCTGCTGCTCCTGGTGTTGCTGCTGCTGCTGGCGCTTCTCCTGCTGCTGCTGCTGGTGCTTCTCCTGCTGCTGCTGCTGCTATGGAGGACCAGCCCCAAGGTCCTCAAAGCCCTGCTGCTAAAGGCCCTGAAGCCCCTGCCAGAGGGAGGAAGAGGCAAGGCAAGGAGAAGGGGGAGAGGAAACAGTACTCCATTTCCGAAGACCATAAGGAGGAGGTGCTGGAATGGCTGAGGGAGAACGAGTACCTATGGAGGAAGGACCACAGGCTCTATCGCGACACCCAGAAGCAGGCAGCGTGGAGAGAGAAGGCGGAGAGCCTGGGCTACACTTCATATGTCCTCCTGGGGTGGTGGAAGCATGTGCACACCTGGTATGGCAAGCTGCACCTGAAGAGTTCCGGGCAGGCCGCTGTCAACCTCACTGACCGGGAGACCTATGTCATGGCCAGGTGCAGCTTCCTGGAGGGTGAGATCCGTTACCGAGGAGCATCCCCTCTGTCAACCCTCTCCCTCAGACAGCCCACAGAGAGCCACTCCTCTTCCAGCCAGGAGACAGCTACTGTGTCCAGGCAGGTGTCCTTGGAGGGCCCCACGACAGAGACCCCCCCAACAGCTGCACTCCCCATGCCAGAGGACGTGGAGGATCCCGTCTCAGATGGAGCAAGAAGAGGCAGCCACCAGAGACCAACCCACCCCCACGCCCAGCTCCACAGAAAGCAGGCAGAGAAGCAGACCAGAGGGACAGAGCCACACTGTCCTCTTGGAGATCAGGGACTCAATCAAAGCCAGCACAGATCTCCTCTCCCAGCTGGTCCACTTTGACATACCATCCTCCAAGCGCAAGCCCTTCATCACGTATCTGAGCCAGACCCTCATGGACATGCCTGAGGCCCAGTATCAGGCGATGAAGGAGAGGATCACAGCTCTTCTGCACCACCCTCCAGGCCCAGCTGAACCTGCTCCTACCTACTCCAGGTCTGCTCCTCCACCCCAGGCGATGTCACAGCCCTTCCACGGATTTCAGCAGCCCCTCGCCTACTAAGCCTACCACTACCAGAACTTCCCACAGCAAAAGCAGCCCTTCCCAGTCCACACCCAGGTTCCTCGGATGCCACAGACGCCACAGACACCTCAGCTGACCCAGCTGCAGACCAGACAGCCCCACTACACTCCTCCTTCCTCCACCCCACAGCCAAACCCTTCCTCAGAACATCTGTCATCAGTGTTGGGCCTCACATCCCAGGTCCTTGAGGAAGTGCCTCTCAACCTCAAGGGACTAAGTCAGCTCTCTGAGAGCTTCCTGCACACACCATCTCCTGTTGTGCTCTCGGGGCCAGGCACCCCAATGGTGCCTCAGACCAGCACTCAAGCAACAGCAATCTCCACAGTCCCTGGCCCCTTTACATCTGAGACCATGGGCATGCCTGAGAGTGACTGAAGAATGCCAGAGACTGAGTTGTTACCTGTTCACCTTATCTACCTTATCTTTGCTTAAAGACACTTTACTTGGGTCATTTTGCTTTTTAATAAAGTCATACAGTTTGTTATTAATAAAGGTTATCTTTGCTTCACACACTTGGTTCATTTTTTTGACTTAATAAAGTGTTGGGGAAAACTTTGAAAAAAGGGTTAAGCCTTTGCATGCTTGTGGGATGGGTAAGGATAGCTGTGGGATGGATAGCTGTGGGATGGATAGTTGTGGGATAGGTAAGGATGGCTGTGGGATAGATAAACCTCCAGTGCAAGCATAGTGGGACTGTATGGTCCACCCTCCCAGGTGCCACACCTATGGCCCTTTATTATCAATAACAATTTATTCATTGATCAACACATTTCAAAATAAACAAAGGTCTTTATTAATGCCCTATTCATTGTAGGGCCACTCAACATACATGGCACAATCTCATCAGTGTGATGAGACAGGCTCAAGGAAGCATCCATTAAGCATCTATCATCCTGTCTTGCCACTTCACTGCTCCAGCTGGGGAGTTGCACCAGTGTTTCAGGAGGTTGCGCTGCTTCTTCCCTCCACGTGAAGCTCTGTTGGGGCCTTGCACATCCACAGTATCTATCAGGTTTAGTCCTTGCCTCCATTCCCCAGGCTCCATGTCCCCATTGCCTTGTTGACAGTCCACAAGCTTGTTCTGCAACACTGGGTAGCGGGTGCGCATGAGATTGTGAAGGATGCAGCAAGCTTCCACGATGCTCCTCACGGTCTCTGGGCGATGCTGCATGGTGGTGAGAAGTACCTGGAACCTGTTGGCCAGGATGCCAAAGGTGTTCTCCACCACCCATCTTGCCCTGGACAGCCTGTAGTTGAAGATCCTCTCTTCACGGGTAAGAAATCTTGAACTGTAGGGCTTCATGAGGTAGGTTGTGAGGGAGAAGGCGTCATCACCCACGATGAAGTAGGGCACATCTTGTGTGTCGTTGGGTAGGGGGTCTGGATCTGGGAAACCCATGATGAGGTTGCGTTCCAGCCCACTCTTGAGGTCACTGGCGTTGTATATCTGGGCATCTGAGGCTGACCCATTGCCTGAAGCATCGATGTACATGAACTTGTAGTCAGCATCAACCATGGCAAAGAGGATGATACTGAAGAAGCCCTTGTAGTTGAAATAATTGGACCCCGAGTTGGGTGGAGCTTTGCAGGCCATGTGCTTCCCATCTATGGCTCCAACAGTATGGGGGAAGTTCCACTTCTGATACCACTGTTCTGCAACTTTCCTCCAGCCTTCTTCAGTGGTGGGACATTGGAGGAGTTCCTCCTTGTATTCTTCGATGATGGCCTGCACCACTTCTCTGACCACAATGCTGATGGTGTTGTGTGGCACCCTCCAGGCATACTGCATGTTTCTGTACGTGGTCCCAGAGGCCAGGTGGCGCAGAGTGAGTGCCACCTTCAGCCCAGGGTCCAGGCTGGGATGGAAGTTGGTGTTTGCCTTGCTCAACCTGGGTCTCAGCCGCTCCACAACTTCGTCAAACATGGCTGGTGGCATCCTCATGAAGTGCTGGAATGCACAAGTGTCTTCATTCCTCAGCTCCACCATCAGCTTGTCATAGAGTCCAAACTCCGCTCTTCTCCCGATCCATCCTTGGACCCACACAGTTCTTGGACGTCTCCTTCTCTTTGTGTAGAAAAGGTGAAACAGTCTGAAGAGGGCTTTGTTCTGGTGTTGAATGATGGTGCCTACCAAAAGGAGTGTGCGATGATCCATGGTGGAGATCAATGGATGATGTGGAAGAGCAAGAGCAAGGCTGAAGAGCGTATGAAAGACGTACGCAGTGAGTACACAACGGATGCATCGCGTTTTCCAATGGATGGCAAGCTTTTTTGTCCGTTTTACATCCTCATTGCATCCGTTGGTTCAGTATGACATGGGCTTTAGTCACTTGATTTCTGCCACAGAATTACAGGTAGTCCTCTATTTATGAATGTAATCCTGCCCATTCCATCCGTAACTTGAGAATTTGTGAGATCACTTCCTACTTTCGGCCACGCATTCACTAATTTAATGTATGGGCAAATGCGTGGCTCATTGTACATGAGGTATCTTGGGGTGGAGAAGGCCATAGGGGCATGAGGGAACAGGTTACCTATTTCAGACTACCCAAGGCCTCCCCTGACCCACAGATATCTCATTCTCCCTCCCTTGGGGTCCCCATAATTGTTTCCCCCCCATCCTGCCGTGCTGCATGACTTACCTTATTAAGATGTTTCCTCCCCAGCCTGTTTCTTTGCCTGCTCCCTCCTTTCTCATCAGCAAAGGGCTTGACAAGGCTTCCGTGACAAGAAAGCAGGCCCGTAAGGCTGAGTGCAGCTTTCCATGGCTGCTTTCTCACCAGAGATCAGCTTGAGGCCTCTAGCAGAGAGAAAGCAGCATGCAGCCTTATAAGGCTGCTTTCTGTGTGTATTTGCCAGTAGGAACAGGGCTGCAGAGGGACATGCCTGCTCCTCCCGCTGGTGCCAACAAAGGCTTTTTGCAAAGGGCTGCTGAAGCCTATAGGAATGAAATCATACAAGATCTCATGCTACTGATCTCACACTATGTTAGGCCCCTGTTCTCTGCAAATACAGGCAAAGAAACCATGACAGAGAGGAGATCTTTGCAAGGTAAATGCGTCTCCACAAGTGAAGTGTCTGTGAAGACTCAGCGGGGGGGGGGGGACACAGGTGGTGAATATTGCAGAGCTTCTGTGGTTGTTCGTAACAGCAAGCAACTGCCATGGTGCTGCAATATTCATAATTTTGGAACTTGTTTGTAAACGCTAACATAATTTTGAATGTTCACTAAGGGAATGCTCGCAATCCGGGGATTACCTGTAAATCAATCAAGCTGACATAGTTAATATTTCTTCTTCAAGGGTGACATACAACATCATCTTCCCCATTCTAATCACTGCCCCCCAGATGTCACATTCTAGGGTTTTAGACTAAATTGGGAAGTAGAAAATATCTCAGAAGGCAGAGGCAAACAACTTTCATATTGGTGTTCCATGTGGATGTGTCCATGTAATCACCAGGAACTGAGTTTGACTCAATAATTATTTTACCCTTATTATATATAGAAGATGCTAAATTGTAAGATGCTGCTTTAACACTGAATGAAAAGGCATTCTGTCTAACATAGTTTACACACTATAGTTCACATTCTAAACACCTACTTTCCTCTGAAAAGGCATTCTGTCTAACATAGTTTACACACTATAGTTCACATTCTAAACACCTACTTTCCTCTTTCTTCAAAAACTGCAGGAATCAAAATTAGTCAAGGATGGAAAGGAACAGCCAAAGGCATATCCTGAAAAAGTGTTTTATGAATGCACCCTCTTCTCATATCTAATCAGTAACAGGATTTATTTTTCTGTTTACTCCAATCTCACAAACCATACATTAAATTAATTTATACTTACACAAAAATATAACTTGAACGTAAACTGTATTTTCATATGTTTGTGTAGGTCTGTTATTACATATCTTGTATGAACTTGAGGCACTAGCAACTGAATCTGAAGTTCTTTGGATTCAGAGCATTGGGTGCTGCCATGGAACTATGGTTATATTTATATTCCAACTAAAATAACTCACCGAACAGGGACTTCTAATTTAGGTGTTACAGTTGACATTATATTTTATTTCTTATGTTGTGTAACACGGCAGAGATACTGCCTATGAAGAGAAAAAAGACAGGAAACGTTCAGAATAACAAAAGTGGCATTTTATACATACAAGTTACTTACTTAATAAATATAAATTAATGTATTGTTATTTTTTACTATTTTGTGGTGTCCAACTCTTAGTTACTTTATGTGGAGTGCCCTCCATGCTACCCTGTAAAGCACAGCTTCTTTCAATTAATGTATACATACAATTTAAATTAATCCACCAAAATCAACTGCCCATTGTCTATAAATCGGTTGGCACATGAAAGCCACAGGTAGATGTTACAAGGCTTTACTACAGTGGTTCCAGATTAAAAACTCTCAGCATACCAAAGAAAGTAAATAAATAAATAAATTTATGACTAAAAGGAGCCTGTCCTTCATGATCATTAAGTTGTGATGGTCATAAATCAGGTCACCCACTTGACCAGCCCGATTTTATGACTTTTGTGATGGTTTGCTATGGGCTAGTTTTGCCAAAAACCAGAAGTAAATGCCATAAATGTGGTTATGTGATTGTGAGGGCAGCTTTTAGAACTTTAGAAACAAGTCATAAGTATCCACAGGGAGCTTCTTCATAACTTTGAACAGTTGCTACGCAACTGGTTGTAAGTAAAAGATGATCTGTAAACATATTCCATTTCTCTTTGTTTTTCAGAAAGAAAAAAATAGAAAATACAGGTGGTTTATAAATAAAAGCATCAAACACAGTACCAAAAATGGAGATGGGTGGCTGCACAATAAAACATTATCTGGGAGGCTTATTCATTTTGGCCAGCTTTGCCCAACTTTAGTTACTATACATCAAATTACGAACCCCTTAAATCAAGTGCCAAGATCACTGCTAAATGGGAATCATAACAGGTGCACTTCTGAAGACCACCAATGTTAGAGAAAGCTGCTTCAACTTATTTTTCAGAGATGAAGTTGGTTACACCATTACTTCAGACCGGAATGAGAAATTCACCTGATCAAGTTTTTAAAATATTTCCTGCAAAATGAAAGGGAGCACCTTTTTTACAGTTCTCAAGATATCAACTTTTCTGTTGAATATTTAGAACAGCAAAGGAGCTATTTAATTTATATTTTTTATTATTTACCATTTTTATAAACACTCAAGGCCTATATGTTCCTACTTCCTATTTCCCTGTGAAATAGGTGTCTTTGTTACAACCCAAAGTAAACACTGAGATATATTCTCTAGGTGGAGCTATTTTGGAGAACTAAACCCTGTTGGCCTTCCATAAAATGTAAAAATTTGGCCATGTGCCTACTTCTGGGGACTCTTAATGTGTTAAGGATCCGGCCTCGTGGCTTTAATGTTAAAAGTGGATAATTCTCTTTCTCTATTTATTTATATGTATGCCGTTTTCATTTTAAACGTTTTCTTGTCTTGGAATTATAAACTGCCCAGTCCGTGGGTTGAGATGGGCAGCCATAGAAGCTAATTAAATAGAAATCATCTTAACAGATGCAATCCGATCACAGCAGGAGAGGAGGGAGGAAGACTCCGGGTTTTCCACCCCCGGGTTTTTTTCTTCTCCTTCCTAAACGAAACTAAGATGGGGAGAGGGCTCACTCATCGGATTGGGGCTTACAGGGAGGAAGGGGCAAAGGAAGCACTTTCAGTTTTCACCGAAATATGCCCGGTTTCCAGGCTGCCCGGCCACCTCATGTTTTACTTAAGCGTACGAGGGAATCTTGACCTAAGTGTACGAGGGAATCTGAACGGCACAACGAAGTTCCCGGCCGGCCTCAGGCTCACCTGCGGCGACCCCCCTCCCCACACACACACCCCAAGGCTCTCCGGATTCTCCCCTTTTCAGGCGCCTCCTCATGCTGGCTCGGCTGCGACTCCACCCGACGGGGATTCGCGCCTGCTTATGGCCATAACTGGCGGGAAAAGCGACGGGCTGAGGCGATGTCGGCTCCCTGCAAAGTTCTCTCGTGGAACGCCGTTGCCAAGGCCGCGCGCGGCTCAGGTCGGAGGGCGGCCATTATCGCGGCGACGCTTCCCCCCCCCCCCCGCGTGGCGCGTGGCGCGTGGAAGTTCGCGCGCTCGCTGTGCGGGTCAGAAGGGCGCAAAACAGGTAGACGCCCCTTTTTCCTTTCGCGAGGCGTCCGGTTGCCTCAGGAACGCTGTACTGTACTCTGATTTTTCATAACCTTGGATTTTATTAACCGTGGTCTTGTTTTGAAAAAGAGAAAAACACAATTGACTGGTGTTGTGTAATCCTAAACCTTGGTTTAACATAATAAATAATAACATAACATAACATAACATAACATAACATAACATAACATAACTTAATAAAAGACACGATTGTATACATACAGGATTCTCATATAATATGATAATGTGCTAAGCCATAAAACTTTATTGTCGGGCTTCCCTTAATAGATCTAGCCTTAGCACAAATCCACCAATGTAGATTCCTTTCAAGGTCCTTGGTTTGTGCATTGCAGCATGCTATTTGTTTTAAATCACAATGCAGAGGAGTGCGGAAGACTGGCGGCTTAATTCCGATTTAACATTTATTTTGATCAGGTATAATCCACGTTGTATGCCATCTACTCCTTGTGACTACAGACTGTTTCGTGAACATAAAACTCTAACCCATATGGTCTTTTGTTCATATTAAATCATAATTAGCCTGATTTACAACAATAAAATACTGTAATATTAAAAGATAATAGCTAGAAGGAATTACAGTGGTACAAATAACACTCAGCTCCCAAAAGCTCTCTAATTTTTTTTACGACTGGTAGTTTCTAGAAGGACATTAGGGTGAATGGTTATTTGACCTCAAGAAGGAAGTTGTTCTATAACGTGGCTTACTATAGGAAAACATTGGAGGACCATTAAGAGAATTTGTTGTTCACCACATGGCATGGAAGAGTCTTATTGCCAACAGCTGCTCAAGATCAAGGTCTCTATGTATAGACTTGGCCATTGTGGTTTGTAAAACTATGGCTTACGACAGTAATCAGCAACCATGGACTCCAGTTCTATTTTTATATCTCCAGATCTCCCAAATTGCACTGCTGAAGACTAGATTTTGGCAACATGATTTTTCTTCACTTTCATTTACATATGCCTAAAATAATGAATTAAGCATGCTATAAGCTTAAAGCATTTTAATTTGGTAGCTAAAGCACTCTCTCTCCACAGTAATGAACAAAAAATGATTGATAATTTTAATTAAATCATTGTCATGACTTTGGAGGCCAGGTTTATTTATTTTAAGTGTGTGCCTTAGTCCCAAAAAAGGCTACTGCCTCTTGGTTTATTTCTTTGTATACTGCAGGAACACAACTACCGGTATTTGAAACTATTGAGGTCAACCTCAAGCCCTAGACTTCAAAAATTAGCATTAACATTCAAAAATTCCTAGAATAAGTGCCATTAAATTAACAGGAACTAAAGCCCATGTCACACTGCATCAATGGATGGAAAGAGGATGTAAAATGGAGAAAAACGCTTGCCATCCGTTGGTTAACGCGATGCATCCGTTCTGTACTCACTGCGTGTGTGATTCATATGTTCTATCCGTCCAGCATCCGTCTACTGAGATTTCATCCGCTCAAAAAGTTTTGAGCTGCACAAAACTTTTTGAGCGGATGAACTTTCCTCTGCGTCTACATCCGCTACCCATACGGGGAACAAACGTTCTACATCCGTTACACGACCGCTGTATCTGCTCGGCATCCGCTGCGCATCCGCACAACTCGCATCCGCTCCAGCGGAAAATGGAAAGAGGGAGGAAGCGAAACGGACATGGAATGTCCACGCAGCGTTGGTAGCACGGACATAGAAAGGATGAAAGCGGATACAGCTCGCATATAAAGCATTAAAACGGAAAAAACGTTTGTATAGGGGACGTATCTCGGATATTTAGGATGTCTGGAGGATGTCTAGAGTATGTGGAAGGACACCTAGTGGAAAACCCATATTTCCTATAAAAGGGGGGAGGAAATCACCTGGATCTCACTTTCAGTCCAGCAGCCCTGGTGTGCAGACTTCTTCAGCCTTGCTCTTGCTCTTCCACATCATCCAGTCATCACCATGGATCGTCGCACACTCCTTTTGGTAGCCACCATCATTCTACAGCAGTGCCAAGCCCTCTTCAGGCTCTTTCACCTGTTCTATGCAAGGAAAAGGAGGCATCCAAGAAGTGTGTGGGTCCAAAGATGGATCACGAGAAGAGCGGAGTACGGACTGTATGACAAGCTGATGGTGGAGCTGAGGAACGAGGACCCTCGTGCATTCCAGCACTTCATGAGGATGCCACCAGCCATGTTTGACGAAGTTGTGGAGCGGCTGAGACCCAGGTTGACCAAGGCAAACACCAACTTCCGGCCCAGCCTGGACCCTGGGCTGAAGGTGGCACTGACTCTGCGCCACCTGGCCTCCGGGACCATGTACAGGAACATGCAGTACGTCTGGAGGGTGCCACACAACACCATCAGCATTGTGGTCAGAGAAGTGGTGCAGGCCATCATCAAAGAATCCCTGAAGGAGCTCCTCCAGTGCCCCACCACTGAAGAAGGCTGGAAGAAAGTTGCAGAACAGTGGTATCAGAAGTGGAACTTCCCCCACACCGTTGGAGCCATAGATGGGAAGCACGTGGCCTGCAAAGTTCCAGCCAACTCAGGGTCCACTTATCACAACTACAAGGGCTTCTTCAGCATCATCCTCTTTGCCATGGTTGATGCTGACTACAAGTTCATGTACATCGATGCTTCAGGCAATGGGTCAGCTTCAGATGCCCAGATATACAACGCCAGTGACCTCAAGGGTGGGCTGGAACGCAACCGCATCATGGGCTTCCCAGATCCAGACTCCCTGCCCAACGACACACAAGATGTGCCCTACTTCATCGTGGGTGATGACGCCTTCTCCCTCAGAACCTACCTCATGAAGCCCTACAGTTCAAGATTTCTCACCCGTGAAGAGAGGATCTTCAACTTCTGGCTGTCCAGGGCAAGACGGGTGGTGGAGAACACCTTTGGCATCCTGGCCAACAGGTTCCAGGTACTTCTCACCACCATGCAGCATCACCCAGAGACTGTGAGGAACATCATGGAAGCTTGTTGCATCCTGCACAATCTCAATTCGCACCCGCTACCCAGTGTTGCAGAACAAGCTTGTGGACTGTCAACAAGGCAATGGGGACATGGAGCCTGGGGAATGGAGGCAAGGACTAAACCTGATAGACACTGTGGATGTGCCAGGCCCCAACAGAGCTTCACATGGAGGGAAGAAGCAGCGCAACCTCTTGAAACACTGGTGCAACTCCCCAGCTGGAGCAGTGGAGTGGCAAGACAGGATGGTAGATGCTTAATGGATGCTTCCTTGAGCCTGTCTCATCACACTGATGAGATTGTGCCATGTATGTTGAGTGGCCCTACAATGAACAGGGCATTTAATAAAGAGTTGTGTTTATGTTGAAATATGTTGATGAATGATTAAATTGTTATTGATAATAAAGGGCCATAGGTGTGGCACCTGGGAGGGTGGACCATACAGTCCCACTATGCTTGCACTGGAGGCTTATCTATCCCACAGCTATTACCCATCCCACAGCTATTACTCATTCCACAGGTATCCCTGCCCATCCCACTGCTATCCTTACCCATCCCACAGCTATCCATCCCACAGCTATCCTTATCCATTCCACAGCTATCTTTACCCATCCCACAAGCATGCAAAGGCTTAAACCATTTCTAAAAGTTTCCACCAAGACTTTATTTAGTCAAAGAACTGAACCAAGTGTGTGAAGCAAAGATAACGTTTATTAATAACAAACTGTAGGACTTTATTAAAAAAGCAAAATGAACAAAGAAAGGTGTCCCAAGCAAAGATAAAGTCAACAGGTAACAACCCAGTCCCTGGCACTCTTCTCAGTCACTCTGAGGTGTGCCCATGGTCTCAGAGGTGAAGGGTCCTGGGGCTGTGGAGGTGGCAGTGGCTGGAGTGCTGGTCTGAGGTGCCATTGGGTTGCCTGGCCCCAAGAGGACAACGGGATGGTGTGTGCAGGAAGCTCTCAGAGAGGTGACTCAGTCCCGTGATGTTGAGAGGCCCTTCCTCCAGGACATGGGATGTCAGTCCCAAGACCGATGACAGATGTTCTGAGGCCGGGCTTGGCTGTGGGGTTGAGAAAGGAGGAGTGTAGTGGGGCTGTCTGGTCTGCAGCTGAGCGAGGTGAGGCGTCGGTGGCATCTGTGGCGTCGGCATCTGTGGTGTCGGCATCTGTGGCGTCTGTGGCATCGGTGGTATCGGTGGCATCGGTGGCACCTGTGGTGTGCAATGTACCTGTGCCTGGACTGGGAAGGGCTGCCTGTGCTGCTGGAACTCCTGTTAGCCGTAGCCTTGGTAGGTGAGGGGCTGTTGAAAGCCTTGGAAGGGCTGTGACATCACCTGGGGTGGAGGAGCAGACCTGGAGTGGGTCAGAGCAGGTTCAGCTGGGCCTTGAGGGTGGTGCAGAAGACCTGTGATCTCTCCTTGATCACCTGGTACTGGGCTTCGGGCATTTCCATGAGGGTCTGGTTCACGTAGATGAGGAAGGGCTTTCTGTTAGAGGATGGAATCTCGAAGTGTACCAGCTGAGAGATGAGATCTACGCTGCTCTTGATGGTGTCCCTGATCTCCAAGAGGACAGTGTGGCTCTGTCCCTCCGGTCTGCCTCTCTGGCTGCTTTCTGTGGAGGTGGAGCTGGAGGTGGATGTGGGTTGGTCTCTGGTGGCCGCGGCCTCTTCTTGCTCCATCTGCATCAGGGGATCCTCCATGTGCTCCGGCATGGGGTGTGCAGCTGTCGGGGGGGTCTCCATCGAGGCGCTCCAAAGATACCTGCCTGGACACAGCAGATGACTCTTGGCCAGAAGAGGACTGGCTGTCTGTGGGCTGCCTGAGAGAGAGGGTTGACAGAGGGGCTGCTCCTTGGTGGCGGATCTCACCCTCCAAGAAGCTGCATTTTGCCATGACATAGGTCTCCCGGTCGGTGAGCTTGACCCCGGCCTGGCCAGACTTCAGGTGCAGCTTCCCGTACCAGGTGAGCATGTGCTTCCACCACCCCAGGAGGACATCCGAAGTGTAGCCCAGGTTCTCCGCCTTCTCTCTCCAAGCTGCCTGCTTCCGCTTGGTGTCTCGATAGAGCCTGTGTCCCTTCCTCCAGAGGTACTCGTTCTCCCTCAGCCATTCGAGCACCTCCTCCTCATGTTCCTCTGCAGTGGAGTACTATCTCCTCTCCCCCTTTTCGCGTGATTGCCTCTTCCTCCTTCTGGCAGGGCCTTCTGGGTCCTCATCAGCAGGGCTTTGAGGTTCTAGGGTCTGGTCCACCACACCACCACCACCAGCAGCAGCAGCAGCAGCAGTAGCACCACCACCAGCAGCAGCAGAGTTAGCACCAGCAGAAGCACCTGCACCAGGAGCAGCACCAGCAGAAGCACCAGCACCAGCAGAGTCAGCACCAGCAGCAGAAGAAGCAGCAGCCCCAGCACCAGCAGCAGAAGCCCCAGCAGAAGCAGAGTCAGCGCCAGGGGGTGGGATGGTGGTCCTGTCCTTCTTGCCAGGGTTGGCAGGAGTAGGCATAGGCTTCCTCTTCTTCCCCATGATTGTTGGCTGAAGATGTGTCTGGCAGCAGGTCTTTCCTCTGAATGGTGACCTGCTTGCGAGCTGCTTCCCTTTATATCCGCGGGGATGATGCAATGCATCCTCCCTGCATGCGCAGTGAATGCTTTGCATCCGCTAGGCATCCGCTAGGCGTCCGTGATGCATCTGCGCGATCCGCTAGGCATCTGCTACGCATCGGCTCCTTCCGCTGCGCATCTGCTTCACTGTTCTCCCACGCCAAGCCCTGCGAATGTGTCATCTGCTTCCATCCGCTTCCATCCGCTAGGCTTCCGTTGAGCATCTGCTTAATATCCTCGCCACGTCCGTTCCTTTCCATTGTTGTCCATTCTCTTTATGCAAATTTGGGGCACTTTTGAGAGCGGATAACAACGGATGGAAAATTTGCTCATCTGCTGTGTCCTTTTTACATACGTTTTGCATCCGTCGGCCGATGTGACCTAGCCTTTACTTCTGAGCCAATGTACATGTGGTTTATGTCAATTGTTTATTTCAATGTAATAAATGCTAAAAACCCAACCCCCTTTCAAGAATATAGAGCCATATCCATGAATGAATTACAGCAATTTAAATAGGTTTGGAAGGTTTTCAAACAGACGTTTCCTTTTATTACTATTCTGAAATATTTATGGCTTTTCTGTCTTTCTCATTGATGGAAAAACTTTGCAGAATATAAATTAAAAACAGCAATATTTGGATTTCCTACATATGTCAGTTTGAGAAGCAGAATGGCTATAATAACAGCCTCATATGGAAGCTACTTTATTATAAGCCTGAATTAGTCCATGCTATGGCAGGATAAAAGCTTATCTTCATTGAAATGTACAGTTTTGTCTGGTTATCTGGGCTGAATCTGATTTGGTTACAGAGTCTGTGGGACACTGAATCCTACTACTTGAAAGTTGCATTCATCTCCCTCCTGGCAGGTTTTAGGGCCCCTCAGGAGGTGATATTTAGCTATATCAAGTGGTAGTAAATGTCCCCTTTTAGGATGGAGTGGTTTCCCCTGTCTTTGGGGAAAGTAGGTCACAAAATTGTCTCAGCAACAGAAACTTTGGGCTCAGTTGTGGTGGTAAGACAAGGACTATTTACATTACTGCATTGGGATCCAGTAGGGTTCCAAGTTCAATTTAAGTTGCTGTTGGTTATCTTTAAAATTGGTATGGTTATTTATCCCTGATGGTTTCTGCCCATCCCACCAGGTTTGACAGAGTAGGCATGCACCAAGTCCCCTCAGTAGGGCAACGTCACCTGATGTTTCCTAGGAAATATACGCCCTCTATTATGGTGCTTGCCCTATGGAAGAGTCCCCTCCCAGAGATACAAGGGATTCTAATCTTACTGACCTTTCAGAAGGCTAGGAAGACCTGGCTCTTCCCCCCAGGTATTGGGGCGGGCTGTTCATTCTCGAACTTTTGGTACAATGGTGCATGTATGTGAAAAAAGTTAGCACCCACCCTCTGCCTAGGAGAATTAAATGTTTTAGGAAGTATTAAAAAGGCAGAATATTATATTTCCCTGGATGAGAAAAGGAGAAACATGGAAATCAGTCCCCATCTTTGTTAATAGCCCCAGAAAGGCTGGGCTATTTTATCTACAAGACAAAAGGCCTTCGGTTCCAAGGTGGTAGGATTCACGCTCACTCAAGATCCAAACCAGGACAAAGCCATGCTAGGAATTGCCCAACACCCTTTCGGAACACAAGCTTCTTTATTACATCATCACCCAGCAAGATTCAACCAAGCCTGGGACACAGACAGCCTACAAGGTTAGCTGGACCCCCGCATAACCCCCTAGGAGTCTGACAACCAGGAAGATGCATTCCTTGCACGGGAATAGGAAGCTCTGGAGCAAAGCCCAAGAGACAGTATAAATACATCTCTTTCTCCACTCCATGCGGTCAGCTACTCAGAATCTCCTGTGCTTCACCATTGAACCATCCTTCCAAGCAGCCTCCATGTCTCCAGTGTCTTTCTTCCCACTTGGAACTGAACCCAGATGGACATTTCTTCCAATAATTGCATGATATGGGTTCCCTCTGAGCTTTTTAACAAGGGGGAAGGGCTCTCCCTCAACATTTTTTGGGATACTGAACAAGGTTTACAACTGTCCATGTTTTATACTTTATGTTCTCTGCCCAGAGTGTTCTGTATAAAATAGTTTACTCCAAAACCTCGAATGTGATTGGCTTGAAAGCCGGCATAGGGATTGGTTCACTAGGAACCAATCCAAAAGAGCCGCCAAAAGGCGGCAAAATCAAGTAACCGTCATTGGCTACAAGCCGGCAGGCAAGCCGTATATAAAGGCTGCCGCGGCTAGAGCCAAACCGTTCCGTTTTACAATAATTGTTGAAATAAAGACTTTTACTGTTGGAACCCGGTCTACCTCGCGTTTTTCCGGACGGAACACAGAGTTTTGTACATACATGGGTGACATTATAAATTTGATAAATGAATAGTTAAGGATAATAGTCCAATACATTGATCAAGTGCAGATTGGTTGATAGATGTTTTTGGACTTCCCAGTCTAGGGATAGAGAGAACAACTGGGCCAATATTACCCAGCCATTCTAGAATCTGGATCTAATACAGCATCGTACACCTCTACACTCCACTGGCTTTTAGAAACTATTACATCAAGATAAATGACTAAAATAATTTTAAACCTGGATCTTTCACTTCTAGTCCAATATCTTAATCTGTACACCGCACTGACTTTCAGAAGTGTTACAGCAACATAGATAATTTTGGCCTTTATTTTCCAGGTTCTCTTTTTTTTCCTCTCCCTTCCTATCCTCTTTTTCCAGTGAAAGGACAAAAACTCATATTCTCTTCTTTCTGCATATTGAAGCACCTAGGTCATTAAAGAATCTTTTCTAAAATTTCCAGAAAGAGTTTGTGCCCTTTATTGTCAGTAGAGGGAGCTGAAAGTATTTCTGATAAAACCTTTGACATATTTTTTTATTTTCCTACATATAAATTTATATTTGTTGACAGGGTAGGGAGGGAAAAAGATAGGGAAGCATGCACACTATCTCGACAGAAGAATCAAAACTCATGCATGTTCGGTTGCTCAAGCACTTGAATGCATCAAACCATGACAAATAGGGTAAGCTTTTTTCATTTACATCCTTTTATCACATTTGCATATGTTCATTTTCAAATTGTTTTATCTTTAATTATAAAAAAGCTCTCAGATAGATTTATAGTACGTATTTTTACAGCCTATGAATATTTGTTTATACAATTTGAGGGACTGAACTAGTTTGGCACTAGCACACCAGGCTAGAAAATAGGAGACTGTGAGTTAAAGTCCCATTTTAGGCATGAAAGCCAACTGGGTGACTTTCAGCCAGCCACTGACTCTGAGCCCAATCCAACTCATAGAGTTGTTGTTGGGAAAATAGAAGGAGGAATGTGTTTTGGTTATGTTCACCACCTTGAATTATTTGTAAAAATAAAGGCAGATACCATATAAATAAATAAAATATGATATTTAATCACTTTTTAAAAATAAATGTATTTTTGCCATCACAAGTAGTTATAGTAGTTATAGTAGTTCTGAGCTCTGCTATATCTTCTTCAATGGATCGAGATATAGGACTTTCAACTTTTCTACACTCCTATATAAAAATAAGGGGGGGGGGAGAGAAGCACAATTTATAGAGGGTGGTGCTTAAGGAAATGCCAGGTGAAAAGTGACTGCCCTTTTTGTATTAAGGGATTTGGTTTTAACTCTGGTTTCATTAAAATCCTATCTTATGATCTCAGGATGTACATTGTGGACTGGAATTTGCATTGGTTAGGACAGAATTAAGTTGTACTGTACTGTTCACTACAAGATATTTCTGAAGCGATTGAGACTGGCTAAACGTATCAATGGCTTAGGAACAGCCTGCCAGCATGTTATCATTTAAAAGTTCTCCCTGAAAGTACAGATATTGTACTTTACACATTATCTGTGTTGGACACATTATCTGTGTCCAAGCTGTGAAATCCTGTACTCCCATGTACATGTTTATTGAATGTGGACATCCAATAAACAGTTAGGAATAGCTGGAAAATGTGAACAGGAAAGCCACAAGAACTCAAGTCTACCACAAGCTGTCTACATTAATTCATAGCATGATCCTATGTATGTTTACTATCTTAAGGAGGGTTTCCTCTGATATGTATGCAGTATAATGAATGCCTAAAGTAATTATTGCTGTAGGCAATCCCATATTTACAATTTGGAAGATTAACACCAGTATAGATTCATTCTCTAAACTTGCAGAAAGGTCCAGTAACTATTTTTATTATATACTGATTTGAAACAGATGTTGGTCCACACTATAACGCTTCAACCCAGCTAAATATTTCTGTCCTCAATAACAAGCCAAGTTACTCAACTGGGGTGGGGTTTGGTATGTTTTTCGCATCCAGTTTCTATCCAAGCTGAGAGCTGCTGAAGTTTTGTTTGCCATGCAGCTGCTAAGACACAGGAATACCACTGGCCAAGTTGTTGGCAGGATGGAACAAATAAGGAAAATAAAAAAGACAAAAGAGACAGAGAAGATATTAGTATGTACTGTAATTAATTTTCACATATTTGAACAAACAGTCAGATCAGCTGGATTCAATTCTACAGCATTAATGGCTAATAATCAAGGTCACATGTCAAAAAGTAGAGGATAGAATTTCCCTAATTTGCATTTCGTTATTCTTTCTTCCTGTTGTTGTTGACTTTCTTGTTGCTGCATAGATGATGTCGTGGAATCGATTACAATCACAGAGGTTCCTGTTTGTTTTACACGGTGACTGATTTCCCAAAAAGTGGGCTTGGGCCTGGTCGGTAGTGAATGGGAGTCCACTAAGAATTCTAGGACTCTAGGTCAGATTGGGGAAATTCAAAAAAAAAAAAACCTTGGAAGAAGACAGAGGCAAATCGCTTATGTATTTCTGTCAAGAAAATTGCATGTGTATTTCCATATAATGATCTGGTCTGGAGCTCAGAATAAGAATTTTTACTTCATTTTGTATGCTTGTTTTGGCTTCCATGGGAGCTGAGGTTGAACACATCTGGAAGATATGAAATTAATTGCTGGAATAAAAGTAATATGAACAAAACAAAGTTGAAGAACTAAGAAATTAGAAACCACTGTATGTTCTCAACAGAACGAGAACTCAAGCCTGTTAGATCAGCATTGCTAATGGTTGGAGATAATTGGTCTTACAATTCCTCAATATCTGGCAACCACATTTTTCCTAATCATGTTATATGCAGTACAGCTCAGGCTGGCCTTTAGGATTTTACCGAAATGGTGAGAAAGCGCGCATTAGAGATATTCAATGCCTTGGATTTGTTTCCAAAAATACATTCTGTTCAGGAGCATGTATGTAACATTTGTATGCAACTTTTTAAAAAACAGCAACCCTTTTCCCAAGGTCGTGCAGCTACCTACTGCTGATTTTGAGAAGAGACATCGCCCCAAAACACTTTTAGGGGGAATTGAAGTGCTGCCTAGCTTTAATGAAGAGCATCATTGAAAACCAATGCCCAGCTTCTTTCTAATGGGAAGAGTGTTATGCAGCGGGGAAGGGAGGGAGCAAGAGAGGATGTCAAAACTAACCAAATGGTGAATGTGTCATCCTGATCTGAGCTCTGCCCCTTTTGTATGTGCAGCAACATCAAAGTATGTTCAAAGGAGTAGGGCTTGACTTGTGGCTCCCTCCCTGACATCTTGCTATTTTTGATATTTCTGCAATATTCCACACCCTGCAGACATTACTGACGTAATTAAGGCGCTGGAGCAGGCGCATTTATGATTTAAGATGCTGGAACACGTATGGTCAAGTTAGGAGACTTTCAATCTGTACTTCAGCTATCAAGAGACACCCAGAAAATAAACCATATTTAGACACAAGGGACAGCAAAAAGGTTAAGAAGGAAACAAAAAGGCATTAACACATTCTCTTTAGCAGCCAAGATCCAGATAAGCAGGGATTAACATCAGACCAGACAAACAGTCAAGCACAAAACAACCACCTAATCGAGGAACTACCCAAGAAAAAACCATAATCCCACCAATATTGGCAAACTACTGTATAGGAGCAAACCCCACAGTCTCTTGTACTGATGAAATGTTGACAAGCAAGCAACCAAGCTCAGAAGCTAGGTTTTCATATTTGAAGTTAATTTGCTTAGTTTACTTCATAACATTATCTGAAAGCTGCCATCATCTACCTCTTCTTGTTTTTATTTTATAAATTCATGCTATGTGTTGCCTTTTAATATATTAATATTATTCTAAGTCTGCTTTCATGTAGAAGAGACGGGGAGGGGGGAGAGGAAAGATTGGCTGGTTCAGACTATATATTACATGTAAAGTCCCTCCTGATTGCACACATAATATTCTTAGCTAAAATGATACATATTTTAAATTGTGAGATGTAAACTTGGTCAGGATGTTCACTTTGCACTCAAGACCACTGAGAGCAGTGAAGCAAGCGCCTTCTGAGAATTTTGTTGTTTATGAAATAGGCTGATGATAATATTACTTGTTAAAGTTTCATCTTTTTTAAAAAAGGGAGCACATTTATGTAATTTACATTGTTGCCAGAAAATAGGTGCATGGTTTAAACGTTATTCAGAGTTTAGTGAGTAAAGTAATATTAATAGGTCATTATTGTCAATTAGCTGAGAAGTGATTTACTCTGAGTTTTGTCTATTCCTGGAAAAGGGAGTAACTTTGGCAGGCACAATTTGAAGGACTTTCAGAATTTCAAAATGGCTATCTTGGGGAAAGAACAAAATGTTCTGAGTGTGTTATGACCACAGTGTTTTTGGTCTAATCACATAGGTTTACTCCGGTCATACCTTTTTTTTTTTTTTTCCGTTCAGATACAGTCTCTGCATTTTTGTAGGGACACAAAATGTGTGTATTTTCTAATTATGTCACATAAAAACTTTACCAAGGGAATCCATAAACCCCATATCTGTTCTTATGCAATACAAATGTGGGTTTGTGTAATATCTGAAGTAGTCTGTGGTTTCAATCAAAATGTATAAAGCATTGGCAGAAATATAGACTTGCCTCAGACAAGAGGGCTGCAATCCTTCTAACCGCTTATCAGAGGGAATCACTTACACTCATAGGCTTCTGCTATAAGCTGTCAGATGAATGGATTCAATCGTGTAATTGCCCATATGATGAGAACTGAATACTTGAAATAGGGAAGCAAAATAAGGGAGGTGCAGTGGAGCCTATTGAGTTGTGGTGGTACAAGTGACTAAAATGCAGTATTGCAGGCTAACTCTGCCAACTGCCAGCAATTTGATCCTGACAGGCTCAAGGTTGACTCAGCTTTCCATCCTTCAGAAGGAGAAGCCAGATTGATTGGGGAAATACAGGTATAGATACAGATGAACAGAGTTGGAAGGGATCTTGCAGGTCATCGAGTCCAACCCCCTTGCCCAAGCAGGAGACCCTGTGCCCTTTCTGACAGATACAATTAGATACAGCTGAACAGAGTTGGAAGGTTGTAAGAGTTGGTTGTGGTTGGTTGGTTGATGTTGACGTTGGTTGACGTTGACGACCAGAGCTGGTTGACGTTGTAAACCACTTAGAGATGATTGTAAAGCACTGTGAAATGGCATATGTCGCTATATTTCGCTAAGCACTATTTCTATTGCTATTCACACATTTTTTGTGGAGTTTTTTTAAAAAATAAATTTTATTGAATAAACATTAAAAACAATTGAACACTGTGCGACTTTCTTGGCCATCATTTTGGCCATACAAGCTTATAGTATAGAGATACACATGACAGTTAATTTCCTTTTTCTCTGATGTTATTAGTATAGTGCTAGCTGCATGTTATTTCTATTTACGTTTATCTACAATTATATACATATTTACAACCATCTTTTAAACTCATGCATTCATATCATCTCATATTTGTCCATTATATTCCATTCTCTTTGGTTTACAAAACTTTAACTTTCATTCCTACAAAGTGTCAACAGTGCTTTCTTTTTCCTTGACTCTAGCCATTGATACATTTTACTTGTTTTTGTGGAGTTTTTGGTTTCTGTAATGCATGGACATCAACTATTTTATTTTAATTTTATATCTGTTTCTCAAGTGGAATTATTTTGCAGTAAAGTTAAATACATTGTTGATTAATGGTGCATCATTTTCTAATTTTCATTTTGAAATCTATATAAACTTAATACTGTATATCAGTGTATAAAAAGGTTTCAGTTAGTCAACAGGTCCTCATACAACACTCATGACATTCGTGAGACCATGAATAAACCTATGTTTTCTGAAAATGTTTCCTTGAAATTATGATTCGCCACTGGGCCTCTCTTAATTCCAGAACCAACCTGAGAAATTAAAAATGACTGGACAATGCTTACTTGCAGGGTAGAATTGATGGTCAAAATAATGAAGCCCCCTGTATTATTGTATGATATCATACCAGGGGGCTTCATTATGCATATCATTGTGTGTGTGTGTATATGTGTTTGGGATGAGAGTTCAAAGTCCACGCATCTCAGGGTATCCAGCTGAGGAAAACAATTTGGTCGTTAGGATTGTGTGCAAATAGAAAACTGGAACAGATTTGTGGTTAAAAAATGCTATTCACAAGCTATACATGTCTTATGGGCAATACATATATACCACACTATAGGTAACAATGAAAATTACTGAGGAGGAATGTCTTTAAAATTCTGTTGTTCGATTTTGGGGTTTGCATTATCAGGGCTTTATTTTGAAGCCGAGCAAGGTAATTGACACCACCCTTTTCCTACAATGATGGTTTTTCACCATCATTGGTGAAAAATAGGATGGTTGTTTTTGCCCCTAGCAAAGCTAAATGAATAAAACAAGAGACCCCAGATAAAACAAAGTTTGTTGGGAAATAATGAGCTATGACCTGATGTGGTTTTCATGTTGTATTGGGCATATTCAGTGGTGTTTTGAGGCATTATTAACATTTTGCATTTTGTGCAAATACAATTTACAGATTGTGGATAGAAAGTTCAGCAACTGCCTGGCAAGCTGGCACCAAGATGAGTATAGCCAGCCCAGAAATTATACATATCAGCGGCCAAGATTTCAAAGGCTTAGGTTCATGCATCCTCCCTAAATCACATTAAGGTTTATACTGAGCGCAGTGTGTGAACACAAACATTTGGAGATCAGCTAAGCAACCAGGATGGCAGCATATCATAGTGAAAGTCCCTTTGCTGCAACAGCAGATAAAAAAGGAAGTTGCTTTTCTTCCTGTGTTCCTTTGGCAGTGATACTTACATTTCAGTAATTTTGGAATAGAACCAGATAGCAATAGTCTGCCTATAAATCTGCCTGTAGCTGGAGATGCTTTGAGCAGATGAATAAGAAGTAAGAAGTCAAGGAGAATTTGAGGCTGCCTTGCACACCAGATGAACTATAAATTAATCTGTGACCTGTTAGAGACTCTCCAAGCAGAATCTGGCATCCAGTTCTGCAGAGGATAAGCTTGGTTTCTGTCTTAACAAACTATCCAAGAAATTTGAAATATAGGTATACTGAAGAACACTGGTGTCAAAACAAATACAGTAAAAATACTTTCTGCATCTCTGCTGCCACCCGGTGGCAAGTGTGTCAGAAATGCAAAATGATATGGCAACAAAACAAAAACGAACAATACTTTCCTTTATTTTACGACTCTAAATAAATCTCACATAAAAGGTGTAAAAATAAAAAGAATTAGAGCATGTGCCCAAAGCAAAGCTGGCTGAGGAACTCTGGGAGTTGAAGTTGACAAGTCTTTAAATTTGCCAAGGTTGGAGACCCCTGATCTAGAGAAACAAGGGGAAGAGAAGGCATGGGGACAACCCTCTCAGTGTCAAAAAGAGAATATATTAGGAAAGGGTTAGGAAATAAGTTATTGTCAGCATGTAATGCAAGATATCCCTGTCCTCCCCTTTCATCTCCCAGCTCTGTCAAAGGAATATCCCAATGATTCAGATGCTTCTGCTGCTGTTCCTGTTCCTTGGACCATTTTGTTCACCTGCACCACGACTCTCGGTATGTAGAAGCTGGATACGTATGATGAGTTTTCTACTAACACCAAGAAAAGAATCCTGAGTGGCTGTAAAATAGCTGAATATTTGGAAATTATCTCAACTCAAAGAGAATTAGCTTTCTGGTTTAGTCAACATTGAAGCCATTGCTGAGGATTATAATAGCCTAAACATTGACATTTAAATCTAAATTTATAATGAACACACCTGTCTTTCACTTGCTGAATAATGAGCAATTCTCTGTTACAGTGTATAAAAGACTTTAGCCTGCTCCCTTTTTCAATTGTGCTGTCTTCAATATGAAAAGGTCCTACATGATATGGGCTAGCACACACAAGCTTGCACGGACACACATACACACACATACTATGGCCTAATCCTACTGGCATCCTATTGCTGAATAATCATAACTACCATAGATTGAACAAATATACAATCAAGGCTGAGGATCATGTTAGGAACCTTTATCTTACTCTAAATATAAAGTTAAAAATAGATGTGTTCTTCAGGCAAATATTTTTCCCCTTACTTTCAGAAAAAGGAAGAATGCCTCTTAGAAAACAGCAAACTACAGAAGAAATTGAAAATGCTTCAAGATTTATTCCAGTTATACGAATTTCAGTTGAAAGACTTGCTGGGGAACAACTATCACAGAAGAAAAAGCAAAGTTTTCTCTGCCAGGAAAACGGTACCTCTGGATATGTTTTTGCCCACAACTAGTGGAAGTCTCTTAGTCTATGATCAAGGTACACTGTTTAGGGGACACATCTGTCTTTCTTGAGAATTACCTTATAAGGATAGCCTTCTGTAGACGTTTGGTTTTCAGGCGTATTATGACAGTTAGAACAATTAGTGGAATGACATGCCTTCAAAACTTGTGGTGCTTCAACACAAGAGGTTTTGAAGAAGAGACTGGACAACTATTTATCTGAAATGGCATAGGGCCGTGATGCCGAACCTATGGCACATGTGCCACAGGTGGCACACAAAGCCATTTGTGCCGGCATGCGAGCTGCAGGCAAACTTATCGCACTGTGCATGTGCGCGCCTCACAGCTAATATTTGGCCAGTTCAAGGCCTTCTTCGGCCTCCCAGAGGTTTGAGGAAGACCAAAAACTAGGCCCATTTTGTCACTTCCGGTTCCGATTGCGCACACATGCGTATGGGGCACGTTGCCTTCTGGGTGCTGGCCCGCAAGCATGAGAGTACAAGCGCACACAATTTTTGGTACAGGAGCCTAAAAAGGTTAGTCACCACTGGGTATAGGGTTTCCTACTTGAGCATGGAGTTGGACCACAAGACCTCCAAGGTCCTTTCCAACCATTATTCTATTATTTTGTTATTCTGTTCCAAACATCTAGGAGCCATATTTCCTGGAGAAGTGGGGATTTGTAGTCCAAAATGCCTTGAGAGCAATTAATTGGGGATGGCTATATTGATTAGCGGGGAACCTAAATGATTTGCAGCAAACATTGGAAAAATTGTATGATGCGGATGAGGAGTGTGGCTTTAGAAATTAATGTAACAAGGCATATGCAGTTATAGTTACAAGGAAAATGGAATATACAGTCATACCTTTCGTTCAAAACTTGTCAAATTTGATGCATTTTGAGGCAGAAATCTTGTCCTGGTGCTCATCTTTCTCCTGGTAGTCGACATGCAAGGAGGAACTGGCTGATGTCTGGCTGCTTCGTAACTCTCTATTTCTAACCTTGAAGACTTCCAAGGTCCCTTCCAACTCTCTTATTCTATTCTATTATTCTTGCCAAAATAGCGGGTCATGTGGTAAGTCACACAGTTTTCTCGGCACCTGTTGGTTTTAGTATTCAACTTGTCTTCCAGAATGAATTGCTGATGAGGACTGAGGTACCACTTTATGACTGAAAAGTTTAATTTATATACATTGACAAAACATTGACTAAAGATGGGAAAATGAGAGATTTTAAGCAGTAGAAATCTTGATAGAAGGGGGGCAAGTACTACAGTGTAATCTGTTGCAAGAAAATAATGCTTGTTAAAGAAACAAAAAAGCTTGTATAAGAGTGGAATTCTGCCTCTATCATGAGTGTTGGATCGGTCTTAAGAAACATAAAAGCAAGCTAAATGCAACAAGAATGGATAGTATAAGAAATGAATTTGGTTAGGCCAAATATAAGATCAAGAGTGGTTGGCGAATGAGTGTGGATCAAGTACAAAAGGGAGAGTGACCAGTCTGAAAGAAGTATGTTGAAGTGGTTTTGACTGATAGAACGAACGAGGACCTTCTAAGAACTAAAAGAATACACTATGTGAAAACAAGATAAATAGTTTGAGATAAAGACTCAGTAAAGTGATTGTTGGGTCCAATGGATGAAATTTTCAAAAAAGGGAAGTGGAAAGTTTAGTAGGCAGTATATAGAAGCTAAGTATGGATGTGGCAGAAGGAAGAATGGTTTAAAAGGACAGAAAAAATATTGTGTGTGCTCTAAATGTAAACTGTATTTAGTTATTTCTTTGCTTCCATTTGTTTATATTTTGCAAAACTTTGCTTACCTGGAAATGTAATCGTACAAGAGATGTTTATTACTGGTGGTTGCTCTGAATCTAACGAAACTTGCCACTGAGAAGGCATGTAGAAAGACAGCTTCTTTAAATTATGTCTTGATAACTTGAGAATTTGGGGGAAAGAAGGATCGTTTTTTAAAGAAGGGGTCTATCCACTTTAACACTGGCTCTATCACAGCGGAAATATGGCTTTTGAAATCTTTCCCAAAATGGGGTATACAAAACAAATTAGTGTTTGGGTTCCTCTTCCAGAATATCTAATTATTTTTTTATAGCTTTAAATAAAGTATAGTCAATCTTTTTGAGAGCATGAGCTACACTTTTAAACTGTTTCAAATTTCAATGTCGATGGAGATTCTCAATCATCCAGGTGATGGTTGTCCCAAAGATGCTTTTCAAAAAGCAACTGGACTTTCTTGGCTTTTTTTCCTTGAAAACTTTTCATTTCTCATCCCAGAAGCTTCTGACTGAACTGAAGAAGCTTCTTGGATGAGAAGCAAAATATTTTCAAGGAAAAAGCCAAGAAATTCCAGTTGCCTTTTAAAAAGCACCCTTGGGATGTGTTTCAGTTTTATTTGCTCAGGCGAGCAGCGGGTGGTCTGAGCACACACTGGAAGGTTCAAAGGAATTGACTGAATGCTTTTCATCTCAAGCTTTGCTCATTCGTCACACCCATTTTTTGGCCCCCAAAGAAGGAAAAGTGACATAATTAACAAGCAGTGGTTTTCTTTCAGATGTTCTGAAAACTAGGAATGAGATGGAGAGTCATCATAATCACCTGAGCTATGAGTTGCTCAGCCAGGAGGATGTAGGGGTCATGTGTGACATCAAGGAGACCCAAATTTAAGTCCACTCTCAGCCTTGGAAGCTCAATTGGTGATTGAAAGCCAGTCACTCTGTCCCAGCTTACTTCAGAGGGTTATTTTTATGGACCCCATCAGTAAAGAATTTCCACTAGTGGGGTCTGGGAAGAGAGCAGAGGTGATTTTCATTAGGTTCTGATTAGTTCAGGAGAACAGCTAGCGGAAATTTTGAGTAGTCCAGAGAACCGGCAAATACCACGTCAGACTGGAGATTTTGCAATATCCTTCTCCTGCCACATCCACCAAGCCACAGCCACAGCCACAGAACTAGTCGTAAAAAAATTTGAATCCCATCACTGGAAAAGAGTTTTCTCTTTTGTTTCCCCTACCCTATGAAACACTCTACACCCTGAGATAAGGCGAGTCTCCCACTTTTCTGGCCCTCAGAGAAGCCTAGAGACCTAGTTCTGCCAGTTGGCATGGGGAACCCTGGGGTGGGCAATGGTTTGAGGGCCCTTTCTCTGCCTTTTTAGACTTTCAATTCTGTTTTAAATTCTTTTTCCCTAATGCTGTCTTTTTATGTGGTTTTATGGCTTTCATTTGCAAATCGCCCACTCAGAAAGTGAAAAGGGCAGTATATGTATTTGATAAATAAATCAATAAAATGGGAGGAGGGAGTCATTACATACCATCTTCAGCTCTTCCAGAGAAAATGGGATATTAAATAAATGCATCCACAATTTAGATCTATAGTAATAGTCCATGAATTTGGTACAATAAAGGAGTACCAAAAAAAATGATACTTTCCTGTTCTGTGCAGGATTGCTGGATATAACAAGTTTGATCATTTGGAGCTACTGTTGTTTTGTTTTGATGCTTTGTTTAGATTGTGCAATGCTGTTTAACAGAGGAAAAAAAGAAAGTGGGTACTATAGAATTAAACCACAACAGGACAGAGAACCTTTTCTTGTGTACTGTGATATGTCAGATGGAGGCGGGTGGACGGTAATTCAACGACGGTGCAATGGCAAAGAAAATTTCTACCGGTAAGTTTTTGAGTGTAGTTAACAGCTCACCTGGAAAGACTTTACGGTTTCTTTATATGTCATCCCAAATTAAGAAATGCCCCCACAAAGACAAAGATGTGCATAACATTTGCAGTCACTGTTTTCTATGAAACACACACACACACACACACACACACATTTTGAAAAATATATTTCAAAATGAAATGCAAGAATACATGTCTCCCAGCTAGAAATAAGTCTTGTTCTCAATTTTTCTCCAGGATTATGGAATTCAATAGCCAAATTGTGTTGTTGTATAGTTGCAGGTTTATCTGACAACCTGGCAAAGCTGATATTTTCTTTTGCAACATGGTAGTTCTGTAGGATTCGTGGACCAACTGTTTTCCTGTGGGGAAAAAATTATTGTGTTAGCTCCTGAGCTCTGAGTTTTGGTGTTGTGTCTCTCTATCTGTATCATAATGGTTGCAATATACTGTACGTACTATCCCTCCTACTTTCCTCTATTTCAGCTTCTGTAGGAGCATACATTTGTGGTTAGGGCTTTTTAGCTATGTATCTGGTTACAAAAAATGGCATTCTTTACTTTCACAATATTCAAGAAGGTTTTAAATGAAGAAAGCAGCTATACAATCAAAAATATTTTTTTCTCAAAAAAAACCCTGTTTAGATTGTTTTTTTCCAGCAAGGCACAGCAAATGCAAACATCGTAGAGCAGAAATGTGGAATGGGAGGGAGGTCCCAGAAATGAATTTGATTTCACTGAATATGAAGCAGAGAAAGAATAATTTTGTTGTTCCTATATCTCTGCAGTACAGGAATTCAGGAGGGAGGACAATGGACAACATTTTTTGACTCATGGTCAGTGGTGGGGTTCAAAAGTTCCCACCACCGGTTCTGGGGGAGTGGGTTGGTGGGCGTGGCTGCAGGGGTGGGATCATGTGACTTGCCCAATCATGCACGTGTGCCAAACACAAGTTTTGTGCACGCGTTAAAACAGTAAAATCTAAGCTACTGCGCCTCTCAGTTGTTTAGCACAGCAATCCGCTCTGCCACGCCAAACAGCTGAGAGGTTAAAAAGGACCTAGGAGCAGGGGCGGGCGGGCAGGCCCAACTGCAGACCGTTGGAGAGACTCGGAGCGAACTGAACCGGTTCTCTGGCAGCTGATCTTCGGCTCTACAAGTACCCCAGAACGGGGACGAACCGGTAGAATACCACAACTGGTGTTCTCTCGACTGTAAGTTATCTCCACAGTTAAGGATCAAGGAAATGATGATTAAAATTAGATCCAAACTTTTTTTGGGGTGGGGAACTGGAAAATAGAAATGATGGTGATGTGTAAATATCTTCAGCCATCTTAGTTTCTGCCAGTCTTCAAGCATGAAGCATTGCTTTGAGGAGAGCTGATAAGCTGTCTTTCCTCAGTATATGGAAAAGCACCCATGAAAAAGAGGCTGAGTGACGCAAAAGATAGGAAAGCAGCTCACTCCCTAATCTCTGCAGGGCTGTAACAACACAATGTCCACTTTTACTATGATTTCAAATACATTGGAGCTGGACCAAAAATAATTTGACTTGGCTACTAAGCCCAGCCAATAGTATGAAGTCAGGCAGACCCAAATGCAGAGCTCTTTTATAGTGTTTCACACAGTAAATATGAAAAGAAAGGAAAAAGTGAACCAGAAGGAAATGACCTTTGTTCCACCTCCTGTTAACCGAAAATATGGATTTTTCTTGAACTTCTATGTCTGACTATCTGTTGCCATATAAGAGGGGGGAAATATAATAGTCCACTTGTATTTGAGACTTGACCTTGAGAGCCGGTTTGGCCTAGTTATTAAGACACCAGGCTAGAAAGCAGGGGACCGTGAGATCTAGTTCCGCTTTAGCCATGAAAGCCAGCTAGGCCAATCTCTCCCTCTCAGCCCAATTCACTTTATAAGGTTGTTGTTATGGAGAAAGAGGCAGAGGAACGTGTCTCGGTTATGTTCACCATCCTGAGTCATTTGTAAAAATAATACAGCTGAGATATTAATTAATCAAACTAAAAATTAAAAACAAACACAATTGGAGGCTTATAAGCAATTGGCTGGTAATCAGAGGGAATGGCCTGAATATATACGATAACTGCCATTTTTACAGCAAATCGTAGATAATATTCCTAAAAAAATCTCATGTACACTGTCTTGAATTCTATCATGACAGATAGATGTGATGTAAAGAAAATAATCATTAAAATGTTATAATCACATATTACTTAGCACTAAGGTGTCTACTGAGGCTAATATGTGTACATCTCTTTGTTGCAGAGAATGGCTTGATTACAAAGAAGGTTTTGGGCAATTACAGGGCAAGGATGATGAATATTGGCTTGGTAATGATAAGATTTATGATCTTCTTTTCAATGGTAAGGATACCTACCCATTAATTTAAACACAGATAAATTGTTTTGTATCAGCCCATTAGTGAATGCAGCCCTTAAGATCTTAATTTCTCTTATGATAAATTCTGGAAGAGCCTATTAGGGATAAATTAAGTATAGTAGTAGAAATGTGTTTGGGCCTATAGCCTCTTCTTGCCTCCCCACAAAATAGTGAGGACACAGCATTGGCAAATATCAAGGACAGACAATGTGAGAATCTAGACATATTTAGGTGTGGAGATATTGAGAACAGGAGGATAGTGTATTTCCAAGAATTGACCTGATATGGGGAAAACATGGGAAGAGAGGAGGGATATTTATTATATGACTCCAAAGCTTTATTCAAAATCCAGTGCCCGTGCTTGTTTTTTTGTGATTCCAGATAATCTTCTTTATGATTCAAGTGGCCGGAACAGGTCTATTTTCTGTTATTAAAGAAGACTATTAATATCTTCTTAGAGGTGCAATTTATCCTTTTCTGCCTAAAAATGCAGCAGTTAAAAAGGCCAGTGGGATGTCAGATTGCATTACGCATGAAAGCTACCAGGATGTCAGTGGGTCTAGAAACCAAGCATTATAAATATTTTGCTTGTAAAAAAAAGAGGCATGTTCAGTTTGCAAAATAGATTATGGTATACTGCAAATATTTAAAATAATGCTATATGCAAGGTAGGATAGGTCTGTTCTGTGTTGAAATCAAGGGCAGAGCAGGAGAGTGGAGCTGGAAAGTAGGTTGATGGGGTGGGGAGGGAATGGAGATTTTACAGTATCCTTCCCCTGCCACGCCCACCAAGCCATGCTACGCCCATAGAACCGGTGGTAAAACAATTTGAATCCCACCACTGGAACAAAGCCTGCTTTACACACTTTAAATGTTTATCATCAACAACTCAATAAAAAAAGTCTTGTCGGTTTCCATGTCACCTTAATACCATCCCTGCCCTATGGTTCTCATCCACCAAAAATAATATTTAAAAAATGTGGTCCCTTAAGTGAAAGATTGCGCACTCTTGCGAAAATTGCAGTGAATGGTTCACTATGCCCCTGATTAGCCAAAGTTGTTTTTTTTTTTTTTTAAATATTTTAGGAGGAATTTCACTGAAAATTGATCTAATGGACTGGCAAGGAGAGAGGCGATATGCAATTTATGATGATTTCCAGATCAAGAATGAGACAGTGAGTAGTCTGACCTTTGCGGATGAATAATTGGTCCGACAGACCTTTTCATAGGAGAACTGGCAGACAATAGAACACTGTCTCATCAGCATCCCCATTAGCTAATATTGTAAGTGAAACATACGACCAAAGACCTACACAAACCAAAAATATGAAGTAATCTCCACTCAATATGAGCTGAAAATCATGGGGTGGGATGGGGGAGTCTTTTTTGGTTACAATTTCAAAGAGGTTCTAGAAGAGAAGTCCAGAAAATTGGAACAATGGTTCTGAAGACCCCACTAGGGTTCCCGGAAGAGAGGTGGAAATCCTATCACAGTTTGGAAGCTCTCGGAGAAGCATTCTGCTTGACCAGGGAAATGGCTCTCCGTCCCTCCAGAATCACCATCTGCCATCCCTTCCTCCTTTCAAATGCAGAAATGTCAAACAAGGGTTTGGCATTTAGAAAGCTATATTTCCAAAGGCTGAGAAGGTCAAAAGAAGGTTGGTGGTGCTTGGGAGAGGTGGTCGAAGGCTAGACGGGGGGAACGTCTGCAGGCTGTCTTCATCCGTGGGCCGTTAAGCACTGCTAGCAGGGGCTCTGCATTTAATCAGTGCCATTGTTGGGTGGGAATTATGGAATGCTCTGATCTCCGCCTAATCCATGAAAAACCGGGCGCTAATCAAGACGAAGCAGAGCTGGCTTCCATGTGATTAGGCTCTGAGGTTTTGTGATATTTTGTGGTGGCAGCAGCCTGTGACATACGACTCGCTCCTTAATCCTGAAACTTAGTAACATGAGTTTTTCCGTGGCTTTCCTTCAGAACAATTACAGGCTATGGTTTGGCATTTATTCTGGGACTGCTGGGAATGCTTTGTCTGGGGGGAGCAGCTTTGAGAGCCAGTGGTCTGCATCACTCAACGGCATGCCCTTCTCCGCTCCTGATCGGGACCATGACAGGTTCCTAACGGGCAACTGCGCAGAAGAGAACAAATGCGGCTGGTGGTTTAACAGGTGAGCAAATGGGCAACGCTTCTGAAGTCAAAAGAGTAGGCAGTTGAGCAAATTTGCCTTCTAAATGTCTGAATTTGGACAGGTTTGCAATTTTGCATGTCACACTCAGATATATCTATTGCCCGTTCCAGAGAAAAATAAATGTGATACAGAGACGGGCAAGGAAGTCCAGGTTCCCTCTTTTTCCACGGCTAGGAAGCTCACTGGGTTATCTGAGACCAAGCACGTTCACTTAGCCTAATTTATCCCTCAGGATGGGAGACAGGTTGTAAAGAGAGCCATCTTCAGTTTCCCTAAAGGGAAAGTAGATTGAAAGAGATGAACACAAATCAGTTTGCAAGCACTTGCATTATCTCCATGTTTTCAAAGCAGTGGATTTCTTCTCACAATCCTGACACATATGCCATTGTCCTTCAGTGTTTTCCTGATGGAGGCTCATGAATTCACCAATAGAAGAGGGGATTTTATTTCAGCGTGCATTGGGCAGGCCAGGAGTGAGGCTATTTTGGGTATATTTAGAATAGAATAGAATAGAATAGAATAGAATAGAATAGAATAGAATAGAATAGAATAGAATAGAATAGAATAGAATAGAATAGAACAGAACAGAACAGGAGTAGAGTAGAATAGAGTAGAATAGGATAGGATAGGATAGGATAGGATAGGATAGGATAGGATAGGAT
>BLBF01000251.1:192761-234676 GCA_015471245.1 Laticauda colubrina | reverse complement strand
ATAGGATAGGATAGGATAGGATAGGATAGGATAGGATAGGATAGGATAGGATAACAGAGTTGAAAGGGACCATGGAGGTCTTCTAGTCCAACCCCCAGTTCAGGCAAGAAAACTGAGGATGCCAAACTCTGAGTAAAAATCCTGGGAAAGGTGTCAGAATAATACTTAGAAGGGACCTTGGGGTGAACCCTATACCATTTCAGAGAAATGGCTGTCCGGTCTTTTCTGAAAAACGTCCAGTGATTGAGCACCCAGAACTTCTGGAGACAGGCAGTTCCACTGGTTAATTGTTCTCACTGCCAGGAAGTTTCTCCTTAGTTTTAGGTTGCTTCTCTCTGTTCAGTTTCCATCCATTGCTTCTGGTTTGCATTCTGCTTCTTTGGAAAATACATTGTCCTTCCTTTCTTTGTGGCGGCCCCTTAAAAGCCTGTTGCCCATCACACTCTTGAGTAAAGCATGTGAGCTATTTCCTCCTTTCAGTGGTCCACAAAAGTACATCTATAGTGTGTAGATAGTAAAGTCAAAAAAGGTGAACAACATTTTTACAGAACTATGGATAAGTTGAGGCTGGGTGACAAGGAATGGCTGGGAGGGGAGGGGCCAGGTGAGGCACCCCTTGATGTGAGTGACATTGAGTTGGCCACACCGACCTAGTCACATGACCAAGCCATGCCCAGTCACATGACCACAAGCCACGCCCACCAAATAAGTCACACCCATTGAATCAGTCGTAAAAATTTTTGAATCCCACCACTGTTCTGGAGGCAAGCTGTTCCACTGACTAATTGTTTTAACTGTCAGGAAATTTCTTCTTAATTCTAGGTTGCTTCTCTCCTTGATTGGTTTCCACCCATTGCTTCTTGTCCTGCCCTCAGGTGCTCTGGAGAGTAGCTTGACTCCCTCTTCTTTGGGGCAGCCCCTCAGATATTGGAACCCTGCTATCCTGTCTCCCCTAGTCCTTCTTTTCATTAGACTAAACATACCCAGTTCCTGCAACCGTTCTTCATATGTTTCAGCCCCAAGTCCCCTAATCATCTTTGTTGCTCTTCTCCGTGCACTTTCTAGAGTCTCAGCATCTTTTTTACTTCATGGCAACCAAAACTGAATGCAGTCTTCCAAGTATAGCCTTACCAAGACATTATAAAGTGGTATTAACAAACACTTCATATGATCTTGATGCTGTCCCTCTGTTTATGCAGCCTGGAACTGTGTTGGCATAGACATTTCCTTAGACATTACCCTAGGATCTTTTAGATGTTCTGGAGTGTTACATACCTTCCTCTTGGTTATGATCTTGGTTAGTCAACCACTCCTGGGAAGAGTAACGGTGGTGATGAATTGCCTTTATTTTTACACAGTCTGCGTGACAGCTGACTGTTAAGAGTCCAAACTCTTTGGAAATAGTTTTGTAAGTTTTTCCAGTCTGGTGAGCACCAACAACTACTGTATATTTTAGATATCCTCAGAAACCTCTTTTGTTTGACACCCTTCCACAAGGACCATTGTATATGTTTCTTTTCCAAGCCTTCGTCCATCTTCTTTCCCCATCTGCAGTACCTTCTATTAAAAAGATTACCATTTACTGATGGTAATAAATGGTTTCCAAATGGAAATAGCATGAATTCAAGAAAATATATATCAGACAACAGACCAAGTAGCAGCATAAAGCAGCTCATGCGGTTTTATTATAGAAAATGATCGATTTTATCTGAGAGCAACTAGCTGAAATATAATTTTTCATATTAAACAAAATGTGTATGCTACTTTCTTAATCTGGTGCCCTTCAGCTGGGTTGGAACACAACTCCTAGAATCCCTGGTTCCTCTCCAGTGGAACTAAAGGTCACCTGGTTGAAAGAGTTCCAACACCAATTGATCATAATGCAATGTCGGGTAATAATTACGGTTTATATCATTTTATCTACTAAGTTGCATTTGGGCCATTCCCTGACCTTTTACTAAGATCTTGTTCTGTTGTGTTTTTTTTTCCCCTTCCTCTGACATTTCCACAAGGTGCCATGAAGCAAATCTTAATGGACGCTATTACAAGAAAGGGGCATACTCCGGTCCCTTTGATAACGGAGTGGTTTGGTCAACCTGGCGAGGCCTGTGGTATTCCCTGAAATATACAGCTATGAAAATCAGGTTCCAGTCCTTTCTCGATGGAGAGAGTGGAAATGGTGAAATCAACTGAGATTTTTTTCCAGGCATGTTTGAGAAAGAGAGGAAGGCATGCCAAAATTACTGTATAGGCGGTCCTTGGCTTGAGATGTAGCATGCTGAAAAAAACCCTACAGTAAGGAGCAAAATTAGATTTTGCTTTGGTTTGCCAATCATTGTATTATCCCTGTCCACCAGCTGACAATGAAAAAGATGGCTTTTCATACATACAGAACTTGCCCTCAAAAATGAGCTTGGGGAAAAAAAAATTCTCTCCCTTGTAGAGGGCGCAAAGGACAACCCTGCTTATTATTTACCTTTCCTTTACAAAAAATATTCAGTTGTTGAATACAGCTTTGCATAAACTGATATTTTTAACTTTGTTTTTGGAATTCATTTGGTTTGCTCTCTTCTCAAAATTAACCGCCTTTCAGGGAAATGCAGAAAAAGAAAACGTTGTAAGCCTTTGGGAAGAAAGGATTTTTTATGGTACCTAAAGAGAGAATGAGATTGGTTTTGTGTGCGTCCCATCAGAGAGACCTAAAGAAGGGAAGGGTTTTCTGGCTGTTGTAACAGATCTAAAGGATTGGGAAGGCTGATTTACCTGGCATCTCATTGTCCTTTTTAAATTTGTATTTTCAAAATTGATGAGTTTTTTTAAATTGAAAAAAAGAAAAGAAAAGGGAAAAGCTTGATAGCTGCCTAATTAAATATAAAGCTAATGTACGTTTTCACAAGAGGTTTTTTAAAATTATTGTGAATAAGCACCATGTGTTTAAAGCCGTCACTTTTCAATTTATGTTTGAAATGTTACAACTCCATGATGGGCTAAGTGTAGCTTTGGGATGGATGTTCTCTCAGCCTTCTGGTAAAATGTGAACAATTATATTAATTTCTAATGTGTGAGAAATTATCTCGTACATTTACATCAGCCATGTTTAATGCAAGTAAACCAGCAGCAATTGCAAAAAGATGTAATCACAATTATATCACTGTCTTTCAAACAACATGAAAATAAACATTCGTTCATTGTTTATCAATGTCTAGAATTTGTCTGTTACAAAACACTAATAATATTTCTTGTTTCACATTACATTTTTTCACTTACATCTTCTGAAAGAAAAACACTTTCAATAATTATATGCTAGTGGGAAATCAAGAAACCAAGTCCAAGTGGCTTAATTTTTAAGGAGTTTCTTCAACTGGAATTTATTGAAATTTGCAAACGATATGTTTCCTTGTAGGGGGAATAATCGTTTTTAAAGTGGATTCTTCTGAAGCAGAATATTGCTTTGCAACTGAATATGAAAGCTTGGCAAGTTTGTAATTGGAGTTGCTGTGATGCAAACAAGCGGTTAAAGAAGCACCCGGTGCTTGTCCAATACAATTGAACAGACCGGCTATATTCCAGCTATGCCTGCAACCCACTAGCTTCTTAACTAATACCAAATGCAGACCTCCAAGTCTGATTTTATAGGCCACTGAATGCCACAGTGTAGAATGTCACAGGCATTTTCACAGTCACTTAGCAGCCATTGATGAGGAATTCTGAGGATAGTAAAGGTAACCAATTTAAAATGTATTATATGCCCCAATTCCATTGTCCAATACTGGTAAACTGTATATATAAGCATACAGGCTAACTTTGGCCTTAAAGGGTCTATTTCTGAGATAGTTTAAAGAGAGAGAGAGAGAGAGAGAGAGAGAGGGAGACTCCGTACAAGTACATATTTAGTCATTATTTTTGTGCTAGGGTATCATTTACTTTTCCCAAGTTTTGGCCTGGGAAAAGGAATGATAATTAGGTCTCCTTCCCTTCTTAAAGAGTTTTCTGTTAAAGTACACTTTGAAAGTTTAATAGCTTTTGCTGGTGCTAATGCTGCAGCCTCCCTTTTGCCCACAAGAAATTCAGCTCACCAAATTTTCAGCAGTCGAAGTACTTATTTCACCTTCATTTAACTCAAAATATCCAGGCAGGCCATACATTGGTTGTTCTGAGTCAATCAGAGCAAAGGAAGTGTTGTCATAGAAGTGGCATCCAGTATCAGATGGAAAGCTTTGGCATTTGCTCTTTCTATACTGTGAGGGACTCAGCGTCTCTGCTTTCTGGTGATCGTCCTTGAGAGTTAAGAAAGCAGACTCTTTTCTCCAAGCACTGGCAGGGTTTAAAAAACGTCCACTTCTGGTTCTCTTATGCTCTGAGTGATCAGCGCAAGATACGAAAGATCCCAGTGGACGATTGTGAACCAGATCCGGTTTCTTCTCTGGAAGTTTCTGTTTGTGAGCAATATGTCCACCCCAGCTCAATGACTCTGCAGCCAACGGGGTGCTGAGATACAGTTCAAGCTCCGTAGTGCTCTGTGCTGTATTTTTAGATTTAACGCAATGTTGTTTTTCCATAACGTGGTCCCACACTTTGGCTCTGCAGTGGTTGAACGACGGCTGGCTTGGCGTAAGGGTGGACATGCTTCTTTTCCGAAACGGCTTTGCTTTTCTCGTTTCATGAAAACTTGCCGTTCTTCTGAACTGTGAACTTTTTTGGTATCCTCTTTCTGTTGACTCTCCTTTGTTATCAAAATATCTGGGATGGCTTCTCCTCATTGAGGAATGAGCGGGGCTCCACACAGAGTTGGAGTGTAAAAATATATTATCCATTCTAGAACAGGGTCTCTCACCTGACAACTTTAGGTAATCGGGTGGCTGTTCTGGAAATGGAGATTTGATTCTAAACTTACTGGCAGCAGCTACCTCCTGGTTTTCTGTTTTCACTGTGTCCATGAGAGAGTTCGGAGCCACATGATACAGTTTGGTTGTTTCTGTAAGTCCCTTTTTCTTCATTTCTTTCAACTGCTGCTGGGCAAGGTGATAGCTGTAAATGGGAGGGATGATTTTTTGAGCACTGGACTGCAAATTGTCACGAACTAATCCTCCTCCATCTTCAGGGACCGAATGAAGGCTTCTCCTGAAGTTCAAGGTTATGTCAGAAGCTTCTCCTGGGGAAAAACAAGAAGTTTCTCCCTCCGAAAAGCTTTCTCGCTGACGTCTCTCTGGGCAAATATCCTCTTCATCAGAATTTTTTTGGAAGCCAGATGAATGAGAAGAGTCACAGTTAACTGGATTGCTGCACTTCTGGGTTCTGCAAAGCTTTCGCCATAAGGTGATAAGGATGGTTGCAAAGATGATAGATAAACATAAAGATATCCCAGTGATAGTTATTAGATTATTGGCAGCTCTTTCTCCTTCTGTTTCAGGAGACAATGGTGTGAGGAGGCCAGTTGTGGTGACTGAAACAAAGAGCAAAGACATCAGATAATGAACACTTTATAAGTGCCAAACAACCCAACAAAACTCTTACTCTTTCTCACTCTATGGCCTTAACAAACTTTGTAAACTACTTCAGCAGTGGCTTCCTGACATTACTATATGCCAGAACTTCACTAGCTGAAATGCAATCTTTTAACAGACTGATTTCTGATGCTTGGATATATGTAGCTTTGTAATCACTGCTTTTTACTCAGATGTGGTGTTGGAGCTGGCCCAAAATAAGTTTGAAGCCAATTTTCCCTCTTTCACAACTAAAATTTATTACACAATTAAAACATAGTACAAATGTGTGCTATTTGTACAGAAGTGACAGCCTCATTCGAAATGGCTGATCTAGCATTCAGGAAACAAGGCATTTATTGTAAAAAAAAAACAAAAAACCCTATTTTACTGGGACATTTTGGAGCTGCGCTTTGTGTTCGTGATTTTGTGAAACATTTTTAAGATATGTAAATTAAGACTGCATAAAAGAAATACGCGTGCCATCTCAACTTAATTTGGGCCCACATAATGCTCTGTTGACCAGGAAGTGGACAACACCAAACAAAGAAATATTCTCTCAAAAGTAGTCAACTTTGTTTTGAGACAGAGCAAGCTCTGTATCAACCTAAATCTTTTAGCTTGACATGCTGTGGGTAGCAATTCCAAATAGGGCTTATCCTGGGTTTCTTAGGAACTTTGTAATCCTGGAGATAAGGTTAAAAACTGTTAAAGACCATGTATTTGCATAGCTGTCAGTCAAGAATAATTTTATGACATCAATTGGTCAATTGGTCTACCTGTTGTAAGGATATGTATCTCAATATGTAAACAACATATGGGCAACCTTTCCCAACCTGATGCTCTCTGGATCAGAGGTGTATAACTGGTGGCTCACGGGCCAGGTGTGTCATGTGCAGGCCATGCCCACCCCAGCTCAGCAAAGGAAAAAACGTTGTGATACATCACATGACGCCATGGGTTTGATACCCTTGCTCTAGATATATGGGCTTGCAATTTATAAAATTTCCAGTGCATGTGTAAATATTACACCACATTTTCACTGGACTCAAGGTGGCCTTAAATGGCAGTACCTTGGGAAATGTTGATTACATGAGTACATTCAAGTGTGCCAGTCAGACACAGCTCTATACTTGGGTTTCCTTTCCTCCATCCTGCCTGCCATAAACTTCCATGCTTACTGTAGTCCCCAGACAATATTACTGGGCAGAGATCTCTTGAACACATACAAAAATAATGCAAAGTTGTATAGACTATAGTATTTTTGAAACATCAAGCTTACATACTGGGGCATTCTTCTAAAGAACACGGAGAAGTTTCTTGTTGCCTTCCTGGGCAACCTTGCATCATGTGGACTGGGAAAGGCATGAGGCATTCCCGAAAGCGCTGGCGAATGCCACCTCCACAAGTGGTACTACACGAACTCCAGGCTTGCCAAGTGCTCCAGGATCCTCCTAGGAGTACATAAATTACATTACTGTAGGGAAACATTCTTGAAAGCTATCAACCATCCTGCACAAAAAGCAAGATAGATTAATTTATTACTTCTAGAGAATAGATGGATTCAAATTCCTTGTGGAAACTGAAATTATGTCTCCTCCCAAAAAAATTACAGGTGGTCCTTGATTTACAACCACAATTGAGCCTAACATTTATATTGTTACAGAAGACATTTATTAAGTTTGCCCCATTTTTACGACCTTTCTTGCCTTAATTGCTAAGTAAATCACTGCAGTTGTTAAATTAGTAACATAGTTATTAAGTGAACCTGGCTTCCCCATTGACTTTGCTTGTCAGAAGTTCACAAAAGGTGATCACATGACCCTGGGCCATTGCAACTATCAAATATGAGCATCTGACTTTTTATCACATGACCATGGGGATGCTGCAACAATCATAAGTCTCTTTTTTTCAGTGCCGTTGTAACATTGAATAGTCAGTAAATGAGCTGTTAAGGATTACCTGTGGACCAATAGTGACTTCAGTCGTTATGGGGTAGACAAAAAATATCTGAGAAATTCACCAAACTGCAAATGGTAGTAGAAGATCTGGGTTATATAAATGCCGTATAGCAAGGTAACACAACTGAAGCTGATGATCCTTCAGGAAAATGCCTTTTTATGGTGAACTTGCTTTTCCGCTGACCAAAGAATAACCCAAGGCTGATTAGCACCAAACAGCATATATATACATATGCTCTTTTCTTTTAGGCTAAAAAACTTTGTGCAAAATGCAGCAAGAAAATGATTATAAATAAATCAAGCCAATAGAAAGTGTCAGATAAAATATATATAAATTGAGTTTCTACCTTCTTCCGCATGACATTCCATCCCTTTTGATCCTTGCAAACCATCTTTGCTACTATCTCATCTGCACGTTGACTTTTGTTACTGAAGCATTAAGTGATTGTCACTGAGTGATAATGATGGAGGAGTCACATGTGATGGAGCAACCCTTTTTCTATGCAGTGCTTCTAGATTTAGTCCCTCAACACCTCCAGTTAAAGAAGTAACATATAAGAAGTGGCAAGAGAGACTCTAGATTTGTTGGCCATCCAGAGTAGACAATCCTGGGCAGCAGACCCAATAAATAATTTGTTGTTTTATATATATACATTTAAATTTCACATTGGAAACACTAAAGTATCCAAACATGATACGAAAAATTGTGCTGCTCAAAATCAGTTCAAACATAATACTTCTCGATTGCAACGATTGCCCATTAAGCAAATTCTGGCCTATATCTCCAGATAACCCCTCTATAAACAAGGAAAAAAATACCTGAATACTGGTAAAAAGAACAGACCTGCCTAGATTCAGATCCAATTTCATATAAATTGGAAATTAGGTGTCAAAATAGGTAAGAATCCAAGATGGGAGCAGTAAGGCTGAGCTCAAGATTTTATCCATTAAGCTTCAAAACTTAATGTTTTAAATAGAGTAGGAACAACACTTCAAAGAAGTGTTCAAAAATGTATGGTCGTCCACACAAGTTGGATTCCAACCTCTATTTCTTCCAAATACTGCGGTCAAGATATATTAGCCACATACTACGAGGCTACAGTTTCTCACCCTTCCTCTAAAAAAATCCATAAAAACAATTCAAGAAATGAAAAGTAAACAACAAGCCCTATCTTCTGGGACTACCAGGAACAAGTGAAATGCTTCAGTCAACTTTCAGAAACCTCAGTTTGTCAGGTGCATCAAAGTTCTCCAGATTAAAAGCTCTCAGGTTAGTCACACTGGTTTCCACACCAGAAGAACCCAGTTAGCAAATTCCCCGACATCAAAAGTCAAGAATGCCTTCAAGGGCCCCTTTCCTCTTTATTGGGTTAGGAATGTCTTCCCTTGAACCACTTCCTTTCTCCTTCTTTCCTTCCTAGTCAATGAGCGACTGGGATGGGAAAAATCATTCTTGCAAGTGACTCGAAATAATTGATTGGAAAAGTTTTTATAACTAGGCCACCTCAAAATAGAGACAGCTATACCAGTGTATCGATCACAATGGCTTGCGAAGGTGGCATAATTTTCCCCTTGTCCGCTAGACTTAATCCTCTTTTCCCTGTACAACAGATAAGAGGAGAGCTTGGATGGGTGATGACTGAGTCAGACAGAAGATGCAGCTGTACTGGAATTACCAGAGGGTTCATGCTGTCAGTCCTGGTTCTAAGCCTTTAGTAACAGTTTCAAGCAGAAAAATTAAATAGGTGATTCGCTTCCTGGCATAGAAATAAATGTTTAATTTTGGTACGTTGGGATGCTGAGAAGGAGCAGAACTAACTAAAAAAAAAAGCCTGGCCAAGTAGAGACGACAACTTCTCCACAGTTGTGGGGCATTTAATAAATAAGATAATTCATCTCAGAAATGACACCAGTGTGATTTTCAAAGGTTTACCCTTGGAGCCTTCTCTCACAGAGAAAGCTGATAAAGAAAGAAAGTAATAAGCAGTCCAGTAATAAGCAGCTACCTATTCAACTGCCAGAATTATTGCCATGGTGAGACTGCCTTGTGCCTTCCCTTCCTGAAAAGGAATTTCTCATAATGCCAAGCAACAGCCCACATTTTTCCAGTTTGAACTCATTCATGTATAGCTTGAAGAGTCTCTCCAAATTAGCCCCGACACACAAGCTGAATTGGTGGGCAATGGAAACTGGAACATATGGTACTGTGTAGGAGTTTGGTTGCAGAACCCTAGCACAGAATGCCATAATACCTTTATATCGCCCAATCATAATATGACACTTTACAGATATGATGGTCTGTGAATCTTGGCAGTTGTAATCCCAACACATTTTGCAAGACACCATGTGTGATCTATCATTTCCACAATAATCTTATTTTAGGTGCATCTATGGGAAGAGATTCAAATGGCTGTTAGTTCAGTTCTTTCTAAGACCATGTAAGGCTACATTAAAAAAAAAAAATGATCTGTGTTGCATGTCACACAGTAGTCACAATCATCACATTTCTTTGGACGTTTGCTATAATTAATTGCAAAAGAGTATTTTCTCAGTTGGTTGAGCAAATCACTTGTATCTCACCAGAGCAACTTGGCATGTTTCTGTAAGTGACTGGATACTCCTTTCTTTTTTTAGCTGAGGTTTGCATCATAAAGTCTGGTAGAAAATCAAAGCGGTTTGCCATGCCTTGCCCAAAGCAACCTGGAACACTTTGTGACTAATCTGGATCTGAAGCCAAAGCTCACACATTCAAATTTGTGCATTATTTAAATATACTTGATTTGCTTCATCATCATACAATATGTGTCTCCTAAAATGGGGAATATTTTTTTAAAAAAATATTTAGATAAAACAAGAGAAGATGCATAAGTTGGAATGAGGCAAAGGACACAAATTAGATGGTTATGAGGTCTGGGTTGCAACAATCTGGACAATTATTAGGTGGCAGGGGGAAAAAAGGTAGTCCTTGACTTATAACAGTTCATTTAGTGATCAAGTTATAACAGCGCTGAAAAATGTGACTTATGATATTTTTCACAAGGCTAAACTCACTTAACAAATGTTTCACTTAGCAACAGAAATTTTGGGGTCAATTGTCACCATAAGTTGAGGACGGTCTGTATTTTCCTTTGCAACTCTCTTGTCTTGTGAAATTTTGCAGTTCACATCTGGTGCCTCCACTTTAGAAGCCACAGAAAAAAATGGTACAAGAAAAATTTTCTTTTTCTTTCTTTTTAAATAAGAAAGGCAAGATTTCAATAGCATAGTCCAGCACCATCTATAGAACTACATACATACGAAAGCTTGAATATACAGTAGAATATACTACTTAAGTTGATGTTTTAAAAATTAATAAGCTATTCATTCCTTTAATAGGTATAGAAACATATAGTGCAATCCTTTCCCCTTTCCTTTCATCCATCTAGCAAGCTGTCAAGGCATAATTTTTACCACATTTAGCAGGAATCCTATCCTGTGTGTGCAACTCAGCACTGTTGCAGGCTTATTTGTAAAAGTTGATGGATTATGCTTTTGTATTATACTCCAGTTTCCAGAAGGAATATGCATCCAAGAAGACCCTGAAATCCTTCAATTTCAAATGAGACATTTTGGAAAAGTAATACAAACCAACATTCCTTTGGATTAGTACACATTCTTTTGCCCATGGCGTAGAATTCACTTGGTTGGAAGAGCTAAATTCAAAACAGTATTTGTTTGTGCCACTGTCGAACAATGTGCAACTGAGTTCTATCTGATGGTCTTCTGGATTCAGGATGCTTTCATATAGCTTTGACACCATTTGACCCAAAGGGTTATACTTAAACACAGCAATGCGTCCAGCAGATGAGATGCATGGAGGAGAAATAACAGAAGCCACAACTGATGACTCACATCGCACTTCTTCTGATATGGCTAGCTTGTATCCAAATTTGTGCACAAGATCTATAGGTCCTGATGAAGCAATGACTGAGCCTGTCCCTGCTGATTTCAGTAATGTAGTGACATATGCTTCTGGGCTAATCACATGGCAATCCAATTTCACCCACTGCGACTCAAAGAGAGAAAGGCTTTTCCTTGTTCTCAGGCCCAGTGTCTCATTTGAGATCAATGTCCTTAGTTCGTATAGGCTGCTGGTTAGAATTACATCCAGAGAAATCACTGTTTTATTTATGGGACATAAATACTCATGAGTAAATATCCCGAGTTGAAGGGAATTCACTTGACCCTCTAACGTCCTCCTCAAATCAAAGTCAAATATAGGCCACTCCACGCTGAGTAGAAGACTTTCTCCGTTCTGTTGGGAATTGAGCCCTCCAATGTTTCCAGAAGCCAACTTCAACCAGTAGTTCCCAGCATTCTTAAAGTAGAAACACTCAAAACCAATCACACCCTGACTCTGGTCTTTTGGAAGCTGTTTTTGGGCAACAATTTGGTCGCTGCTGGCCTCCATGAGTAGAACAGAAGTGTTTATCAGTGTGTCGTTAGCATAATAATAATTCTGAAAACTAACAGATACTGTGACATTGCTTAAAGCTATATGAGTCTGTTGGTCCAAGAGAAGTTGGATTGCTCCGAGAACTGGGGAAAAAAAGAGAATTTGATAGCGCAATTAATGAGAAGAGCACGAAGAAGTAGAAATTACATGCTTTTTAGGGAATTTAATCAAGTATAGCACTCCACCTAAGTCCTAAGGCATGACAATTCTCAACATCCCTGAAAACTATACTCTGTGGAAAGGGATGCTAGAATTATGTCTCTAAAGGTTGCTGCTACTTACCTTAATCTACATAACACATGGTTCACCACTATTATCTGCTTAATTTACAATCCCAATTTAATTTAATCAGGGGGTTGGACTAGAAGACCTCAAAGGTCCCTTCCAACTCTGTCATTCTGTTTTAATCTAAATTTAAGGCAATTTAATGCCAATGTTCTTATTCAGAACAGGTGAAAGATTCAAAAAGCCCAATTGTTTTTTCAAAATAGTAATTCTGTCCAAACAGTATGCATATGTACAATTGCTGAGTTATACAACAATCAAGTTTCAGGAATGATCTTGCACTTATAATGTGCTAGGTCCATTAATTCTCTTATTCTTAGCTGTTTTTAATAAAACTAAGTGCATCTGTTAACCACAAGCAAGAAATGCCCACTTTTTCCACTCTTCCCTCCTAAATCTTCTCTCCCTTACCATTCTTACAAACAAATAATTTTAAAGCTGCTACATCATACAATGTAACAGAGCACAACTACATTGGCCAAACCTACCTCCACTACTTTTGATTCCCTGTCCTATACTGGATTTCAATTTTTTTAGAAAGAACATCTGTTTTTCCAGAAAGTTAAACATTTAAAACCATTAACTACCTAAAATTAAAGCTAATAGCTAAAACTTTAAATAGTTCCCTTGATATTTGCCAAAGAAAACACTTCAACTTTTTTGTACTGTATGTAGCAACATAGTGTACTGTATGTTGCTGCTTGGTTCAATTCAGTGATGGCCTATGTTGTTGTTGTTAAGTCTAAAATTCATTAAGAAATGTGATTTTGGATCCATGAATTGTCTGCTTCCCCCCCATCCAAAACCATCATTGAGGGAGGGTCATTTTTTTTACAGAAAGTTCACCGTTCATATATGGATGGCAGGGCAGAGAAAACAGAGAAGATAATAGGCTAGACTGCTTGCTCCAGTCTTCCTCCAAGTGTGTAGAGTTATAGGAAAGGAAAATAACTCAAGTTTCCTCAAGTACCTACTGAACCTCTTCCAACTTAGTGCTTTTTATTCGACATCATGGAACGATGGGATTTGCCAGTCCATCCATCTGGACATCATATTTCAAAATGACAAGAGTGATGTATCCCCAGCTAATTTTACCAAATACTCACCATAGTCACAGAGCAAAACTAGAAGTAGGTTTGGAAAAATGTTCAACCTCTGTTTCATCCTGATCTGGTGATTCCCAACTCCTTTTATTCTTCATGTCCTATTCCAGCCCAAAATAAACTTCAGTTCTTATACATTTCTCTGAAATAAAAAGCCATGGGAAAAAAAAATAAAAATAAAAAAATGATACCTATTAGCCCTTGGAGGACTTGCAGTCCTAATTCTTAGACTTTCCAAAATATCACCTTCCCTTGAAGTTGTATTTTCAATCTAATGTCCATCATCTTCATCCAGAATCGTCTGTGGTCTCAGTGGCTGAAGCATCAGCCTCCACCATATAGCTATCATTGAGACTTTTATGCAAATAAGAAACTAAGACCTGCAAAGAAGACCTCTGGGAACCAGACGGTTTAAACTGGCGCTTCTCTATACTTAATTAAGTTGTGCAAAAGCTACTGCTAACTAAATGAATTCAGGATCTCATCAACAATACACCTGGATATGTAGGCTGGGCTAGCCTGGACTAGAGACAGATTGTGTTGCCGTAACATAGCAAAAGCATCCAAAAAGGTGCCATGGCATCATAAGCATTTCAAATGCTCTTAACACTGCATGCAATGCCATTGTTTTAGGACAGAAATACACCTGCAAAAAAGTGGTTTCTGCATCCCATCAGAAGTCCCACTGTCCACGAACAATCCATGCCTCTAGCAGGCTGGACTCTGCCAGTGTATTTAAACAAAGGATCTGTGTCACTGCCAAATTGTTAATTCCATTTCAGAACACAAAGCTGAGCCAGTCCCTTTAACATACTTTCAGTACTGACTATAACGTATGACTCTCTGTGTTTATGACAGACCTTTAAAGTTCTTTCAACTTTTTATGATCAGTTGATTTTCCCATTGCAGAATTGCTTTTGAATATTTTCTGCTATTAGCCCGAGGGATCTGGATTTCAATTACCGGTACATACTTCATTAGTTTGCACGGAAATTATTGGGTAGCTCAGAAATTCAGAGAAAGAAGGAGAGAGAAAAAAGGGTGGAGAGAGTATTAGAGCAATCAATGAGACGTTAAGAGAGAAATCCAAAACTCGTGTTGGGACAAGAAATAAAGACTTCATGTTTCACTGCACATGGCCAGATTTTACTGAACTGATCAACTCCAGAGCAGAAACAGATCAGTGCACAAAAGAATCACAAACCTTTTCAAACCTGCACAGGTAGTCCTCAACTTGCAGCAGTTCATTTAGTGACTGTTCAAAGTTACAATGGCACTGAAAAAGTTATGCCCATTTTTCAAAGTTACAACCTTTGCAGCATCCTCACAATCAGGTGATCAAAACTCAGATGCTTGACAGACGGGTTCACATTTATGATGGTTGCAGTGTCCCAGTGGGGTCATGCAATCACTTTTTGTGACCTTCTGACAAGCAAAGTCAATGGGGGGTAAGCCAGATTTACTTAACAGCCGGGTTAGTAACTTATCAACCGCAGCAGTGGACTTCACAAGCATGGCAGGAAAAGTCGTAAAATGGGGCAAAACGAAGTTCACATCGTTCTCACTCAACAACAGAAACATTGGGCTCCACTGTCGTCGTAAGTGAAAGACTACCTCTACTTCTGAATAAGCATGATGTGTGCGCCGGCATCCTTGAATTTATTTTGCAAAGAAAAAGCAGCATCGACCTAGTTTTCAGAAACAAAGACGCTCTTATTGCAAGCAACGCGGTACCCGTGGTCCTCAACTTACGACCACCGTGGAGCCCAACATTTCCGTCGCTAAATGAGGCAGCCACGAAGTGAATTTTGCCTCGTTTTCTTGTTAAGTGAATCACTACAGTTGCTGCATCCTGGTGGTAAGTCGAGGACTACCTGCATTCCCAAGGCAACCCAGTTAGGAAGAAAAATAACCTCCCACCGTCCCACAAATATAGAGCGCATTTTCCTTCTTTCGCGACTCAGTGCCTACCGATATTAGGCTTCCAAAGCGCGCTGGGCAACTGCGGAACGAGAGGCGGCGCGGGAGGGAAACAGGCGAGCGCACCGAAGGAGTGCGGTGGCCGTATCCTCGGCTGCGCGCCCTGGCAGCGCAAGCGATCCGGTCCGCCCTTGATCCTCGAAGGGGATCTCTCCCGTTTGCTCGGGGAAGGAGCTCTTCAGCGAGGCGTCAGGTGAAGGAGTTGAGGAGCAAAAGCCGCGGGGCCGCCAACGGCTGGCCTCGCCGCCGACCTCTCGCCCGTTTCTCCCCACGTTGGGGGCTCATGTCTGGAGCGGGAGCACCGCGGAGACTTCTCCTCCTTGGCTTATCGGAGGAGATGCGCCTCTGGCCTCGGGCGTGGCGCAAAAGAGAGAGAGAGAGAGAGAGAGAGACGGGAAGCGGACAGGCTGGCTGGCTGGCCCGCCCCACTGGAAAACGCTGGCGCAGCCGCCGAGCCCAGCCGGGTCTGGAAAGAAACGCGTCCCGCCGCCTCTCACCGCGCCCTTCTGCGGGACGCGTTTCACACACACACACACACACTCTCACACACACACACACACACACACACCCTTCCCGCCTCAGAATTGCGGGACGAGTTTGTGAGGCGGGGCAGGCCTTTCCCCTCCCCACGACCGGCGCGACGCGCGTTCCGGAGAGCGCGCGATGGCGGCCACAAAGTTTGCCTGTGGTGAAGAACGCGCCGTCGTGGGAACTCGAGTGAATTGGGTTCGTCGCCGCCCTCACGGCGACCTAAAGAGAATCCCTGCGAGGGCCTGGCTCGCCTCGTTTCCCTCAAAATTCCCGCGCGTTTCTTGAGGCGAAAAGAAGCGCGGTGGGAGAGCCCGGAGGTTCCGCGCGTTGCGGGCAGAATGCGTTGAGGCAGGTGGAGGTTTGGCACGGAGAGGGAAGGGATTTTGGATCGGGTTTGTTTTTTTGTTTTTTGTTTTGTTTTCCCCCCCCCCCCCCCCCCCGTGTAGTTTTCAGGGATTTTTTTTTTTTTCTTTTTTAAGTGGCTGCCTTACCGTTGGAAGGTGCGAGGGACGTATTTATTTGCGAGGAAGCCTGAGGGGAGAAAACGTTTTTGCGGGTGAAAGCTACAGGATCGCTGTCCGACCACTGACATTTTCCTTGAAGCTAGAAACAGGATACGCGTATTTCCTTACTTCTGCACAGAAATAAACACCAGTAATCTACACTCCCTTCCTAAAGCTAAGAATAATAGTAGCCAGCAAGATTTCTTTATTGGATCTGGGTTTTGTTTTGTTTTGTTTTGACGATTGACAGGATAATGATGATTTGTTCATGAGTACTAATGGAAGGGCCATTCAGCTGATCCGAAAATGGGTGAAACACTAAATAAACTATTGTAAAAAGCTAACTAATGCTTGCAAGAGCCTGTTCAGCTGGAAAAGGTTATATGCCAGAGGAGGAAATGCGCCCTGCCATCTGTCACGAGATGCCAGAAAGATTTATCAGCTTTGTGGGAATGAAAGCAACGATAAATGAACTATTGAACTACTGAAAAATTTGTCAGGAACGGTGAATGAAAAATAGGTATTCAAGAGAGCTGGAGATAAACTCGTTTACAGACAGCAATGGGGACAGACAACTCAGTCGTTAAGCAAAGCAGTTACTAAGTGAAACCACACCTGTGCTTATGCTCTTCCTTCAGCTATCCTTTGCTGAAGTATACAGATCTTAAATGCAAGGGCTGATCATAAAGTTACTCTCACTGCCAACTTCAGATGCTTTCAAGATGGGAGGAGGCAAACTAATGTCGGTCCAGACAGACAATGACTCCTACTTTTAATAGCTGCATGTTTATCTGATGGGCAACATGAACAGGAGATAGCAGTGATTTCTATCCCTTGTGTGAGCATCTTGGAGACAAGTGTTTAGTCATTCTAAGTTACAAAACTTGATAGATCTGTAACCTCATGGGTTTCAGCCACTAGAACCCTCCTTGTGTTAAGATTTGCTACGGTGTTAATACATTTCTGCACTAGTCCACCAAGATGACACCTGTGCAAAGAAAATGTATACATATGGACACACCAGCAACATGACTGCCTGCGGGTGGGAGAGAAAGGGGGAGGAAGTTTTTGTTTTTATTCTCCCCATAGCTGTTTTACGAACTGAACTTTGTGGCCTTAGTTAAGCAATGATAAATAATTCTCTATTAGCCACACGTCAAGAGCGTTGCAATGGAGTTCTCCTACCTCTTGCCGCCCAAGATTGAGATGATGAACTTGCACTGGCTGAGGAGCTCAGCTAATTCCATTCCACAGCAGCCTTGAAGTAGCAGCCAAAGCCAATAATTATATACATGTAGGTGATAAGATTCCCAGCAGATCATCGGTGCCATCTTGTTCTTGAAGGGGTCCTTGGTGCTCTCTGAGCTTGTTTTCTTGCAGTTTATATTCTGGTGTCTTGCCTGCTTGTGTGGGTGGGGATGGTCTTAGAGATTCCTTGGTTGGGCTGTTTACTGATGGCTCTTTGGCAGTTTCTTCTCCCTATTGTATTTTTCTTTTAGAGTGGGAAGTGGTTTTACTTTTCACTGGACTTTTATCGAGAAATTTAAAAGGGAACATTCCCAATTTTCTATCGATCAGAACAATGTTCAAGCACTATTTCTTAATGGATTTAACAGAGTGTACCAAAAAAAAAAAAATCACAAAAAATGCTATATCAATAAGAGGACATACAATCAGTACCGTTCCCTCAAAGTAATCACACAAGGAAAGGGGAAGGAGGTCTACTTTCTTTACATAGTTTCTTGAAAAGAAAAATGTCAAGAGCAAAGGAACTGATTCAGTTTGCAAATTAAGACATGAACAATTTACAGACTAAATGTATTTTTCCCAGTTATGGACAACTAATCTCCAAATGAGCCCACCCAACTAAATTTTATTCAGAAGACTCTCTGACAAGCACACCACTTGTAATATAAAAACTGGTTGCTTTAAACAGATTTATTGAAATTGACAGAAACTGCTGCCAACTATAGTCACAGAAAAATACTGTGTGTTCCTTCTTAGCAGGAATGCCTCTCATATACTTTAATATCTAAAAATAGCAAAAAATTAGAAGTATAAAATCAGCTGTCATATTGCACAACAAAAATATAGTTTATGAAATAATCAAAATGGGAGATGACAGCAAATTTTTAAAAGATTGCACTGGCAAAATGACCTCTTAAGTTTTAACATTTCAATGAATTCAACTGAAAATACAAATATAGTCAGAAATGTAATGTAACAAAGTACAATCCTTGTATTTGTATTTTAGATTACACATTTAAAATTAAATTGAATTTTATTAACAGAATAAACATTCATGAATATTTCTATGAACGCAAATAGCCACACTGACAACTTTAATACCTTATTTTGGTATTTTTGTATATTTTAGACACTGATGGTAAAAAGCTATTGCCTAGCCACAAGTGTGAACTGTGGATCTGGTAGGGAAACAGAATAACAGGGCAGTGAGATTATTGATATTTAATAGGATATAATCTTAGTAAAAAAATAATAGATAACTTGTGAAACCAAAGTTTTCTTCTTGTTTCACATAAAAACTGATAACAGTACCAGCAAATTTTTCCAAGATAAAGAATGAGTAAATCTTTCATCTTTATTTTTTAATATAAAGATGAAACATAAAAAACCTCTGGCTTAGAAGAACCCAGGATGAATATCCTTCACAGCTATGCCAGAGAGACAAAAATAGAAACTTTGTAGAATCAACAATCAAAGAATGGAAGGAAGTTTGAGTTCACAGTGCTCCTTGTCTTAACATTCAGCATGAAACCATACACAAAAACAGTTTTTTGATCCATTCTTCCTTTGAAAATAATTACAAACAAATGTTGATAAGGAAGTTTTGTTCCTAAAATATGGACATTCCTAACATTATTTTGCATTAGATTGCTCTATAAATATTTTTTCTCCTGTTAATATTTTATTGATTTCAAGTTGCAGATGCAAATCCATAGCAAAAGATGGATGGAGGCAGAAATAAACTACCTGATTTATCTAGCCTTGCAAATAGCCCACAGTTTACTCTCCCCTCATGTTTTTTTTTAAATCATTTCACTTTCTTCCTTCCTTCTTGAAAAAAGTCATTAAACAGACCTTCATGTCCAATTTGCTTTCAAGATCTGAAATAGTTGCAGTTTCATGATATCTACAAGCTTTTAGGGGTGTTATTCTCTTTCTACACACAGCTAATCCCTTCTTCCCTCCTGGTGCATTACTGGTTCATCATTACAATTTAGCTAAACCATGGTATAAATGGATATATCTCTTGACATTCTTTTCTTCAGACTGCATCTAGCAAACATATTTAAAACAGATACAAATAGAAAAAAAAAGAATAATCAGCTTTGGGTAACAAATAAATTTGGATAGAATCTCAAGCCTTCTACAGAATCATCTCTGCAAAGCTGGCCCATCTTTTCAGCTAACAGCAATCTGCAATAAAAGAGTAAAATATTTTTGAATTATAATCAATTCTTCAATTATAATTTCTTTTGTCATTAAAATCAGAATATATGGAAGAGTTTTACCTTTCTTTGGCTAAAAGCACAGACATTCCCACAAGCTTTGCAAACTCTTCAGCGGTAAGAGATCCCTTCTCAGAAACCTAAGAGGGAAAAGGTTGAGAGATGAATAAACAGTCTGTATGTTACAATGCTTTTCTACCATCTTTTCCGTTTTTTATATTATATTGTGAGTATCTATTTTTCTACTATCCTTGATTCAACAGCTTTACCATTCTGAGCAACTGTTAAAACTTCCACACATTTTTTCCGTGAAAGCTTTCTATCAAGATGGAAATAAAATGCTTTGAGTTTTCATTCAGAGTTCCCCAAAATAAACCTGGCAGTTCTGTAACTGTCTGCAAGAAGTAAGCACCACTGCTTTTAGAGATATAAGACACCGTCATGGGTCTTATGGGTCTTATTCCTCAGGGTCTTGCGGAAAAACAAGGTGGAACAACTGATGACCTCCTTTTACCGGTACACAACCGAAAGCGTCCTCACTTATTGCATTAGGGTATGGTATGCTGGCCTGATAGCCACGAATAGAAAAACATGACAGAAGGTAATGAGCACAGCACAACACAACACATCATGGGCTGTCCCCCAACACCACTAGATGACATCGCTAGGGCTCACTGCCTTAGAAGAGTGAGGAAAATCCTCAGGGATAACTCGCACCCCGGTCAGCACTTCTTTACTCTCCTGCCATCAGGCAGGAGATATAGAAGCATAGCCAGTCATACAAAGAGGCTGGAAAACAGCTTTTATCCTTGGGCTGTCAGGCTCCTGAATGCAACATAAACACCACAATTACGTAGTATGATAGACTTGCAGGGCCAGTGCAATGTGTAACACGATCACATTGGAGCAATATAATGTAATGTTATGCACATATATGTCTGGAGGATTGTGCGTTTGTTAGTATGATCACTGGGCTAGGGATTTTCTCTTTTTTTTTCACTGAGAGATGTATTGTGCTGGGGGGAGTGCACTAAGGGAGGCTGAGCCAATCTCATTGTACACGTGTCGCGCACTGACAAGAAAGATCTGAATTTGATTTGAATGACTGTACCCTTAAACCTTAGATGATTTTAGGTGGGAAATCAATCAATCCCAAAACTAGTCTTCCATCAGTCCAAGCCCTTGGAGTGTTTGCTTGATGAAATGAGTGAGGCAATGAGAAGTCCCATGATTCAGTGGTCCTTCTGAAGAAGACTGCATGCTCCTGTTGGCCACAGTGATACTAGCACATGTTTACAAAGACAAGAATGAGTCTTGCACATGAGTATGTAATTGCAATTATGAATAATATTGAAGCTGGCTTTGCAAACATTCTCCTCATATTAATTCCACCTCTGAATGATTAAGGGTCACAAATCATCAATGGCTTGCTTAGCAAAACTTAGTATGAAAACACAGGACTGTTGTTCCATCCAACTCCCCCCCAAAAAAAAAACATCATAATCTGATAACTTTTAATAACAAGTTAATAAGTTTACTGCCAATTGCAGATAGGAAAGCACTCCAGAGGGTTAAGGTCATTGCCCAGAGGACCATGGGTTGCCTCTCCCCTCTTTGGAAGAGCTTTATAGCTCCTGCTGCCTTAAGGAAGTTCAAAACATTCTCAAAGATCCATCTCATCCTGGGCAACCTTTTTTTTTGAACTGTTAACATCTGGCAGACGGTACAGATGAAAAACAACTTCTATCCCAGGGCAGTAGCGCTTTTGAATTCTGCTCGATAGTGCAGTGTTGGTATGGTGTTGGGGTTTTCAATTCAATGTGTGGAGTGTGAAGGATGTGTGTTTGTGTTTATTTTCATGGTCATGAGGTGCACTGAAGATGATGTTTGATTTCGTTGTACGAGGTGCAGTGACAATAAACTAAACTAAAATAATTTATTGTTACCTAGCTTGCTCTGGGCAAAGTCAGAATATTGCTTAATCAAGCTAATGCATTATCACCCATCTTCTCCCAGGTGGATTTGACTCTGAATAACTTAATGTGACATGCACACTGGCCTGTTCTGTGGAACTCAGGCTATAAATCTAAGAGTAAGAGCATGTTGTGGATTAAGGAAACGTGGAACATTTTTTAAGCTTATATGTTGGGCTTTCCCATGTAGGAATTGTCTGTGGGATTTACATGAGAAACCCAATCCTTGTCTGGCCATGACAAACTGTGAGAGTTCTGAGAAAATAATTCTCTCTTATCCTCTTCCCCAAGAATACAGTGAGTCAATGCAATAATCCCATATCAGGTGTACAGTATACATGGAGAGGGAAAGGGCTCAGATTGAAGAGATCAGAATTGCAATGATCTGATGCAAGCAATGCCTCTTTTCTGTACAGGCAAACCTCGATTTACAACAGTTCATTTAGTGACAGTTTGAAGTTACAATGGTCCTGAAAAAAATGACTTATAACCATTTTTCACACTTCCGACCATTATAGTACCCCCATGGTCACGTGATCAAAATTCAGGTGCTTGGCAACCGATTCATATTTATGACAACTGCAATCTCCTGGGATCATGTGATAATCTTTTGTGACCTTCTGACAAGCAAAATCAATGGGGAAGCCAGATTCACTCAATAACTGTTACTAAGTTAAGAACTATGGCAAGAAAAGTCGTAAAAAGTGGCCAAACTCACTTAACAAATGCCTCACTTAGCAACAGAAATGTTGGTTTCAATTGTGGTTGTAAGTCAAAGACTACATGTACATGATGCAATGCAACACCCAAAACGAATACAATATGTGGCACAAAGCAGTTCTGTTTTTCAGAGAGAGATCCTATGGACCCATATACTATATAATCGAGTTGTCGGCAGAAGGAGGGGTAACAAAGGGTAACAAATTTAATAAATATCGAGCTTGTCTTCATTACATGTGAAATGACCACCCCTTTTTTCACATAAAGCTTATTCCTACTCCCAGAAACAGGAAACCTTTTGAAGCTAGGCCTGTGCCCCTAGACTTTGGGTCAATTACCAGGCCTTTCCTGCTTTGCAATTTAATTTAACAAATTCATTTATTATTTTAAAAAGTAAGGCAAAAACAAAGATGTCTAATATTTAAAAACGGGGTTTAGAATGAATTTAAAGGTTTTCCAAACAACTATTTCCATGAAGAATAGTCTAGGTGGAAAACAAGGGTTAAAACACTGTATTTGCAGTACAAGTAACCTGTTTCAATAAAGATAGGAAATAATATATGCAGATAGAGGGGAATCTGTCAACATTGAAGTTAAATATACTGAACCCAAACCAGATAGATGTCTTTTCTCCTGGCAGGTTTAAATGTGTGGGTGTCTACGGATGTGTGCTAAGCAAAAGATAAAAAGCAAAAGGAAGAAGCCCATCTAGATGCCAGGCTAGGCAATAACAATATGATTCTTCCCTTAAAATACATACTGTCTCTAAAGCAGAAGCCACCATTTCTTCTTCATTATGTGATAGGAGTTCAATCACCATAACACCACTGTCAAATATTCGTAACCTAAATCCCAAAAAGAAAGAAAAGCACAAATCTGAACTCTAATCTGTCACCAAAGAGTTGGACTACCCACCAATATGATGCCCAATAGCAATAGCACTTAGCTTTATATCACATTTTGCAGTGCTTTACAACTCTCTCTAAGTGTTTACCGAGTCAGCCTATTGCCCCCAACAATCTGGACCCTCATTTTACCGACCTCGGAAGGGTGGAAGGCTGAGTCAACCTTGAACCCCATTAGGATTGAACTGCTGGCAGTGAGCAGTTAGTCAACAGTACTGCACCACTATGCCACCATGGCTCTAATACTCTGCTTTGGTACCTTCTGTTTCCCCTTTGTTTTAGGACACAATGAAATAGAATATTTCCATATCAGGATTAAAAGGCAGAAGTCCTAGCAGTTCTGTAGCTTCCGTTACACAATGGGTTAAACCTGGATACCAAATTAACCTGTCTTCTTGGTTTAAATAGAACTGTAAGCTGATTCCACATTCATACACTGAAAAAATTGATCAAGTTTAGCATGTCGCATAAAGGCAGTGCCCAAGTTTGTAACTGATCTTGTATGATCACAGCTTAAAGTTAGCTGCCATCCATATACTGATGCCTGCTGAGCTCCTTTCTTGCAAATGGGGAGTGTCCCTACTCGATTTTTTTCTTTGCTCTGCTTTTTCTCATATCTCCATCATCCATGGTTTCCTCAAGTTCCTGTTTTCCCAGCATGGGTTATTTTGTCTTGCTTTCTTTAGCCGTTTTAATAAGCCTTCCCCAAACTCCTCCTCCTTCCTCATTATATGCAGCCTGCTTTGATCTGAAGAACAGTGAGGATTTTTTTCCCAGAGCCCCTCCTCATTTACTAGGACTAGGTCCTTCTTTGCAATTCCACATTTCCTCTTTCCTGTTCCTGAAATGTTCTTTATTTATCCACTTTCCCAATGTCTTTTCCACACTGTGCATCCGTAAGATCTCCATGACTTGCACACTCCGATTGATTTACAACCTCTCTATGTGTAAGCTTTTGTTTCAATCCAAATGTCACATAACTCTTTCCTCATGTGCGTATTTGGCAAAGAAATCAAATCAAATATGTAGTATTTCCATTCCATTAGTCTGGAACATAGTTGTCAATTTTTAAAAATCATCTTTATTCCTGTGCCTTTAATAGTCTGACAAAGAAATTTCTGCTAGCAAAGCTTTTTCTACATATGGGGACAAAGTAGTAACAACTTGGTATAATGTAATGGCATATGTCAAAATACTGTGACAGACATTACAAGGTGGATGAAGAAGTGAAAAGTTCAGTCCATTATGATTTCTACACTCCATAAATGCATGAGAAAGCAGCATGGAGTTTTATCAGAATAATATCGGATTATAATATGGACATTTTCATATGATGAGAAAACTCCACACTTATATTTAGGTTTTGCTTTTTGCCGCTCCCTAATTCTGAATCTCATTTTTCTCCACATAGGTTTTATAAGGATCTGAAAAATACATCAAATAAAGGTTCTATATGGACATCTGGAGATCCTGAACAAAGGGCAGGATATAAATCTAACAAACAAGTAAATAGAGCCATGGTGGTTAGAATGCAGTATTGCAGGTTAATTCTGCCCATTGCCAGCAGTTCAATCCTGACCTGCTCAAGGTTGACTCAGCCATCCATCCATCCTAGTTCAGTAAAATGAGGACCCAGATTGTTGGGGGCAATAGGCTGACTCTGTAAACTGCTTAGAGAGGGATGTAAAGCACTATGAATCAGTGTATAAGTCTAAGTGCTGTCGCTAAATACAAGGAAGGGAAAGCACTGAGCCCCATCCCACCTTTTGTGAGATTTCCCCTGCACCCCGTTACAATTTGAAGACTTCTTACCTTAGAGGTAACTTTAGTGATTCCAACATCTTACAAGCATTTACTAGATCTTCAGGGGAAAGCAACTAATGAGAAAATATGCATATGCTTAATCTTATAATAATCACACTTCTACATTTAGAATATCCCGAACAAGGCTTTTGCATTCCTTTATGAGATTTAAAGAGCAATTAAGGGACAATGATTACAATTTGAGTAATGTTGTTGTATATTATAAACTCCATTCTTTCTTTAAAAAAACATGAGTGTGTAACACTTACAGAATGAAGAATAGCATACATTCAGACGATTCATACTTGCTGAAGACATGCATATTTGTCTTTTTGGAATGCTTCATTGTCATTCTTTAACATGATGTGTGTTAGATTACATAACACAGTCTTTCAGTCTCTACTATCAGCTAGTTGTGAGAATAGACATTAAAAACTGATGCAGTTGGCCAGCACCAGATTGGGGAAGTCTGTCCTACCTTGTCACTATGTCACTGAGCCTCTGAAAAGAACAGTCAAGAACAGACTTTGCCACCATCTACTTCTTTGTTTCAAATGTGCTAGCCTCAAAATGCACAATAGCTGGAATCCAGCTCTCCTCCTGCGCATCTGGCAATTCCACAGCAAGATGCTGGCAACGGAGCATCCCTTGGGTCTCCCGCGAGCTGATTTGTAGCAGAAAGCCTTGCAGATATTCTTGTTTCAACTAGGTTTCTATGAGATGTTTACATCTTCTAACCAAGTTTGTGCACACCCTTTAACTATTTTAGTCTATCAACAGTCCCAGGCTCTCAAAGCAGCAGTTTGTGTGTGTATTCACACACACACACACACACACATACACATTAACAATCAGCAGACACATCTTTTTCTGGCTTTCATTTTACAAAACTGAGCTTTTTTTGACCATAGGATCTTCCTTATACTTTAACAGTACAACAGTTTCCTAATAATAATCCTAGTGAGTTTAATGGAATTTCATTTCAGGTAAATTTGAACAGAGTTGTGGCCTTAAAAATGGCAATCTACACGTTTGTTTTCATTCTACTGATTTCTAATGAATTGCCAGATGGCTTATTGTGCTAGGACAATCTTTACGTTATTGACCAATAGGAAAAATAATGGTTAAGTTCCAGTATTTGCCATCAGCAATTACCCCAGAAAGATTCCTTGGCATCTTTAGTTAAGCTCAAATAGTTTTATTAAAGTGCAGAAGACAATGCATTCCTTACCTCTAGGCCACGAGCACGATTCACCAGACAATAAACTTCAGTGAGGGACATTATTCCTCCCCGTTCCTGTTGATTTAAGAACAGCTCTTAAAACACAAATTCTGCTATCCCAAACCAAATCTGGCAATCTGACAATCTGACAATATCAATATTTCCAGAGAGAGCACTGGAAAAATAAAAATGGTACTGAATTTATAATCCATACAGATGTAGCTTCACAGCAGCAATATACCTGATGCCAAAACCAACAGGTGCAAGACTGTGGTAAAGAGGACAGTGGTACCAGAATATTCAACAGAGCCATAAATGTGTCAAGTCCTTCCAGTCATTTTTTGCCAGTGATACTTAACATTGCCAAAAATATACCTCAAATCAATAAACTCTTTTCGAAGATTTACAGCTTTTAACAAAATACTAGATAACCTGTGACTCCCTGGGTCATCCTTTCAGAGGTAATTTCCTTATCAGATTTCTCAGTGCTTCCAAGAATGTGAGTGTTTCTAATGAACTTCCTTTACTGGAAAAGCTGGGATACATTCAAATGTATCTGCCTTGAAAATAGCCCACATTAAACAGTATAGCACAATCAAACATCAGCACAGGAAATGTTTTGTGACATTTTGAATTATGCCATAAACTGTTTTATGGTAACTTTTATGTCATAAAATGTTTATAAAATTTGCCAAATTTCAATTTTATGGGAGACATAGATCCTGGGTTTGGATGCAAGTTAGTTCATTTGAGGAATTTGGCTCAAAACATTTTGCCTATGGTGCACCATTTCACCCAGTTAAAGATTATGGGAATCAAGTGTCAGTAATATAAAGATGTGAAGTGAAAAATAAAAACATGATTAATGTTTATTCTGAAATGCCTCTGAATTGAATTTTTGCAGAACTTGTATTACTTTATTTGCCATGCATTCAAATATCTCTCCTCTTAGCATGCATGGGTATGGATAACCACATTGTCCTGCAATTATTTTTCAGAATGTCTTCTTTATTCCATGGCATCCAAAAATAACATTTATGCTACAATAATTTTAATGAGCGCTTCTGTACAGGAGACAAATTCCTTGTGTGTCGAATCACACTTTGCCAAATAAAGTTCAGTTCAGTTCAGTGCAATTCAATTCAATATTCTATATTAGGGGTCTTCAAACTTGACAACTTTAAGACTTGTGGACTTCAGCTCCCAGAATTCTTCCTCCAGTCATGTTAGCTCAGGAATTCTGGGAGTTGAAGTCCAGAAATCTTAAAATTGCCAAGTTTGAAGACCCTTGGACTAGAAGATGATCTCCGAGATCCTTTCCAGCCCTAGATTGCTGTGCTGTTTCAAAGAATCTTCTGAAACCAGGGTTTGTATCTTTCCTTCCTCTCCTTTTTTTCTCCCTCCCTCCCTCCTTCCATGTATCTATCTATTCATCCATATATCTCATTCACTTTCTCCTCTCTCCCTCCTTTCTTTCTCTCCCTTCCATCCTGTCTTTCTTTGTCTATCCCTTTTCTTCCTTTCTCTTTTTCTTTCTTTCCCTTTTCTCTTCTTTCTTCTCTCCCTCTCCTATATGATGCTCAAGTTGAAGAAATCCCTCTTAGTTACTTTTAGTCTTCTCTATTTCATGTTTTTATTTTACTGAGCTTTAGTTTCTACCTGCCTGGTTTTACATTTCTTTTATTCTACTCTTTGTGCTATTGTATGAGTAATCTTGGATTTTTCCCCCTGTAAAGTAGATCTTGCTTTGTGAGTGCCTTAGGGAGTGATTGAAGTTAGGATGGTGAGGATGAAGTGACTTGGTGCCCCATGTCTGCACTTACAGTCCTTAAAATGTCATTCTCAGTGATTTGTTTGTCTTTAAAGTAAGTCAGAACTTGATGTCTTGGATCTAACTTCATTTCTTTTCTCCCCACCCCCTCATAGAATGGAGAAATTGCTCCCCCTTTGGAGCTGTTTTTCAGTGCAGAGTTTTTATCTACAGAGCTTCCCCAAAAGCACTCACCCCAAGTCAAGAAGCTCAGCTCTGTGGTCTCAATTAGCTGGCTTGCAGATGCTGCTTGAAACTGAAAATATTTTAATTATTTTCACACCTTGGTTTTTGTCTGCCTCAGGATTGGGAGCCAGGAATGCCACCAGATAAACAGCTGGTACTAGCATATTCCTTTCCCATTGTGTGCCTGCTTCCTGTCTTGTAATCCCTTTTCCTCAAATGAGTGGAAATACAAATATTACTTCTCTTCTTGTTGATTATTCCAGGACTGGGATGAGCATCCCAAAGGATGCAGGAGTGGGGAAAAAGGAAAGCTGATGGAAAATTTGAAGCACAGTTGCAGTCAAGTGGTGTTCCATTTAATGACCATATCGCTTAGTGACCAAGTTGTTAATCTCAACTGTGGTGGCCAAATGAGGACTATGTGTATTTTAATGGATTTATTTATAAACAGTTCTGATTTCATAAAGCACTATATTTATTTTATTAGGTAAGCTATTATTATTTTTCTCTATCATGAGAAAAGTAAACAAAGAATTATGGTGGAGGAACTGAGATATGTAGATTCAGGATCATTTATGAATAATGTATAAAAAGACTCCCTTGGAATCAAATATGTTAACTTAATATTTTTGACAACAGTTCAGTAGTGATTTTCCAAGAGTTCCTTTTTCAAATTCTGTATCTAGACTACAACCCCAGGATTTCCTAATGTTCTCTGATTTATGTGCTAAGTAGATTTGACTTCCTTGGCCTTTTAAGTTTAGCTAAAGTGACAATGTGCTGGTATATAAGACTGCACATTAAAAAAAAAACATAAAAGACAATTAAGTACTTTACCTCTAAAGGTGCCTGTAAAATTCCAGCCAATTGTTTTGCCAGTTGCATATGGTAATGAGTGCCAGATCCATGGGTTTCCCGGGTAACTGGATTGGCAATGCCCATGCTCAACAAATAGGATTTGAATCTTATTGTCTAAAAATGACAAATTAAAATTGAGAATATCAGATTTTTTTATCAAACAGTAATTAATTAAAATAGACTATGTGAACTTGGAAGAAGATCCTAATACACCCACACAAAAAAGAGGGAAAATTAAAAAAAAAAAAGAATGATGTCCCCATACAGAAGAACAATAAAAGGAAGGAGGAAGAAAGGAAGGAAAAAAAAGTTTCTCAGCCTCACATGGTCATGATATACACCTGGCATACTTGAAAAAAATGTAGCAGGATCCCATAATTTTTTTGTCGCTTACTTTCTTATAAACAGATTTGAGGAAACTGACTAATCCACACAGTGGATTGGTAGATTTTCCATGAGGATATTCTCTTTTGAGAAGCTTCCCTTTATGATATGGGAGTCTCAGCTTTGTGTTTATTAAGATTGGGATGGCGGAAAAGAGTTTTCAACTCAAGGGTAAGATAAAGTGTAGAAATGGAATGAAATGGAACTTTGAAAAGTCCCCACTTGTAATATCATGCAACCATGTTGTGAAATGGCACCCCCACTATATTGGCTATATTTATATAACATTAATCTTTTTTAGCTTGTTAATACTTATTTACTAATATTCACTGAACAAATCACAGTTTATTGAAAAATGAGCTGTTTTACCACTTTGAATGATGAAGGAATCATAACTTAGCAGAATATTAGCTGACCTCATCTTCAGTGATGTCACCCTGCTTTTCTCTGATCTTGCTAGCAATTGATTTGGACAATTCTACCATTTCCTTTGCCTATAAGACACAAAATAAAACACAAAATCATGATAGAACACAATCTTGCTCCTTTATTGTGAGATCACTCTTCACGGAACAAGTTTGAGTTGCTGAACTGTTCAGCAGGTCAAAGCTAGGAAAGAGAGTTCTGGCATTTCTCTTCCTTCACAATCTCGTTAGGTGTTATTGAGTTGGAGTCAATTGCGGCTTGCTGTATAGGCAAATATCTACCATCTAGACATACTATCAATAATATTTCACTTTATCTATTTAGTTTATATGATAACTTCACAATTAATCATTAGGCTATGATGATAATGCATTCAAATAATGCAGAGTTTTATTTATAGTATGTGCATGTTTTATATATATATATGGAATGATACATTTAATACTTCTATATAGCTGAATCCCAGAACTTCCATCCCCTATTTTATTCTATTGAACAAAATTAGTTTCTTCAGTCCCCAATTAATCAGCATGCTTACTAATAAAGTGAAGGTATTACCTTTTCCATCAGCTTACTGAGGTCTTCAAAAGCCTGAAATAAAAACAGCTCATTTTGTATTAAGAAATACATAATTTCTTCATATTGCAATAAAATGCAATTTGCATCACACCTGTAATTTCACCATTAACTTTCCTCCCAAATTTAAAAAAAACTAAAAAAACAATTGGTTGCCATTTTTGGAATTCAAGTATCAGTAATTTTAATACATAAATAATTATACATGCTTCTGCTTTGTAATCTAAATGGATTTATTTCTGACTATAAAAGCATATTAGAGACTTCGCTTTAAAAAGCCTCCTATCTTCTAGCAAGTCATTTTCAACATGGTTTGAAAGTAATAGTTACTCTAAGACAGAATATTCTTATCTGACATGTAATTATACATATTTTACAAGTTAAAAGTAAATTAACACTAGGAAAATTTGTAAGAATTTATTAGGGCATGGTGCTATGTAGTTTTACATATATTTGCAAAACTCACCCTTCTAATTAAAAACCGCATATTTAGCTTTGCTCTCAACATGAACAAATTTCTTACTCAACAATGAAAGAAAAAATAGTATAAATCAACAGATAGTGTGTTTTAAATAATCTTTCTACCAAGTGATTTAGACTTTACAAAGAAAATGTGTGCACACCTGAAAGGAACTTCCTGAGACAAATAACTGAATCACTTTTTTTAAAAAAATAACAATAACTAGCAGATGCAGGAAGTAGGCCAAACTATTGCTGGAGATATGAGCAAACATCTGCATTTTAACTGGATAAAGAACATAATCCACGCTGAACAAAACATGTACATAATCCTGAATCATGACTAGGAATATATCCAATAATAAAGTAACATTTTCCAGTGACAGCCATTCTCCACAAGAGATTTATTCTCCCCAAATTGAACAACCAAAAATAAGATAACCAAAAGTACAGAAGAAAAAAGAGAATAAAGTTACAAAAGATACAAATCAAAAAAGAAGCTTTTCACAATACGAACTCCTCAGGTTTATAGAATTCTCTTATTTCCATTGTTTTTGCCCAAATAGTGATAGTCCTTGGTTTTCCTAACCTTGACAAAACATTTGGTATTGGAAAATATCCCCTGCTCCAAAACATGAATGCAATTTGGTCCCCTTAAAATCATAAAAGTATAAATGATTTATGCAAGTTCTGAAGAAAATTACTTGCCTCAGAAATATTTTTATCCATCTCTTTTCTTCTTTCTTCTAATTTCCTCTCAATGCCAACAATTCCTGCAGCCCTTATTCTTCCACTCTGAATAATATACGATAAACAAATTATGATGGAAAAGCAATGCAAGGAAAGATGCAGCAAACATTGATAGCTGCATTTAGAAGCAGTATTACACAGTGACTGCTTTTGTATCCAACAAAACAGGTTTGGTTTGAAGAAGACAGGAAAAAACATACAGTATTTTTGCTGACAGGTAAGAAAATAATAGTAACAGTTTTCTTGTTTGTTTTGCTTTCTTTCTGCCTTCTTTATCTTGTATCTGTGAACTAGGTAGGGTGCAAAAAGATACCACACATAGGAAAAGAAAGTACTCACAACATCATTAGAGAAAATAAACCAACAAATCAAGTTTTCTACATGATTTGTTATTTATAAATAAATAATTAAATCAATACAATTGTTTTTGCTCTAGGGCAGGGTTGTCAAACTCGCATCGTCATAGCAGCATCACATGACATATTAGGACTTTTTTCCCCTTCACTAAACTGGGCATGGGCATCGGCAGTGCATGACGCATTTGGCCCCCAGGCTGCGAGTTTGACAGCCCTGCTCTAGGACAAACCATTATTTCTTTTCACATTCTGAGGTGAGTTGGGCTGAGAGAGAGGACTGGCCCAAAGTGATGTAACTAGCTTTCATGGCCAAGGTGGGACTTGAACTCATGGTCTCCTCCTTTCTAGCCTGATGCCTTAACCACTAGACCATACTGGCTCTTTCAGCAATATATGAATACAGTGAATGTGCACAGGGCATGGACTTGTCACCTCCCGTTCATTATCCAATGCAGATTAGATGTCTTCCCTTTAATGTCAAAAGGGGTTAATTGCATGTGTATATTATTGATATAAACTGCATAAACTATATTTTAAAGTTCAGGAAATCACTGTTAATAAAAAGCACAAATTGCTGGATTCAGAGATAAAGGTACCGTATATACTCGCATATAAGCCGACTTTAGAACGCTTTTTTTTCCCCCCCAAATTTGGGTGTCGGCTTATATGCGAATAAATCTGATTTGCTGGAGCAGCGACTTAGCATGGCGGCTTCGCGCGATGAAAGCCAAGACTCTCATCGCACGAAGCCACTGCCCAGTGAAGGCGATGAGTGTCTTGGCTCTCATCGTGCGAAGTGCCCAGCTTCATGCGATGAGAGCCAAGACTCTCATCGCCTTCGCTGGGCAGCGGCTTCACGCGATGAGAGCCAAGACTCTCATCGCCTTCGACGGGCAGCAGCTTTGCGCAGGCCAAGACTCTCATCGCACGAAGTCAGGCACTTCACGCGATGAGAGCCAAGACTCATCACCTTCGCCGGGCAGCGGCTTGTACAGCCAATCAGCTGGGAGACTCGAAGGGAGGCGGAGAAGCGGCAGGCAGCGGCTTCGCGCGATGTGAGCCAAGACTCTCATTGCGTGAAGCCGCCATGCTAAGTCGATTTGGGGGTCGGCTTATATGCGAGTTTTTGCAAAATTCCTCATTTTGGGGCAGCTTTTTAAGGGTCGGCTTATATGCGAGATTGGCTTATATGCGAGTATATACAGTACATTCCAGATAGTTAAAAAGAGAAGCCATATTTCCCTATTTCCTTGTGGCTGTGCTAGTGAAAGAGAGACGAACTGATGAGGTTAAGGTTCATGTAGGTACATGTGAAACCTTGATTTAACAGAACACCTGGGGAAAATGGATGTCCATCATTCCTGATTACTTGTAAAATTAAAATGGTTATTTGTGTAATACATTGTGCAATTTTGTAAAATGACAGAAATACAATGGAGATTTGTCTGTTGCATTCAAAATCTGCTAAACCAGGTTTCAATGTAATCACAATTCACTATCTAAATAAAGCCAAGGTATCATTTCTTAAAATCTTTCTCAGCATACCAAATGATATTGGCATTCTAAATTATTATGTTTCCTTAAAAGTTATCAATTATACAATGTGTACCTCTTTATGAAATAAAGATCCAGTTATATATTTTATATCATTTTTAAAGAGGTTCACTTGCAATTATATTTATCCAATATATATCATATACTATGCTCCTAGGCAGCTTCTTCCTCTTTGATGCTTTCTCTATCATGTGTTAAATACCATTCTTACTTAGAAATGAGATATCCAAACATTAGAAACTGCATACATACCTGTGAAACCTTGTCAACATCTATGGTTTGAGAAGCTGGCATGTTCTCCCATCTGCGCTGAGACATTTCTTCCGTAAGCCTCCTGAAGAACTATGTGGCCATAATGTCAAAAAATGAACAATTGCAAAAGGTAGCTTTACTCAGAACAGCTTACATCCTGTGATGACACCTCTAGCACCATCAAACATCAACATCTGCCTATTCCAGGACTTTGGGAAAAACTCAATAGGTGAATAAAAATATCAAATCTAGTCTGAACAATCTGGCTGATTGCACGACAAACCATTATAATGGAATTCTGTATAATAAAATCCTTTTTCTCTCCTTAAAAGAATCTTTTAACCACACTAAAACTTCTTCCTGTTATTTTTATACAACAATCATTTAGAAAGCATACCTACCTCAATCTGACCATGTTCCTTGAAAGAAAGCTTGATATATGAGTATTTACTAGTCTGGAATGGACCAGGATCCTTATTGGAACCTACTGAATGAAGATGTACAACTATTTTGGCACTAAAGATAAAAAAAAAAAATAGCAGAAGAAGAGGAAATAAATTTTTTGTTATTAAAAAATAAATTCCTAAAATCAAAAAGCATTGTTAATTTTTTTTCATTCAGATTCTTTCATTTAAAGCAAATCAAAAAGTAAGTGGGGGAAGAGAAAGTTTCCATAAGCTTTAAATCATTTTACATTTTTAAACATCAATTAAACATTCTACATTTTGAATATACCATATTTAGTGGAACATTTGCGACAGATACATAATTTTTGGTCAAAATAAGACACAAATGAGCCTGTGAAATTATGCCAATTATCAGATGGTATTGAGTATACAATTCCTGTAAAATAGTTATAAAGTTGATAGGAGATAAATGTTTAATTTACACCCTGTCTTGAGTTCAAAGGTCAAGGTGACATATTCTTTCCACTTTTCCCTACAATATCCCTGTTCTGGGGAAAAAATGACTGAATAGCTGCATAGGAAGACACAGCAATGGCCAATAAATCTTTAGTGCTCTTCGAAGATTTGTGTTGATGATATTTTACCTTTTTCCTATCCCTGCTGCTTGCTCTTCAATGAAGATAATTTGGGAAAGAGGAATAGCCATACAGCATTCCTGCAATAAGACACAAAGGGTAAAGCAAAGACATATTTGGTGGAACACAGCATTTCTTCTAATAAACTGTAAATAGCTAACATTGTTCCAACAACAGGGTCTGTCATCAAATATACATTTAATTACATGGTATCGTTATGCATAAATATTAATCAATAACATACACGAATAGCCAGTAAAATATTTTTTTTTGCTTGGCAATTTTAAAGAAAGCTTATATGAACCCGTTTGTGAACCCGAAGAACATCTGCAATGTCTTTCTTCCTATTTTTTTCTATGTTGCCTGAGAAATTGGGGAGTGTGGATCTCAGAAGATCTAGAAAGCAACTGGGAAAAAACATGCTCTAGCAGGTTCCTCCTTTTCATCTGTTCATCTGATGCCTTGTGATACAGGTGACAGCTACTCAATAGCAATACTGACTTCAAATATTTTACAGGTAGTTCTTGACTAACAACAGTTCATTTAGTGACTGTTCAAAGTGACTGGCACTGAAAAAAGGGACTTATGACTTGTTTTTCACACAATCATTGCAGTAATCCCCATGATCATGTGATTGAAATTCAGACACTTGGCAACAGACTTGTATTTATGACGAATGCAATGTCCCAGTCGTGTGATCCCCTTTTGCGACCTTCTGACAAGCAAAGTCAAAGGGGAAGCCAGATTTACTTAACAACCATACTACTAATTTAACTACAGTGATTCACTTAACAAGTATGGCAAGAAAGGACACAAAATGGGGCAAAATTCATTTAAATGTTTCACTTAACAACATAAATTTTGCACTCAATTGCCATAAGTCAATGACTACTTGTACTTATAGACATCATGAAATGTTCTTCACAGAACAAAGGGTGATCTTAAACACATAGTGAACATATAAATGTAGTAAATACACGATCTGTTCATTGCAGTTTGGAAGGCCCTTCAATAACTAAATTGTAAGAGAATATGAACTTATTGTTGCTACTACCTGCTGCAATGCAGAGTAAGACTCAGTGAACTCATTGGGCTTACAACTGAGTAGTCTTGTATAAGATGGAACTGCAAATTATGGCAAATATCTGGGATATAACAAGATCACCAATTTCAGTTTTCATGGTGATTAAACTTTTCAGTACTTCAATAGCATTCACAGAAGAAAAAACATTGGATTTCTGATTTCCATTAATCTATTTGTCGAAGAGGACAATAATACATTTATAAATATAATCACTATATTTATAACATGGAAAGAAGGGGTAGAAGCTTAAATAATGGGGGAGCACTTGCTGACTGGTCTAGAGCATAAGAGAGAATAATCAAGATTATGAACAAATCCTGAAAATGATCCAGTCATATATCAGGATGATCCTTGGTGTATGCTGGCTTATTAGGCCCAATTTGTTTTGTAGTAATTGTCACTTGGATAGATATAAGGGGCTATAATCCTAAAAGGTAACAGTATCCTTAAACCTGGTTGATAAAGCAACTTCTAGTAATTGGAAATCTTCTTTGTGGACTATTCTCTTTTGGACATTCAAAAAACAAACTGAGATTCCTTTACCAGATTCCTTTGGAAGGTAGTGTTACTATTATATTATTTGATAACTTTAATAATAAAAAGCAACAGGTTGATTTTAATAAGTAAGTCTTACCAATTGTTCATAGAACTTTTTGGACACAGTTATTTCAACAGCTTAGACTGAAAGTACTTAGAATACAGGTTACAAAGTTTACAGTATTTCATTAATTATTAATGTATTTTTGAAATGTTCACTGAATTCTCAGTAATAAAGCTGAGCAGGTCAAATAACTAAATAAATGATTAGGCATATGCATATTTTTGCACTCAAATTCAGTTTACAACTGCATGCAGGTACTCGGAAGAAGGTTTGAAAGGATTTGCTTCCCAGTAAACATAGGGAATGGAATCCAAAGTTATTCATGCATGATTGTATTCACTCAGCACATTTTTAAAATTATTTGTTAGATAAACGTCCTCCCTTTCATTCAAGAGCTCAAAGTGGGGAGCATGATGGCTCACAAGGTTAGGATGTTCGGCTAATGATTAGTGAAGCCCACTTTCGAGACCAAATTGCTGTTGCGTGGCAGGATAAGCTCCCATCATTTGCTCCAGCTCATCTCCTCCGCCTAGCAGTTTGAAATTGAATAATCACAAGTAGATCGGGACCACTTCAGTGGACACATTAATGGAGACACGAAACTAGGCATCGCCAGGCAACAGTCATGTCACTGGCTAATCTTTTCAACCTGGAAGCGCCTTAGGCACTTCTGACAAAAATATGAGTGCAAAGAGCTGAAGGTGGCACTTAGAGGGTCTCTTTTCCCTTGTTTTCTCACAGCAGCAACCCTTTGTGGCAGTGGTGGGATTCAAAAAATTTTTACTACTGGCTCTGTGGGCATGGCAGGGGATACTGTAAATCTCCAGTCAGAGGTGGCATTTGCCGGTTCTCCAAACTACTCAAAATTTCCACTACCGGTTCTTCAGAACTGGTCAGAACCTGCTGAATCCCACCTCTGCTTTGTGGTAAGAGAGATTGACTGGCTCAAACACATTCTGTGAGCTTCTGGAACTGAGGATGGTTTCCCAATACTAGTTAAACTAACTCTCCTTATTTTACTGTCTTTCCCCTGAAGTCAACATTTCAACATCTACTGTGGTAAGTTGAGGGACCCTCCAGAGCTAATGGTGAGAATGCATAGGAACTGTAAGAAAGGAAGGAATTACTCCCCTTCATTCCATAAAGAGAAACCAATTCACAGAAATAAATGACTCATGTCATAGAAGTTATAAAATAATATATGGCTTCTCCAAATTTTGCATGGGATTCCTGAGCTAACAAACCTTAGCAATGTTGATCCTGATACAAACTTCTTGGGGATAAGCAGATATGGCCTTTTAGAGGCTTTTGTATTCTTTATTCCTTGAATTATGAGAGATCAAGACCTAACTCTCCACCCAATGAGGGAGGTAGCAATGGGGGAGAGTACCTACCAAACAACTGAAGCAGAATCTCCCAATAGAATATCATGCAAACCAATAGTAAAAACTATTGGTCTTTTGGGGAATGGGTGGCCCTTTGCTAGAAATATTTTTGGTTTTCTGGTCCTAGTCCCTCAGAGAAGAGCTTTTATGTAGGATAATCCACAGCTGCTTTGAGAATTTATTGAATGGCTCAAATAAATCACACTCACTAATTTCTGAGCTTTCTCTGCTTGCTATAAAGCTTCTATATTTTTTTAATTTAATAAACTGAAAAACATGAAGTTGGACATAAAGACTTATTTTGCCTATACAATTATCAATCAAACTTTATCATATACTACAGGAAAATTACATATGCCAGAATAAATCTGCTTACATGATTTTTCTGATCTCTCCAGATCAATCTGTGTGTACTAAGGAGCAATACTCCACTTTCAAACTTCACCTAGAGAAAAAAAATGAGTAGATTTTAAGGTATTCAGAACCTTTGCTTCCTTCAGTATGCTATTTTTTTGTCGAATCATACACGTGTTAGGAAAATATTTTGTGTTTAGTTAATAAATTTTTCAAAATTAGACTGCAGAAAGGAAGAAGAAATTAATTCCTTCTAATGTAATTATGTGCATCCATTTCCATAGAAAAACAATGAAATGCAAGGTGATGAATTGAAAAAAAAAAAGTCGAAACAAAATGTCATGCAAGAATTCAAGATGTAAAGAGCTACCAACAAATGATGGCTGAGCCTTTGTGTTTTGTAGCAGACTTATGCAAGAGAAATATTTGCTTGTCACCAAACCTAAGTCATTTTAATTTACACTGTATGTTTTCCTCAAGGTATTTTCGTAACTAGCTCTATCTACCTATTTAAGGTACTCCCTTAGTTAAAAATAAGAGTTCACACATTACAATAGCCTGTTTTATGATTTATTTTTGTTAGTATGAACTCAATCATTCTGCCTTATTAATATATCATATATGATCCCAATTGTAGACTTCTTTAATTGAATGGTCCAGTAGGATCATTCAAACCACTGCTCAACTTGCCTTCCTTTCAGGAACTTGAAAAAGACTTGAAAAATGTAGTGGCTAGAATGAAAATCTATGACACCTGTATTCCAATGAAACTGCATGAACTAAAGTCAAGCATTGCTACAATGAAAACTTAACCTGAGAATACATGAATCTCTTCTAAGGATGCCTAACACCAAGGCACTGTAGATATGTACAGAAAAAAAGTCTAAAACTCAGAGCAATACCTGCTAGAAACAATAAATTTTTAACTTCCTTTTTAAGACATGGTCACCCTTGATAGTAAGGGAAAAAATTAAGCAACAAATCTGAAGATACTACTCTTGGATTGATTCACACATTGTGCAAAGCAATGTTGTTTAATTATGATTTATTAATAAACCACAAGTTTATGTTTACAGACCACCATTTGCAAGTATAGTAATTGGGTTCACAGAAGTCAAAAGTGAAGGAGGGAATATTTCTTTGAAACAGAGAATGCTTTAATATCATGTATCATCCAAGAACAAAGTTATATGTCTCTTGTTTCAAAACTATGAATCCTACCCACGAAGAATTGGTCGGTAAGCAGAGTATTAAAAGTTTCTCAACCTAGCATTTTATCTTGAAGGGTTTGGTTGGTAAGCAGAGTATTAAAAGTTTCTCAACCTAGCATTTTATCTTGAAGGGTTTGGATTTTCCCCCTTTTTACTGGTAAACTGTAAAGAAATCTATGGAAAAGACAGGAGAAATTACAATTAGAGACTCCACTACAGATTACAGGCAGTAGTCTCAAATAGGCTGCAGAAAGAACAGTTGCAACCAGTCTGCCTTCCAGAGGACCTGTATGTTGGGTGGGTCAGAAGAGGGCTGAGAAGGTACCCACAGACCCTTCACAACTAGGACAAATCCTCCCTTCAGGAGGCACCATAGGGCACCGCATGCCCAAACAACTAGACAAAGTGAGAGTTTCTTCTTTTGTGCTTTCACTTTGATGAATCCCTAATTCTCAGTGTTGTCTAACGTCTATTTTTATTCATGGAGTGTGGCTGCAATATTATTTATCCTTCATCTTTACTCCTCCGTCTTATAGGTATTATGATTGTGATTCTGTTGCTTTGTGTTGTACACTCTGAGCTTCTACACCAGGGACAAACAAACTCCTTGTATGTCTAATTTGTACCTGGCCAAACAAAGTTCAATTTCAAAAAAGGAAACACGAGCAACTGCCCTGGAACAAAGACTTTGGGTAAGTTTGCATTCCCGTATTTTAACGCTGTAATTTTATTATGTTTATATATTTCTATTTGTCAACTGCTTTAGATGTTTATGCCTACAAGATGGACTATAACACTGGAAAAACAACTTCACATATGACCTAGGAGGCAACACAGCAGCGCACAGAGAAGCACAAAATTCCTAACCCGAGTAGGCTTTCCTTAGAGATAGCATAAATCTATATTAAAAATATGGGACGCCTAACACTTGGTGCAAAAGGGCATGGAGAAATTGACTTCAACATAATTGCCCCTTCTGAGTAACGAATAAAGGCGGCAAAGCTAATTAAACAAAAGGAAAAGGACATTCCAGCTCGGAACCGGATCTACCAATACGCCTGATTCGCTGGGGCCTGAAATCCGGGATGGAAGTGGATTCCTGTTTAGGCGGCTCCCCCGTCTGTCAAGTAGCGCACCCGCGGCTTCCTCCGGTCGAAGAGCGACCTGGTGGGCTCCTCAATCCCCGTTCCCTTCTTTGCCAGCTGCCTTTCGGAGAGGCCGAGGCCCCTCCGCCCTCCCCGCCGGCTTCCCTCCCTCCTGGCGCAGCTTCCATCAGCCGCCCTGACCTTTTCCTCCCCATCGTACAGGCGGACCCCGCGCTGCTGCGTGACGAGGTTCTCGTGGATCTCCAAGAGGCCAGTAGCCCAGGCGAAGCGATCCATGGAACCTCCGCCGCGCACGAACGCTTCCCTTTTCCCGGCAAGACAGACGGCTCGCTCCGCCCATGGCGCCTCCCCTTTGGACGTGAGTTCTCGTGCTGACGAGAATGACGCCAGATGTCATCACCGGAGGCAGACCTGATAAGGCCCCATTGAACAGAACAGAATAACGAGAGTTGGAAGGGACCCTGGAGGTCTCCTAGTCCAGCCCTCTTCTCTGACAGGAAACCCTGCACCATTTCAGACAAATAGTTGTCCAATCTCTTCTTAAAAGCCTCCAGTGTTGGAGCACTCACAATTTCTGGAGGCAATTCGTTTCGCTGATTAATTGTTCTGACGCTCAGGAAATCTCTCCTCAGTGCTCGGTTGCTTCTCTCCTTGATTTGTTTCCATCCATTCCTTCTTGCCGTGCCCTGAGGTACTTTGGAGAATAGCTTCATTCCCCTTTTTTAAGCACTGCACCACCCATTGCTCACCCGCCAGACATTCCCTTCAGACTTGTTCTGTGATAATTCTTACACAGTGTTTTTTCTCTGTGTAATATATATGGGTATATGCATAATTTTATCATTATATTTATGTAGCGTATATTGGTGGTGGTGACCTTTTGAGGGCTGTATGCAATGAAGTTTTATTTTAATGTATGCCGATTAGTGTACATTCAAAATGACAAAGTTATTCTAAAGACTTCTTTTTTATATATATAAAATTTTTATTGGTCTTTAAAACAAACATAGACAAACAAAAAAAAACATCAAGCCATCATATATATATATATATATATATATATATATATATATATATATATATA
>BLBF01000251.1:118084-192751 GCA_015471245.1 Laticauda colubrina | reverse complement strand
ATATATATATATATATATATATATATATATATATATATATATATATACATACATACATACATACATACATACATACATATATATATATATATATATATATATTTGTTTTCTTAGGCTTTCGCAGGTACTTACATGTGTGCTGTTTAGCTTCCTTCGGGTATTCTCCCAGTCATTGTACTTCTGTTAAAGTTGTAGCAACGTTTCAGCAGAATCTCATCTGCCATCCTCAGGCTTCTGTATGGATATGGGTCTTACAGCTCCTGTAAGAGAGAAAAACCAGGACCTGTAAGAAAAATGATAATAATATCATAATACTCCCAGCAGATAAAGGAAATGCCACAGTAGTAATGGACAGAAAAGACTATGAAACAAAACTGACAGACCTACTCCAAGACTCCACATACAAAGCTATAAACACAGACCCAACCACATATCTGGAAAAATTAACCAAGAAGAAAATTATAACCAGCCACATAAGCAAAGAAATCCAACAGACGATCATCCCAAGAGAAAAATCTTCTAGATGCCCCAAATTATACGGCCTCCCAAAAATACACAAAGAAGGCATACCTCTCAGACCCATAGTCAGCTCCATAGGAGCACCATTACAAAACCTAGCTAAACACTGAGCAAAACAGCTACAGCCCCATGCTGAAACCGCAGCTTCATATGTAAAAAACTCATACCACTTCTTAGAAATGATCAAAGATCTACACGTGGAACAAGAAGATCTGCTTGTAAGTTTCGACGTGGTTTCACTATTCACTCAAGTCCCAATAAAAGAAACTCTTGAAATCATCAAAAATAAATACCAACCAGCCAAAGACCTCATGGAACTAACAGAACACTGCCTAACCAACACATATTTCATATACAAAGGAAAAAGATACAAGCAAATTGAAGGAGCCCCTATGGGATCACCACTGTCACCCGTCATTGCAAACCTGTTCATGGAAGAATTCGAATCCAGAGCCCTGGCTAATGCCACCCACAAACCCAAACTATGGCTAAGATACATCGATGACACATTTGTGATTTGGCCCCATGGAAAAGAAAACCTAAACAATTTCCTAACACACCTAAACAACACACACCCCAAAATCAAGTTCACCATGGAAACGGAAATAAACAAACAACTACCATTCCTAGATGTACTAATCTACAAAAGAACAGATGGCACACTGGGACACACCATATACCAGAAGAAAACACACACCAACCGCTACCTCAACGCCCAATCCCACCACCACCCAGCACAGATAAATTCCGTAGCGAAAACACTAATTACCAGAACCAAATGCCTGGCAGACAAGACACATATAAAGACTGAACTATGCACCCTGACTGAAGTATTGACAGCCAATGGCTTCCACAAAAACAAAATCACCAACTTGATCCACAAAAACACACCAAGACATAACAGAGACCTAGAAGATCAACAGATCCATGGAACAGCTGTCCTGCCCTACATAAGAGGTACCACAGATAAAATCAGTAAGATACTACACAGGCATCACATCAAGACTGCCTTCAAAACAGACAAAAAAATAGCAGCCATCCTGAGGAACCCCAAAGACAAAATTGACCTGGAAAACCAAGGCATATACGAAATTCCCTGTACATCATGCCCGGCCACATACATTGGACAGACCAATAGAAGAATAAGTACCCGCCTAGAGGAACACAAAAATGCAGTAAAAAAGCTGGAACATACCTCCTCACTAGTCCAACACATGAAAACCACAGGTCACAACATCAACTTCAATGGCACCAAAACCCTAGCCGCTATAGAAAACCCCAACCACAGAATCATCAAAGAAGCCATAGAGATTGAAAAAAGACCTGACAGCATGAATAGAAGAGATGATTCCACCAGACTGTCAATCATTTGGAAGCCTGCACTCTCAAATAGAAAGATCTCCATGCCACAAGCCAGGCAAACACCTGGGCAAAAACAGACTCCCTCTGATAGCTCCAACCTAACCCCCCCACCAGGCACCCAGGTGAAACCCAGCTTGCTAATGAATAGCAGCTTGCTAATGAAGAGCAGCTGTCCCTTCACACGGAGCCAAGCTGCACTAAAAGCCTCCAACAAAAGAACAGACTGTTGCCAGCCAATCAAAGCCACAAAACAGACAGAAGAAACCAGGAACACCAATCAATCAAACTCCAAGTCCAATGAAACAGGTCCAGGCTCCCAACCAATCAGAATGGACCAGCCTCAAATTTAAAACCAGGAGCTGTAAGACCCATATCCATACAGAAGCCTGAAGATGGCAGATGAGATTCTGCTGAAACGTTGCTACAACTTTAACAGAACTACAATGACGTGGGATAATACCCGAAGGAAGCGAAACAGCACACATGTAAGTACCCGCGAAAACATAAGAAAACAAATATATATATATATATTTATTTATTTTCTGAGGTTTTCGCGGGTATTTGTATGTGGATCTTTGGTTATTCGGGTTTTCTCCCGCATAGAATTGGAAGTATCTAGGCAACGTTTCGATGAAGTCTCATTCATCATCTTCAGGCTTGTTTCTTCAGCTCTGTGCTTCTCAGAGTAATGTGAGCTTGCAGCTGCTTCTTCCTTTTAACTGCTAGTGGAGGTGTGACTTGATTGGGTGGGGGTTTGGCTGTGTTCTGATTGGTAGGGGGGTTGGCTGTGTTCTGATTGGCTGGGGGTGTGTTCTGCTTAGGTGGGGGCTTGGTTGTGCTCAGGTTAGTCTTAGTTACTGGGGGATTTGAGCTGGTGAGCTGTGATCTTGTTGTTTGGCTTCGTGTTCGTGGTCGTGCCACATCTTCATGGTGGGTGTCAGTTTGCTTCTTGTATGGGTCAGAGGGGTTTGAAGCGGGTAGTGGTGCAGCTGCAGTATGGTTTCTGGTTCGTGGTCGTGTCTCCTCTTCTGTGTGGGTGTGAGTCTTTTTTCTGTGTGGAAGCGTGGTGGTAGCATCTTGTGTGGCACTTGCGGGTGTGGGTCTGGTGTCATTCTTCATGTTAGTTACTCGTTTATTAATGAGGGCAGGTTTCCAAATGGTTGGTAGGCGGGAGGTATCATCTCGTCTATTCATGCTGTGTGGCCGTTTCTCTATCTCTATGGCTTCTCTGATTATTCTGTTGTTGAAGTGTTCGGTTTTGGCGATGGTTCTGGTATTTTTAAAGTCAATTTCATGTCCTGTGGCTTTGAGGTGTTGGACCAGGGAAGAGGTCAGTTCTTCTTTTTTGATTGAGTTTTTGTGTTCTTCAATGCGTGCACTAATTCTTCTGTTAGTTTGTCCTATGTATGTGCTGGGGCAAGCAGTGCAAGGGATTTCGTATACTCCTTGGTTTTCTAACTCGATTTTGTCTTTAGGGTTTCTTAGGATGGTGGATATTTTTCTGTTTGTGCAGAATGCTGTTTTAATGTTGTGTTTTTGGAGGATCTTGCTGATTTTGTCTGTAGTGCCTTTTATATATGGGAGGAGGGCTTTGCCATTCTCTTGTTCTCTGTCTTGGCTTTTGGTTGGGGTTACTTTTTGGATTAGGTGGGTAATCTTCTTTTTTGGAAATCCATTGGCTGTAAGTACATTAGTGAGAGTGTGTAGTTCGGTTTTTAAGTGTTGTTCATCGGCTAAGCATTTTGTTCTGGAGATGAGTGTCTTGGCTACGGAATTGATCTGTGCTGGGTGGTGGTGTGAGAGTGCATGTAGATAGCGGTTTGTATGTGTTTTCTTCTGGTAGATGGTGTGTCCTAGGGAGCCATTGGATTTTTTGTATACTAAGACATCTAGGAAGGGAAGTTGATTGTTGGCTTCTGTTTCCATGGTGAATTGTATTTTGGGATGTAGGCTGTTGAGGTGTGTGAGGAAGTTGTTCAGTTTTTCTTTCCCGTGTGGCCAGATTATGAAGGTGTCATCTACGTATCTGAGCCAGAGTTTGGGTTTGTGATCATATTTTTCTAGAGCTTGTGTTTCAAAGTGTTCCATGTAGAGGTTTGCGATGACAGGTGAGAGGGGTGATCCCATGGGTGCTCCTTCTATTTGTTTGTATTTTTGTCCATTGTAGGTGAAGTATGTATTGGATAGGCAGTGGTTGGTAAGATCTAGGATGTACTTGGCGGGGTTGTATTTGTTTTGGATGGCTGTCAAGGCTTCTTTTATAGGCACTTGGGTGAAGAGGGATATGACATCGAAGCTCACTAGTAGGTCGCTGGGTTGTAAGTTTTGTTTCTTTATGATCTCAATGAACTGGAATGAGTTCCTTACCTGTGAGTTGATGGATTCTGCATAGGTCTGTAATTGTTTGGCGAGAAATTTGGCTACGTTTTGTAGAGGTGAGCCTATGGAGCTGACTATTGGTCGTAGTGGGGTTCCTTCTTTGTGTATCTTGGGGAGACCATACAGCTTAGGGCATCTGGATGATTTTTCTCTGGGTATGATTCTTTGCTGGATTTCTTCGCTGATGGGGGAGGCTTTTATTTTGGATCTGGTGGTTTTTTCTAGGTAGGTGGTGGGGTCAGTGTTTAGGGGTTTGTATGTGGGGTCTTGGAGTAGGTTGGTTAACTTGGTTTGGTAGTCAGATGTATTCATAATCACTGGAGCATTGCCCTTGTCTGCTGGTAGGATTATTATGCTGGTGTCTTCTTTCAGGTTAAGTAGTGCAGTTTGTTCTTCTTTGGATCAGTTGCTTTTGGGAGCAAACCACCCAAAAGCATGAGCAAACCACCCAAAAGCACGAGCAAACCACCCAAAAGCAACTTAATTGACTTTAAAAATACCAGAACTATCGCCAAAACCAAACACTTCAACAAAAGAATAATCAGAGAAGCCATAGAGATAGAGAAACGCCCACACAGCATGAATAGATGAGATGATACCTCCCGCCTACCAACCATTTGGAAACCTGCCCTCATTAATAAACGAGTAACTAACATGAAGAATGACACCAGACCCACACCCGCAAGTGCCACACAAGATGCTACCACCACGCTTCCACACAGAAAAAAGACTCACACCCACACAGAAGAGGAGACACGACCACGAACCAGAAACCATACTGCAGCTGCACCACTACCCGCTTCAAACCCCTCTGACCCATACAAGAAGCAAACTGACACCCACCATGAAGATGTGGCACGACCACGAACACGAAGCCAAACAACAAGATCACAGCTCACCAGCTCAAATCCCCCAGTAACTAAGACTAACCTGAGCACAACCAAGCCCCCACCTAAGCAGAACACACCCCCAGCCAATCAGAACACAGCCAACCCCCCTACCAATCAGAACACAGCCAAACCCCCACCCAATCAAGTCACACCTCCACTAGCAGTTAAAAGGAAGAAGCAGCTGCAAGCTCACATTACTCTGAGAAGCACAGAGCTGAAGAAACAAGCCTGAAGATGATGAATGAGACTTTATCGAAACGTTGCCTAGATACTTCCAATTCTACGCGGGAGAAAACCCGAATAACCAAAGATCCATATATATATATATATATATACACACACACACACATACAGTGTGCCGGCTGGTTTACAAATTGTTTTGTGGTTCCATTTCGTAGTCTTCAATTACAATTACATTGCATATATTATCATATTTTCAGTCAATATTAAATCAATTAATACCATTGTTAATCATTTGACTGTACTTTTATTCATTCATGTTTTATGAAATAATCCATATTTTACTTAATTTGTTTTATGACAGTTCATATTATCATCTCAAATCTATCCTACAATCATTTTGTAGATATAATAAGAAAAGGATACATCTTTATATATTTATTATTTTCTAAGAATCTACATATTTCATTACCATGTTTTGTTGTCTAACCATTGATAGAATAGATCCCAAATTTTATAAAATTGTTCATCATCTTATTCTCTGATTTCAAATGTCAATCTACTCATTTCAGCACATTCCAATATTTTCTTAATGATTTCCTCCTGTAATGGTGTTTTTCCAATTTTTAACAAATACAATCCTAGTCGCTGTTAATATATTTACGATCACGTATTTCAATTCTTTACTATATATTTCCAGTAAAATTCCCAATAAAAATATCTCTGGTTTCAAATCTATATGCTTTTTTGTCATTTTTTCCAACCACGTGTGGATTTTAGTCCAATATTTTTAGCATCCGCACAAGTCCACCACATATGATAATATGAGCCAGGTGTCTGATGACATTTCCAACATTTTTCAGATTTGTTCTTGAACATTCTTGCTATTCTTGTCGGGGAAAAATGCCACCTAGAAAACATCTTATACAAATTTTCTTTATATGCTGTTGACATTGTCATTTTATAATTTTGAGACCACAGTTTTTGCCATTTCTCTAGATCAGTCCCATATCCAAAATTCTTCCCCCAAGCAATCATTGTTTCTTTAACTTGTTCTTCTAGTTTAATTTCTAATAAATATCCAGACAATTTTTTATCACCTTTTCATCAGTACCTGTCAAAATCTTATCTAAATCAGTCAGTTTATCATAGAAACCTTCTGTTTTAGAGTCTTTATCACACCTTGAATATATTTGCGCATATGAAAACCAATTCATCTTTATATCTTGTTCCTCTAGTTTTTGCACAGATTTAAGTTCACCCTTTTCATTCAATATTTCACCATATCTAACTATTTGTTCCTTTTTATATATTATAGGAAAAGAAAATGCTTCAATAGTCAATAGCCAGACTGGAATTTTCAAATAACATTGTCTTTTAATCTCCCAGTTTAACCACAGAGACTCCGGCATATAATGTCTTCTAAAATACCCCTGTGTTTTAGTTATTCTAAAGACTTCTTGTTAGTGGCAGGCAGGCAGTCTGGCTTTCTAACTGTAAACAGAGAGAATTATCATCCCGTTCCAGAAGAGGAGAGATGAGGCTCAAGAAAATAGACTTTCCTGAAAATTAGATTGATGTCTATCCTAAACTCAGTCCATGGAAAATTTATTTTCAAATAAATTGTATTGATCAGATTGGACTTTGTATGTGCAAATGGCATCAATAAATCACAAGAAGGAATGGCACATTTATACTGACTGTAGACATTCACTGTAACTTATTCAGAAACCCATACTTTAATAGATGTGTTGGTATACAAATGTGGGAACTTGTATTCTATTTGTTAAAAAAAATCCTTCCATTTCCATGGAAATACTGCTATATGTATTTGGGATGAAATGCCATTGCATCACATTGTTTACCACCCCTCAGCAATGTTCCCTATTAAATTAGTTCCTCAGTATCTAGACTAGTAACTTGGATAATCCCAAAAATCTAGTCATGTAAATGTAACTACTAAATGAATCACAAAGAAATTTTCAAACGAGACAAGACTGAGAAGCTGAAAAAATATCTAAAACGCAATGGCAGTTCTTTTTCACATTCTTGCCAACTAAACTACATTGCTCAAAAAAATAAAGGGAACACAAAAATAAGACATCCTAGATCTGAATGAATGAAATATTCTTATTAAATACATTGTTTATTACATAGTTGAATGTGCTTAACTATGATAATTCATTGTTGAATTATCAATGGAAATCAAATTTAGCAACCCATGGAGGTCTGGATTTGGAGTTACACTCAAAATTAAAGTGGAAAACAACACTACAGGCTGATCCAACTTTGATGTAATGTCCTTAAAACAAGTCAAAATGAGGCTCAGTAGTGTGTGTGGCCTCCACGTGCCTGTATGACCTCCCTACAACGCCTGGGGATGCTCCTGATGAGGTGGCGGATGGTCTCCTGAGGGATCTCCTCCCACACCTGGACTAAAGCAACCCCCAACTCCTGGACAGCCTGTGGTGTAATGTGGTGTTGGTGGATGGAGCAAGACATGATGTCCCAGATGTGCTCAATTGGATTCAGGTCTGGGGAACGGGCGGGCCAGTCCATAGCATCAATGACTTCGTCTTGCAGGAACTGCTGACAGACTCCAGCCACATGAGGTCTAGCATTGTTGTGCATTAGGAGGATCCCAGGGTCAACCGCACCAGCATATGGTCTCACAAGGGGTCTGAGGATCTCATCTTGGTACCTAATGGCAGTCAGGCTACCTCTGGCGAGCACATGGAGGGCTGTGTGGCCTCCTAAAGAAATGCCACCCCACACCATGACTGACTGGTCAAACCGGTCATGTTGGAGAATGTTGCAGGCAGCAGGAACGTTCTCCACGGCGTCTCCAGACCCTGTCACGTCTGTCACGTGGGCTCAGTGTGAACCTGCTTTCATCTGTGAAGAGCACAGGGTGCCAATGGCGAATTTGCCAATCTTGGTGTTCTCTGGCAAATGCCAAACGTCCTGCAGGGTGTTGGGCTGTAACCCCTCATGGAGTCTGTTTCTGACCGTTTGAGCAGCCACATGCACATTTGTGGCCCGCTGGAGGTCATTTTGCAGGGCTCTGGCAGGGCTCCTCCTGTACCTCCTTGCACAAAAGCGGAGGTAGTGATCCTGATGAAGGGTTGTTGCCCTCCTACGGCCTCCTCCATGTCTCCTGATGTACTGGCCTGTCTCCTGGTAGCACCTCCATGCTCTGGACACTACGTTGACAGACATAGCAAACCTTTTTGCCACAGCTCACATTGATGGGTCATCCTGGATGAGCTGCACTACCTGAGCCATTTGTGTGGGTTGTAGACTCCGTCTCATGCTACCACTAGAATGAAAGCGCCGCCAGCATTCGAAAGTGACCAAACCACCAGCCAGAAAGCATAGGACCTGAGAAGTGGTCTGTGGTCACCACTTGCAGAACCATCCTTTATTGGGGATGTCTTGCTAACTGCCTCTGCTTTCCACCTGTTGTCTATTCCATTTGCACATCAGCATGTGAAATGGATTGTAATCAGTGTTGCTACCTAAGTGGACAGTTTGACTTCACAGAAGTGTGATTGACTTGGAGTTACATTGTGTTATTTAAGTGTTTCCTTTATTTTTTTGAGCAGTGCATATGCAAATGGCTTTTAAATCACAAGGAATCCAGCTCAACTCAAAGGATGCAAATGTATGAGTTCCCAAGGAAAATATGGGAAGATGGGTCAAAGTTTTTATGAATGTTCCACTGCAAGAAAAGGAGATACCCTTGTACTTGAAGAGATGAGCAGATACCTCCTTAAGGTGCAGGTGGACACAGCTGTACTGCCTTCGAATCCAGCTATACTGCATTGGACAATTGTTGTCTATTTTATCAAAAAAATACCATACAAATACAGTATATCCTGGGTGAAAGGATTTGATTTCTTCAAAAATGCCTCCTGAGTACCATGAAGTAGAAGCATTTCCCAACCATCAAATCCACCACCGAACAGGCCATGGAAAACCAGAGTAGGAGTAAATGAAAATTTATCACAATGGAAGTATGTAACCAGTGAGACCTCCCATGGTTCTTTTCTAGGACCAGTGCTTTTTAATATAGTTATAAATGATCTGGAACTAAGTGTGACTAGTAGACTGGCTAAGTTTGCTGATAACACTAAATTGTGTCAATGGTACAAACGATAAATGACTTTGTATATTAGGGGTGTGAGCATGAAAATAGCAGTGATGAACAAGTGTACAATGTTGCATGTTAGGGCCAATAATCCAACTACTATTCAAACTAATGGGATCAAATTTAGTAGTGATTGATGAGGAAAGAAATATTGAAGAATGGTAAACATTTCGATGAAGGTGCTGACGTAGTGTACATGGACTGTAAAAAAGGCCAAGAACATGTTAGGGTTAATAAAATTATAGAGATGCCAATATCATAATGCCCTAATTGTATATAAATCATGTCTGCTCTTTTTTTTAAGTACTTTCTAGAATATTTCTCAATGGATGTAGAGAAAGTTCAGAAAAGAACAACTACAATGATGAAAAGGCTTTAGCAGCTTTCCTATGAGAAAAGATTATGACATTGGAGATTTAGTCTTGAAAGAAGGCAAATGAGAGCGGACATGATGGAGGTGTACACAACGATGCATGGTGTGGATAAAGTGGACAAAGATAAGCTATTTTCCCTTTCCCAAGATACGAGAAGCAGAGGAAATCCAGTAAAATTCATTCCTGGAATTAATTAATTCAGGATGGACAAAAGTCCCCCTCCCCAATATAAATATATAACATGGAACTCACTACCATGAGACATGGAACTGGACACCAGGATTAAAAAAAATATTTGGACTGTTTCATGGAAGCCATTGTGGATCTGTGGTTATTAACCTTGATGGCAGTGTGGCATTGCTCAGAGATTAGTAGTGTTCTGTTGGTAGAATTATCCTTCTGGGTTCAGTTCCAAGTGGGGAAATGTGGAGGCTATTTGGAAAGATGGTTTAATGGTTTAATGGTAGACAGGACCACATGGCTTGAAGCTCCAAAGTGAAAAGGATGATCACATGCTTCAAGGTGAGAAGAGGTCAAGAAGGGCTGACATGCTGAGAGGACCTGGGTTTTATAACCTTTGTTGGGATTTGAATTGGAGCATGTATTGGTTGTTATTGGTATTGATTGGTTGTCAGACTCCCATGGAGCCACGCAGGGGCAATTCTGTAGGCTGTCCTGAGTTCCAGGCTAGGTTGAGCCTTGCTGGATGATGATGCACTGAAAGGGCTTTGGGCAATTTCTGTAGTTTTACCTGGAGATCTTTGTTATGTAAAGTATTCTGGCCCAGGCCTTAGTGGCCCACCCATTAACAAAGGTGGGGGTGAGCTTCTATTTCTGAGGTGAGTTTCTGCTTTTAAGTTTCTACTCTTTTTAGGGGAAATATTCTGCCTTTTTAATATTTCCTAGGATATTTCAATTTTCTAGGAGAGGGGTGGGTGCTAATTTCCTACAGTTCTTTGTGCAATTTATTGGCCACTGTGAGAATAAACTGCTGGACTACATGGGCCAAGGGGTCTGGTCCAGCAGGCCACTGCTTGTGTTATATTTCTAGCAATCTTGTAGTTTGCCAGGTATTTTTCCTGACTTCAAATTTTCCCAATATTACTAAAGACAATTGCTTCTGCTTTGCGTAGTCAAAATATTTCAGCTTCAGCTTTATTATTAATGCTTCCAGTGAGTAGTCTGAATTAAAGTCTGGCAAACACTAGCCTAAATCTTCAATTTATGATCTACAGCTGTGATGTTTCTAATTTCAGAGAGTGGCAAGTTTTCAATTAATCTCTACCAAAAAGAAATCAGAGTACTACACTTGGATGCAAGCACGATGTAAGCACGATCATCTCCATCTTCAAAAAGGGAGACCCCAGCCTAGTTGAAAATTACAGACCAATCTATTTATGCTGCATCACCTGTAAAGTCATGGAATCAATTATTAACCAATCCATCAACCTCCACTTAGAGACAAACAACCTACTCTCCAACAAACAATTCAGTTTCAGGAAAAAACTACCATGTAATCTGCAACTCTAAACACTGCAAAAACATATGGATTACACAACTTGATCAGGGCAAAGCAATAGATGCAATCTACACAGACTTCTGTAAAGCCTTTGATTCAGTGGTACACAACAAACTACTAAAACTAAAATCTTATGGTATCTCTGGATAACTGCATAACTGGATAGAAGCATTCCTGACAAAGAGACAACAAATGATCAAAATTGGGAGCGTCCTATCAAATTCTGTACTCGTCAAGAGTGGTGTCTCCCAAGGCAGTGGACCAACTCTCTTCATACTCTACATAAATGACCTCTGTGATCATATTAAGAGCAACTGCCTTCTTTTCGCTGATGATGTTAAGCTATTCAACACCACAGACAATACTGCTACCCTTTAAAAAGACCTTGACCATGTATCAGAATGGTCAAACAAATGGTAACTTCAAATCTCAACAAATAAATGCTCTGTCCTACATATTGGCAAAAAAAAATCAGAAAATAAAATACAGTCAAGACCTTGTTAATGATCCAAATTCTGTCAAGGATCTTGGAGTACTCATCTCAAATGAACTAAGTGCTAGAGCTCACTGTAACTACATAGCCAAAAAGGCGTTAAGAGTTGTTAATCTAATCTTATGTAGCTTTTTCTCTGGTAATATTGCACTACTAACTAGAGCATACAAAACATTTGCTAGACCAATACTCGAATACAGCTCATCAGTCTGGAACCCACATTACGTATCTGATATTAACACAGTTGAGAAAGTCCAGAAATATTTCACAAGAAGAGTTCTCCACTCCTCTACTTGTTGCAGAATACCTTATGCCACCAGACTAAAAATTCTAGACCTAGACAAGCTAGAACTACTCCACCTTCGGTTTGATCTAAGTATAGTATATAAAATCATACATTGCAATGACTTACCTGTCAATGAATACTTCAGCTTCAACCATAACAACACAAGAGTAAACAATAGATAAAAACTCATGGTTAATTGTACCAAACTTGACTGCAGAAAATACGACTTCAGCAACAAGAGTGGTCAGTGTCTGGAATCCTCTACCTGACTCTGTAGTTTCTTCCCCAAAACCCAAAAACTTTAACCTTAGACTGTCTACTATTGACCTCACCCCTTTCCTAAGAGGTCTATCAGGGGTGTGCTTAATAAGCGCACCAATGTGCCTACCGTCCCTGTCCTATTGTTTCTTTTATATTTTTTTATTTTTCTTATATGTATCCATGTATTCATAACTATGTTTTTACTTATACCTATTACCTTGTAAGCAATTGACAAATAAAATGAATAAAATAATAAAGCACTGTACTTATTTAAATTCTGATTCGCTACCTACTCACTCCCTTTGAGTTTTTCTAAAATATCTGGAGAATATTTTCCTCTATTCCCACCTGCCCAGTGTAGAGTTACTTTTGAACACAGAAAGCATGTTTAAAAGTGAAAGCCATGAAGTTTTAATGGGATTGTAAATCTGCACGTATAAAGGAAGCAATTCCTTCCAAGCTGGTGGAACAATATTTTTTTTCCCCAAGTTTTTTTTTAAAGACTCCAATTTTTCTTCTTTCCTTTCTCCCAAAATGAAAAGACGAAAAATGAACTGCATAAAGTTCTGCTACAGCAGCCATTCGTTCCCCAAAAAAGGAACTCACAAATTACAGGAAAAAAAAAAAAAAAGAGAGAGAGAGAGAGAGAGAGAGAGAGAGAGAGAGAGAGAGAAGTAGGACCAGGATATAGGCGGACGCAAAACTTTATATGCAAAATATAGCCAATCTGGACGGTTAGCCGTGAGGGAAGGGGGGGGGGGCGCAGGGAGTGGTAACACCCGGCCCGCATTTTTCAAAAGACCCACACAGGCCGCCGAGCCCTGGACAGAAGAGCGAGCCGAATAACGTCTTGCTGCTTCCTGATTGGCTAATTTCAAGCTGCCGGCTGCACTAATCGGCAGGGCCGTGTCGCTCACGTGACCTCCAGGCGCGAGATTAAATCCAAACGGCCGTGTGAGGAGGATATCTGGGGAATCGGTTGCGTCGCTTCTGCGGGAGAATCTTTTCCTTGCAAGGCAAGCGGGTGGGTAAACGCCGTGAGGTAGGTAGGTGTGTGTGTGTTGGGGGTGTCGGATGGGGTGCCGCTGTTCAAAGAAATTAAAAAAAAAACTGAGCGAAAACAAGTTTAATTTGGACTTAGTGGAAGGCCAAGTTTTCCACTTTGTTGGATGGGTTCTAGTTGAACAAATGAAGCCGAAAAAGGGGGCTCTTGCTTTGGCGAAGGGGGTGGGGGACGGTGGTTGGGGACTTGGTAGGTTATGATTTCAGACTTCTGAAGACAAGCAACAGTTTTCTGGCTGCCATAATGCCTGAAGTCAGATTGCTTCCCTCCTGTGACTTGTTTTTATTCAAGCATAAAACAGCTTGTGACATCTGGTGGTGCAACTTGAATGGGTTTGTCTGCTTGAGCCGTTTCTTGCATCCTCTGCAATCTTTTCAGAAGAAACCCAGAAAACAAAACGTATAGAATTGCTATGTTTAAAAACACCTTTTTTTTACTGGGTTAAATGAGGCTTTATATTAAAAGGTATTTTTTCCCTCTTCTCAGGAAATCAAGGAAAGTTGGAAAACTGAATTCTGTCAACAAAAAAAAAAAAATGGTAAGTCATAAAAGATTATCATTGGCATCTTAGACTGGACCTGAAGATAGATTTATACTACAATTAAGAGATGGGACATGGGAATTTCTGTCTTTAAAAAAAATGCTATACCATAATATATAGGAAATATAAGGAAGGATTTTGTGGTACTGTATACGGCCAGCAGGGTTTCTTGTACATTAAAGTTTTTTAAATTGTTGGAAGTTAAAACCTACCCCTCTCCTAGGAAAATGAAATACTTTAAGATATATTTAAAAAGGCAGAATATTTGAAGTTACGGCTTTGAAAAAAGGGACTTACGACCGTTTTTCACAGTTTACAACCATTACAGTGTTCTGGAATTATGTGATCACTTTTGCAACATTCTGACAAGCAAAACCAGATTCAATGAGTAACTGTTTCTAACTTAACAACTGCAGTGGTTCACTTGAACAACTATGGCAAAAAAGATTGTAAAATGGGACAAAACTCACTTAAATGTTTAACTTAACATAAATTTTGGGCCAACTGTGATCATAAGCCAAGGATTACCTGTAAAGATAAGTTAAAAAAATGTGAAATTACTATTGTGACTGGCTTTTCCAATGTCCTGATGTTATAGCTTTTTAGGAGTTATAACTGATGAAAAGTGAAAATTACAAGAAGTATATATCAAGATGTTATGTGTCTCACACCACTCGAATTTTAAAGAGTATTTTAGAAAAAAATATTCATGTTAATGCTATGTTAATTTTTTTCAGGAAGACAAAGAAAATGCCAACGTATCTACGGGTATATGGACCGAAGGAGACAGTATATTTGAAAACACTTTTGTTTCCCCTAAAAACTTGAATACCCATGTACTAAAACAAATTAAGACAGATACAAATTGTAATTCTCCAAACAATACAACAGTAGCAGATCCTGAATCTGCAGCAGTAAAATCAAAGGTTATGTCATTTACTCAGACCTTTCTACAGAAAGCAAACATAAAGAAACAAATAAAAGCAGAAGTCTCCAATTCTGTTCCATGCATTTCAGATAAACTTATACTTGGCTCATATCGTGGAAAAATAGTTTCTTCTAAGGTAAACTCCTTCAGAAAAGTTTCAGCAAATGAGCCTAGCAATTCTCTGCCTAAATCAAGAGTAAAATCAGCCACAACTAATAATGCAAGTATAAAGGATGCTAAAGTCACTGGCAACACCGGTGCTCCTAAAGTCCTAAATTCCAAGTCTCTTCAGACCAGTACTGTGAGAGTTTCTGTTTATCATCCCAAAACTATTCTGAATCATGAGAAACGATCTATTAGTGGTGGCACAGAAAATACTGAGGCAGCCCAGAAGAACTCTTCCAGCAATTGGAAATCACTACTAAAGACTGTTCCAGTCAATGCTAATAATTCTGTCCCGAGGATAAACAAACTTGCTTCATCTAAAACTGTAAGTGGAAGCCTAAAAGTGCCACTTTCTGAAAGTCATGCTACTTCAAAATCAATTAAAAAAGCTCCGACATCTGTAGATGTGAGAAGGTAATGTAAATACCTGCATTTTTGTATCAGAATGTATTGAGGCAATACAACATCAAAAAAAAAAATGGAATGTTTCAGACTATGCTTGCTAGATTTTGTGGAATAAATCTAATTTAGCTGGGTTTGATCAACATGGTACACCAAAATCCAGCAAATTGCTTTATGACTATACTTATAACAATGCAGATTGTACAGAAGAAAGTAAACTCTTGTAGCCCCACCATCACGTCCATATTTATGACTGGGATGTTTTATTCACTTTGTCTTAAATTAGCCTTGAATAGTCAACAGTTTAAAGCAATTGCACGTACTGAATTTGAGGGCTTGAAAATAGGATGCTTTCACAACTGTTATTACAGAAGATAAATGTTTAATTGTGCTCCCCCCCCCAATGTAATAAATCATATTTCTTTTGCTTTAGTCTTATATACCTGATAATTATGTTTATATTTTAGACTTCAGCTTGCTGAATGGCAGGCTTCAAAAGGGGTAAAGAAGGTACATAACAATGTACCTGTAAATAGTCAGCCTAAAAAAGCAACATGTCAACAAACTATCAAAGAGCCAGCTGAATCCTTTTGGGCTACTATCGTTGAAGAAGATGAACAAGGACTGCTTAGTGATAAGGTCAACAAGACACTTGCAGAATGTGTGGATCTCATTGAAAAGGTACAGTGTTTAAATAAACCACCATAATGCTGAATTAACTTTTATAACATTCTTGTACTTTATTAAGTTCTATAAATTCTGAAAGTACAAGGCATACTGGATTTTCAAGGCAACTGGTCTTATAATGAATCAATGTGAAGAGAGTTGGTAGGCTACATCATGACAACATCTTAAATGTCATTTTATATTGTAACTAGAACACGGGTGTCAAACTCATGTCATCACGGCAGCATCACATGATGTATCTGGACTTTTCCCCCCTTCATTAAACTGGATGTGGCCAGCGCATGATACATCCAGCCCACCAGCAGGGAGTTTGACAGCCCTGAACTAGAACAATCTGATCTGTCCTCAATGGGGGAAAAAGACTGAACTGTAGAACACAGATATGTTTATTACTACAATAGAGAAGATTCTTTGAAGTTTTGTGTTAAAGGCTAGTCATTCTTCTCTGGATTATGAAAATATAAAGTAATTCACAGAAGTTTATGCATTATAGGTAGTCCTTGGCTTAAAACCACAATTGGGACTGGCATTTCTAATGTATGGTGGTGCATTTGTAAATTGAGTTATGTCATCAGAGCCAATTTTAACATAATTTTTGTAGCAGTCATCCGAACCACACAGTTAAATGAATCACTTGATCATTAAGTGAATCTGGCTTTCTCAATAGACTGTCAGAAGCAGGCTGGGAAAGTAACAAATTGGTATGACCATAAGACACTGCAAACAAATGCATGCCTGTTACTAAGCACCTGAATTGCTATCACATGAGTGAAGATGAGATGTCGTAACTTGGAGAACAGATCATCAGTTACTCTTTTCAAACTAGTTGTATCTTTGGATTATTAATTGAACAGCTGTAAGTCAACTGCAGTCTGTGCTTATGCAACATATTAACATTTCTCTAGAAGACATGTAGTTTAAAGACATTTGGTACATTTTTTCTTTGCTATTTCTCTTCAGGGTTTTGTAGGTGAAAGAGTATATTCCATTTTGGAAAACCTGATAGTGAAAGTACCAGAAGCAAAAAAGTTTGCTAAGTATTGGGTGTGCCAGATGCGTCTTGAGCAGTTTCGCTCCACAGAAAAAGTAATAACAATTTATGAAAATGCAATTCTTGCAGGAGCGCAGGTAAAAACACCCTTAAATGTGTTTTACTTAATTTAATTGTTTTCAGTTACTTTGCAAATATTTGTATATATTTATAAACTTTCTCATATTTTAACTCTTTAGTTAAAACAGTTTTTAAAGTTATAGTTTTTAAAAAGTTAAAAGCATTCCACCATTTATTTAAAGAAATCAGGTTGGCATAGTCCTCTTTTGTTATAACAATCTTATGTGGGAGTGAGCAGTCTAAGATTATACTAACCATATTATTTTACGTGGCCTAGTGTCACCTTCTGTGTGGTGGGTTGCCATATACATTTGATTAATAAAACAGGCATCTGAGGAAATTTGAATAGTGATCTTTTATAACATTGTAAGTAATTACAAGTGGTCTGAGGACCTTAGGTGATAAAGAGAAAGTGGTTTGTCATGTAAGTGTGTGGGATAAGGGTTTATTGGGTTTTGTATTTAGGGTTTTACTTTTGTAAGCCATCTGTAGTCAGTGAGCTGGGAAGACATAAATTTTCTAAAATCATTAGCTAAGCTAACTGGATATTAATGATTGTTTTTTCAGCCTAAGGATGAGTTACGTCATACATTTGCAGATGTTATAAAGGCTAGACAAGGTCTACCAAAAACTGATGGTAAGATTTAACATTATTGGGTTAGTTTCCTCAGATTTTCAATTTTGCCCTGCTGAACCTGATCCTGTATGATGCATTTTACTTGTTATAAGCAGCATTATTAACTTCTATTTGCCTCCATTTTTAGTCCCTTTTGAATTTGTTTTTCTAAATAAATTTTATTGATTTTACAATTAAAACAAACCAACAACACATTCATAAATGAAAGAGAAAAAGAAGAAAGGAAGAAGAAAATAGAAAGAAAAAAATAGAAAACAAAAACATTATCATCTTCAACAGTTTGTAAGACCTCTTTTTTATCCTTATTTTATGCCATATACGCACACTTAATCCTTACATATATCTGTGTATTACTACTATGGATCTATCCTATCCTCTTTCGCCTTTTAGCATGAAGTCTATCTTTGGTGTATCCATCTGTAGCAGCAGTTCCAGCTCTTGTAGTATATTGAAGTGTCTTTATTTTTTAATGCCAAAGTTAATTTGTCCATTTCTGCACAACTTGAAATTTTTTGAACAATCATCTCTGATGGAACATGAGGCTGCTTCCAACATTGTGCAGAAGCCAATCTGGCAGCCAAGTTGTCAAAATGTGTATTGTTATATATTTCTTTTTTATATATATATTTGTTTATCAAAGATCCCTAACAGAAAGGACTCTGGTTTGAATTTGATCTGTTCTTCCAGCCAATTTCTAAGTTTCTGCCAATATTTTTGAGCTTCTGTACATATGGAAAAAAGTTCTCTCTTTTTTTGCATTTACAACAATTCGGACTCATATTGGGGTGCATCTTTGCTAATCTCGAAGGAAGAAGGTGCCATCTATAAACATAGGCATTTTCTTTGTATGCTACCGATTTTGTAATTTTATTATTTCTACCCCAGACCTTTTCCCATTCTGTTATGGTGATGCTATGTCCTATATTCCTACTCCAGGCTATCATGTTCCCTTTTATAATTTCTTCTAATTCTACTTCTAATAAATAATCATAAAATTTTGTTATATTTTTTTTGCCTGATCCTAATAAAATTTTATCTAATTGCTGGAGTTTATTGTTAATTCCAAATTCTTTCTTGTCCTGTTTATATCTACTTTGAATTTTAAGATATGCCCACTGATCAATTTTTTAGTCCCCGCTCTTGAAGTTCTTGCCGCAATTTCAAATTTCCTTGTGTATCCAATAGATCCTTATATCTAATCATTTTAGTAATATCCAGATTATTTGGGTGAATCATCGCCTCCATTGTTGAAATCCAAATTGGTATTTTTAAATCGTGTTTTTTCTGTATTTTCTTCCAATTAGTTAATAATGAGTCTGATTAGGTGTCTGTGAAAATATTTCTGGCTAGTTTTCCCTACACCCCATAAAAAAACATGCCACCCCCTCTGCAAGTCATGGCCTTCGAAGAATAATATTCTCTTATTGGTTAAATTCACCCATTCCTTCAACCACACTAAAGAGGCTGCACTATAATACAACTACCAATTTGAAAGTGCCAGCCCTCCCCTGCTCTTCCTATCCTGCATGGCCTTTAAATTTATTCTAGGTTTTTTTCCCTTGCCAGATAAATTTCACAGTTATTTTATTAAGTTCTTCAAAAGAAATTTGTGTACTTTGATTAGGATCGTCTGAAATATATAGAGGAATTTTGGAAGAATATTCATTTTAATAGCAAAAATCCTGCCTAATAATGAAAGTTGCCCCATGTTTCTAAATCCTTCTTTACATGTTGCATCAATTTATCATAATTATTTTCCTTAATTATTTCCATAATTATTTCTTAAAATGTGCTGTCAACCATATTCCGAAGTATTTAACTTTCTTTGTCACTTGTATCCCATAATTTTCTGTTTTTCTGTTAAATTTTTAGTCATTAATTTTGTTTTCCTCCTGTTAATTTTAAGTCCTGCTACTGTTCCAAATTGTTCTAATTCATTCATCAATTTTTGTCCTCTTTCTATTGGTTCTTCAATGAAAAAAATCATATCCACAAACGCTTGCAACTTACATTCTTCTTTCTTAACCTTTAATCCTTTTATGTCTGGGTTCTATCTAATTCACATTAGTAATGCTTTTAATGATAATATGAAGAGCAGGGGTGAGAGTGGGCAGCCCTGTCTGACTTCTTTTTCTATTTTTATTGGGCGGGTATATTCCCCATTTATTATAATATCAGCCTGTTGTGTATCATAAATGGTTGTTATAATATTTTCAAATTTGGTGCCTAAATTAATATTATAAAATTTTTGGATTAAAAATTGCCAATTTAAATGATCGAAGGCCTTCTCTGCATCTAAAAACAGAAGTGCAATTTGTTTTTCGGTGTGGGCTTCGTAAAATTCTTAACACATCTAGTGCTATTCTTAAGTTGTTCCTGATTTGTCTGGTCGGGAGAAATCCATTTTGATCTTCATGTATATGTTCATTTAACATTCTTTTTAGTCTACTTGCTATAACAGAAGTAAATATTTTGTAATCAATATTTAACAATGAAATCGGTCTAAAATTTTGTATATTTCGGGGATCCGAATCTTCCTTTGGGGTCAGCAAAATCAATGCCCCCCCCCCTCTATGAGTCCAGCATCCTGGCTGTCAAGACATCTTTAAAAACTTCCACCATATTTGTTCTGCTAGTGCCTTGAACAGCTCCCCTGGAATCCCATCTCGTCCCGGGGATTTATTGTTTTTCTGGTTCTCTATTGCTGATTTCAATTCGAACCAAATAATGCTTTTGTTTAATAATTCTTCCATTTCTTCCCCAATTGCTTTATCTTTCACTTCATCTAAATAGTTTCTTATTCTATCTTCGTTAACTTCTTCCTTTTTACATAACTCTTCAAAATACTTATGGGCAATTTTTTTTCCTGTTCTATCTCCTGATGTATATCCCCCTTTCCATCTATTAGCTGGTATATCAATCTCTTTTCTTTCCTTTTTTTAAAATCTATATGATAATGATCTCCATGGCTTATTAGCATGCTCAAAATAAGTTTGTCTAGTTATATTCAAATTTATAATCATTCCCTCTTGTTCAATTAAATTAAATTTATGTTTATTTATTATCTGATTTTGCAATTTTGAATCCTTTGGGGTACTCTGTAATTGAGTTTCTAATTCCTTAATTTTTTGTTGTAATTTGTTTTTCTGGGCATATTTTTCCTTATTCTTCCTTAAATTAATTAAATTAAATTAATTTAATTCCTCCTTGAGTTTGTTGGTATATTCTTTTTCTCTTATTAACTGAGTATTCAACGTCCATCTTTTCTTGGGTTTTTCCCTACCCTTCCATATTATCTGAATTGGATTGTGATCTGCCCATTCATTAGGTAAAATTTCAATCCCTTTTATCTCATTTGCTATTTTCCCATTCATCCATGCCATATCAATTCTTGTCCATATTTGATGAGGATTTGAATAGAATGTAAATTGTTTTTTCTCGGGATATAATCTCCATATATCAATCAAATTTAACTTCTTCATCATTTCCATACATATCTTGGGAAGCTCTCTTTTCTCCCCTTTGTTCTTTCCCCATTACTGTGGTCTTTTTGATAATCAGCAATAGAATTAAAGTCTCCTATGATACAAATATTTCTTTTTTCCAATCCTACTATTTTTTCATAAAGATGCTTAAAAAACTCTTTTTGATCTCCATTCAGGGCATGGATTACCACCAAGAGAATTGGGATGGCATTAATCCAGATCTGCAAAACCAGAGTTCTTTCCTCAGAATCCGACCATATTAAATATGCTTTCAAATCCTCTTTAACATATACCTGCAGTCCCTTTCTTTTTCCCCATGTCTACTGGTGCTGTAAATAGCTTCCCTAATTTTGGACATTCTGGATATTTTTCATCTGTTTTCTTAATATGAGTTTCTTGTAGGCATACTATATCAGCGTTTTGTTTGATTAGTTTAGCTATTATCCTTTTCCTTTTTATTGTCGAGTTTAAACCACTTATATTAATTGATAGTTTCTTTTCGTCTTCCATTTAATTGTGTTTCGCTCTTCATCTTGTAATGGCTCCGGTCTCTCCTTGTGCCTGAAGATGTATCCTACTTTCCTCTCTCTCCTGTTGTAGATGAGTTTTTCCTTGATTTCCTAAAGTTCCATCTCTTTTCTTATGATAGCCTTGATCTTCCTGGGAGTTTGTTTCCAGTTCATCCTTACTGTTCTGGTCTTCCGGACCTACCAATTGCTCATAAAATTCCTGGGCCTTTTCCGTGAAGTCTATTTTAATTTTATTTTTGTTCCAAAAAACTAACATTCCCTCTGGGATTAGCCATTTAAATATGATTCTTTTCTGATTTAGGTAAACTGCTAAGAATGCAGAGACTAAGACTAAGCTGCTAGTCTCGTCTTTGTTCTCTTACTCTTCTTGGTATTTGTTTGAGAATCAAGACTTATTTGCCTTTATACATGATTGATTCATCTCTTGACATCCTATATATGATGTCCTGGACACTCCTTCTCACAAATCATATATGGACTTCTTGGGCGTTTGTGGTGTCTCGCATAATTAGTGCTAACCCTGTAAACTTCATCAAACTCCCTCAAGATGTCATCTTTATCCAGGACGTCCGGTGGCAAGGCAAGGACGAACAGAGGTGCAGAAGCCGTCTGTGGTTTCAGTTAATCTCTTTTTGCGGTTGGCATGATCCTTTGAGGGTGCATGAGTCCTGGAGAGATTCGTGCCGATGTGGGGGAGACTCGGGTTTCAGTGTGGGGAAGGCAACCCCCCTGCAGCGAAGAGGAGCCCTCCAGAGCCCAATAAGCAAGAAACAGCCCCCTATCAATGGCGGCTCTGAAGTCCGGACTGCCACCGATGTAAAGAAGCAAGTGAGTGACAGTTTGTGAAATAATTGGGGAAGAGTATGGCAGAGAAAATTAGCGGCGGAGAGGATGATTGGAATGCTATAGACTTTTATAAAGTGTTACAAGTGTCTGTCTGGAGCCCAAAAAGAAAGCGGCCAAAAAGCGGATGCGAGGAAAGTGAAAGGGCTTGGCAGACAGAAGAGAGAGAGAGGACAATAACGAGTAAAAAGGGAAGTTTACAACTAGTGGCTGGAAGGTGCCTGGAAGTTGTGGAGGATTTGGATCATCTCATTTGATTTTTATTCTGAAAGACTTTATGAAAGCGGAGATGGGAAGAAGATCAGAGCTGCCAGAACAGAGAGAGTGTGGCGCCACAGGTGATGCTAAGAAACCCTGAAGCTATCGTAACAATATAACTGATATAAACCACTTAACAACCCTTTAGGGAGCATACTGATCTAATTGAGGAGATGGTTCCATCTGAAGAAAATCAGGAAAATTGAACTTAGGAACACTAAGACAAAAAGTGGAAGTGGAAGCTTCTGAATGTATGGAGATACCATGTAATTGCAGTCACTACTCAGCATTTTTTACCTCCCCACTTCCGGTACATTTGGAGTGAAAGCTCTCAAACTTAGAGATGGAAAGCTAAAAACACTTCAAAATTCCTTGTTCCCTTTTTTTTACTCCCTTTTTTCTGTATACATTTGCTCAATTTTTTTTTCTTTTTCCCCCTCCTTTATTCTCTCTTTATAATGATTATAAATATGTATACTGGGGAAAGGAAAATTGATTGTTGTAATTGATTGTTAAATAATTGAATTAATTGATTTAATTGATTTATTAATAATACTGATAGTTATACTTTGATTAGATATATAGGGGGAATAGTATAGGGGGAATAGTAAGCACATTAAGTATTATTTAATTAATAATTATAGGATTTTATGTATTAATATTATAATTTATTGTGTGATCACAATTAATCCACTTGGGGACGAATGTAATACTGTTTGTGTTTAATAATATTTAAAATAAGATTAGATAAATACACATATTTATTTATAATTAAATGTAGTTGGATTTGGATATAATATTTATATACATACATATATATATGTATACATACATACATATGTGTGTGTGTGTGTGTGTGTGTGTGTGTGTGCTGTTTAGTTTCCTTCGGGTATTATCCCACGTCATTGTAGTGCTGTTAAAGTTGTAGCAACGTTTTAGCAGAATCCCATCTGCCATCATCAGGCCTCTGTATGGATGTGGGTCTCACAGCTCCTGGTTTCAAATTCGAGGCTGGTCCATTCTGATTGGCTAGGAGCCTGGGTCTGTGTTCATTGGACTTGGAGTTTGATTGATTGGTGTTTCTGGTTTCTTCTGTCTGTTTTGTGACTTTAATTGGCTGGCAACACTCTGTTCTTGTGTTGGAGGCTTTCAGTGCAGCTTGGCTTCGTGTGAAAGGACGGCTGTTATTCATTAGCAAGCTGGGTTTCACCTGGGTGCCTGGTGGGGGGGTGTTTGAGTTGGAGGCATCAGAGGGAGTCTGTCTGTGCTCAGGTGTTTGTTTTGTGGTGTGGAGATCTTTCTATTTGAGAATGCAGCTTTCCAAATGATTGACAGTCTGCTGGAATCATCTCTTCTATTCATGCTTTCAGGTCTTTTTTCAATCTCTATGGCTTCTCTGATGATTCTGTGGTTGGGGTTTTCTATAGTGGCTAGGGTTTTAGTGCCATTGAAGTTGATGTTGTGACCTGTGGTTTTCATGTGTTGGACTAGTGAGGAGGTATGTTCCAGCTTTTTTACTGCATTTTTGTGTTCATCTAGGCGGGTACTTATTCTTCTATTGGTCTGTCCAATGTATGTGGCTGGGCATGATGTCCAGGGAATTTCATATATGCCTTGGTTTTCCAGGTCAATTTTGTCTTTGGGGTTTCTCAGGATGGCTGCTATTTTTTTGTCTGTTTTGAAGGCAGTCTTGATGTGATGCCTGTGTAGTATCTTACTGATTTTATCTGTAGTACCTCTTATGTAGGGCAAGTAGTTCCTCTTATGTAGTACTACAGATAAAAGTTGCTACAACTTTAAAAGCATTACAATGATGTGGGATAACACCTGAAGGAAGCTGAACAGCGTGTGTGTGTGTGTGTGTGTGTGTGTGTACGCGCGCACGCTGTTCGGCTTCTTTCGGGTATTATCCCACGTCATTGTAGTGCTTTCAAAGTTGTAGCAACGTTTCAGCAGAATCTCATCTGCCATCATCAGGCTTCTGTATGGATGTGGGTCTCACAGCTTTTGGTTTCAAATTCGAGGCCGGCCTATTCTGATTGGCTGGGAGTTTTGGTCTGTGTTCACTGGACTTGGAGTTTGATTGATTGGTGTTTCTGGTTTCTTCTGTCTGTTTTGTGGCTTTGATTGGCTGGCAACACTCTGTTCCTGTGTTGGAGGCTTTCAGTGCAGCTTGGCTTCGTGTGAAAGGACGGCTAGGAAGCCAGGTTTCACCTGGGTGCCTGGTGGGGGGGTGTTTGAGTTGGAGGCATCAGAGGGAGTCTGTTTGTGCTCAGGTGTTTGCCTGGTTTGTGGTGTGGAGATCTTTCTATTTGAGAGTGAGAGTCCTCGAATTTGAAACCAAAAGCTGTGAGACCCACATCCATACAGAAGCCTGATGATGGCAGATGAGATTCTGCTGAAACGTTGCTACAACTTTGAAAGCACTACAATGACGTGGGATAATACCTGATGGAAACTGAACAGCACACATGTAAGTACCCGCGAAAGCTTAAAAAAAACAACATATATATATGTATGTATGTATGTATGTATGTATGTTTGTATGTGAAGTTATGTATAGAGGCTGAGCCTACACTTTACAAAATTATATATGTGATTCAGAATTTGGATTTAAAATAATACAGTGATAATATTTTTATATATAAGAACTTATAGTCCAGTTACCAGTTAAGAGCACAACTATCCAGCAGATAGATAGATTAAGTAATTAGATACCGGTCAATCCTAATATAGAGATTCTATCACTGAATGTTAATTTGGGATAATATAATTAATATAGTACAACAACAGGAACAAATTTAAAAGAAACGACTTCCACAATAACTACAGCTCTGAAAACTGGAAGAAAGGTCACCCCGATGTTTAACTACGTTGGCAACAGCTTCACCCAAGGCACAAAAAACCAAAGAAGAAACATTACCAGTGGAGAAACAAGCTAACAACTCGAATGCCAACATCCAATCAATTTTGCTGACTTTACAGGAATCGATGGCAAAGCTGCAAGAAACAATGATGAAAAACCATAAGGAGACAAGAGCAGATATCTATGAACTAAAAGACGAGATGGGGAAATTAAAAGCAGAAATAAAAGCGGATATCTCCAAAGTAGAGGACAAAGTTGGATTATTACAGCAGGCCTTGGAGAAAAATGAAGCAACAATAAAAGAGGTCGGGAAAAGGACTGAACAAACTGAAAGGAAATTAGAAAGGGTAGATGAAAAATTAAAGAATGTGAGTAAACAAATGGAGGACTCACTGGTCTACCTAGAGTTGGACAAGGCTGCTACATAGTTGAGATTCCAAAATATAGTAGAATCCAAAGAAGACCACCTGAAACAACTAATGGCCGGAATACTGTCTGGACTATTGGAAAAGGATAAAGATGACATCTTGAGGGAGTTTGATGAAGTTAAGAGGATTAGCACTAATTATGCGAGATGACACAAATGCCCAAGAGAAGTCCATATACGATTTGCGAGAAGGAGTGTCCGGGATATCATATAGGATGTCAAGAGATGAAACAATCACCTTTTGAATTTCTTTTAACAGGCTTAAACATTGAGTTGCCTTATACCTGAGATGGCGAACCTATGGTACGTGTGCCGAAAGTGGCGCACAGAGCCATCGCCCATTGCTGTTCCGAGTACCGGCATACTGGCCAGCTGGACTTCACATGCACATGCAACCAAAAACCAGAAGAGCAGCTGCCTGGTATGCATGTGTGCACCAGGAAGATTATCTTGTTCCCAGTGCGCATGTGTGCATTGGCCACTTAGCCTTCTGGTTTCTGGTGCACATGCAGAGGCAAAGACCAGCAACGAGAAGAGTATCAGGCGTGCATGCCAAAAGACCCGGAGAGGGGCATGGCTGTGGGCCAGAATGGGCGGGTCAGGGCTTCCACCCCTCTCCACCCAAGTGGGGTTCTTGTGTGCCTCTCTAGCCCACGGCGCATCCATGCTCTAGAGTGCCTGGCCGGCTTAGGCACTCCAGAAGTGCCAGCTGCCCCCGACGCAGCCCTCCCCACTACTTATGCCAAGGAGGCATTACTGCTTCTGTCCTCCCATGTTCCTCCCACCCAGCTCAGCTCCTGCACCTAACCAGAAGAGCAGGGGTAAGGGCAGGACTGGCCAGCCACCACAGCTGCTCCCACGCCAGCAAGACAGGCCCTCGGCGTTTCCAGACAGGTAGTTCGCCTCCCCGCTGGCAGCTCCACCTCCAGCAGCCCACCCTGGAAGTGGCAGCGCAACAGCCACTGCCTCCACTGGGAGCGAGGGGGCAGCTTGGGGCCAGGACAGGAGGGCCGGGGCTTCCCTCCCTTCTTGTACGGCCCCAACTGTCCTGACCGGCAGCGGCAGGCACAGGGCGAGAGACAGGAGAACCACCACTGCTGGAGCTGAGGGGATGGCGATGATGCACACACGCAGCCCCGCCTCCCCAGAAGAGCAGCAGTGGCAGGCACAGGACGAGAGACAGGAGCGAGAATTGCTGCCACTCTTTCGCCCCCAGCGGTGGCAGGAGTAGCAGGCAGGGCAGCATTTGCTGGCTGGGTGGTCAACTGCCCTGCCCACTGCTTCTCCTGCTGCCAGGGATGAAAGCACGGCAGCAGTTGTCGCTCCTGTCTATCACCCTGTGCCTGCCGCCGCTGCTCTTTTGGGGAGGTAAGGCTACCTGTTTGCACCACTGTCAGCTCCAGCAGTGGTGGTTCTCCTGTCTCTCGTCCTGTTGTGTCTCTTCTGGGGAGGTGAGGCTGTGCAGGAGCTGACCACGCGGGAGGAACATCTGTCTGTCTGGCCCGGGGCAACAGGCAGGGAAGCAGGCACACTCCCTTGGCAGAAGTGGGGGGGATTTCCACTGGCTTGTTCTCAGTGGTGGGCTGGAGAGGGGTGCTTTATCCCAGCCAGAGTTGGGGCGAAGCTCTCCACCTGCTGGCTCTCCAGTCCAAGCCCTAGGAACACTGATGTCCCTTCCCTTTGAGGCCAGGGGCTCCAGCTTTCCAGTGGAGGGAGGAAGCATTCCTCACCCAACTTTCTCTCCCTGTCCGGGGCTGTGGAACCGGGTCATTGGTGGATAGGCAGGGAGGCATGAGGACTCCCAAAAGGCCAGCGCATGCTCACCGGTCAGCTGGTCTTCACATGTGCCTACGCACCAGAAACCAGAAGATCATCTGTTCTTTCGGTTTCCAGCATGTGGGTGCCCACGTGCTCACTGCACGCTCCCGTTTTGGCACTTGGTGCCAAAAAAGTTAGCCATCACTGCCTCATACTGTGACAGAATATATTTATATTTTTTTCAGAATGCGTGAAGGAAGAAAACTCTGTAAATCCTGAGGGACCAGCTGAAACAGAGATAAAAAAGGCTTTCAAGGAAATCAGTTTGAATAACGAAGTGGAGCATGGTAATGAAGCTTTTCTAGAATCAACAGAAATTTGCTCAAAAATCAAAGACTTTTCTAAGGAAAAAAACAAAAGTAAAGAACAGATGCAGAAAGACTTAAAAAATGAAGAAACTGCTACCAATGCAGAGAAAGATAGAATCCTAGAGATTCAAACTCCTGAAAATGAAAAATGCTCATATTTAATAAAATATAATTTGTCAACAACTTCCCATTTGGAAAGGTGAGTCTTAATATGATCTTTTCTATGTAGGGTCTGAGGATGTGGAATTGCTGTCCTTAATTTGAAAAGGATGGTATGCTCAATTTGTGTAGTAATATACAAATATTTGGGAAAAGTGAACCTAAATCTGAGTTGAGTGAGTTTGAAAAAAAAAATATCAAGGTTATGACTGAGAAGAAAATTAATACCTGAAAACCACTGTAGAGGTCACCCCGAATCTTCTTTGTACCAGGGATCAATTTCAGGGAAAACAGTTTTTCCATGGACTGGCTGGTTGTTTGGTTGGTTGGTTTGTGCACTTCCTTGATCTTTCTAATGTATAGAAAAGCTTTGCTTGCTTGTGCAGCCCAATTCCTAATAGGCTATAGATGAGGGTTGAGAAACCCTGCATTATAGGACTCAAAAACTGATTAGTGAAAATTGGCAGGTAAAATCCCTTGTTGAGATTGATCTGTTAGAATGAGGCTCTCAGTCATAGCTTATCTTCAAAAGAAGTATTTTGTTTTAAACTAAAATGCCACTGTAAGTAGTCCTTTAGTTACAAGTATTTGTTCAACTGTTTCAAATTTCAAGTACAAATTCAACAATTTCAAGCACATGGCAATCAGTTCACTTATGAGTGGTTTCATGTTCCAAAGTCACATGATCACGATTTGTAACTCTCCCAATTGACTTCCCAAAACCAAAGCCAATGGGAAAACCAGCAGGGAAGGTTGCAAGTCACTCAGGCAAATCTCCTAAACCTCAAGCTATATTTTTGCTCTTGCATACCTCCTCCCCTTTGCTGCACGCCCTCTTTCTCTGGCTTTCCTGACTTTGCATTATACTGCAGCAATCCCTTACTTCAACTTGTGCATGGCTCTCCCCAACCCCATGGCATCCTAAACTTTACCTAGGACTTATTAAATTTCTTAAGACCAACAGGATAACAATTTTTAGCCAGGATAACCGTTGGTTCTCATTCACCTGGAGAGCTTGGAAAAAAGAAAATTACATATTTGATTTTAACATGATGTACTTTGTAAGATTTCCATCAATCTTAATTATATTTGACCATATCTGTCTTCCCTTTAGGCTTGCTGGACAATAAGAGTACATTGTCAGGAAAAATAATCTCTTTTGCTACTAGATTTCTAGAAGCCATGTATGAATATTTTAAATACCGTGTTTCTCCAACAATATGGCCTCCACCAATAGGAAGGCCCAGCATGATTTCTAGGCATGAAGTGAAATTAAGCTCTGCCCCCCCCCCCCCCCCAAATTTAGGCCTATTTAATCCATGCATTTCCCCGCCATTTCTCACATCATTCGTTAAAACTACATGAGGTGAAGAGAAATGGAGGAGGAAGGGGAGGGAGAAAACTTGCCTTTAGGAGCATCCTGCAGGTAGCCTAGGGTAGAATACCCTAATCTACTACCGACAGAACATCGGCCGATAGAAGCTCCCCGAAGGCAGTCTCACCAGCCACTTCTATCAGCCAGTAGAAGTGGCCTCGGGGCGAGCACCCACGCGCACTCCCCTCACCACGAAGCCATTTCTATTGGTTGATGGAAGCTCCCCAAAGGCAGAGTCACCAGCCACTTCTATCAGCTGGTAGAAGCGGCCTCGGGGTGAGTGCCCATGTATAGTCCCCTTGCCATGAAGCTGTTTCTATCAGCCGATGGAAGCTCCCCAAAGGCAGAGTCACCAACTGCTTCTATTGGACAGTAGAAGTGGCTTCATGGCGAGGGGAGTGTGTGTGGGGCACTTGCCCTGAGGCCGCTTCTACCGGCCGATAGAAGCGGCTAGTGACTTTGCCTTTGGGGAGCTGTTATTAGCCAATAGAAACTGCTTCGTGACGAGGAGAGTGCATGGGGCACTCCTGTCAGGAGCACTCTGCAGGCTGCAACACCTCGCCCTGAAGCAGCTGGTGACTCTGCCTTCGGGGAGTTTCCATCGGCTGATAGAAACGGCTTCATGGCAAGGGGACTTTGCATGGATGCTTGCCCCAAGGCCGCTTCTACCAGCCGACAGAAGCAGCTGGTGACTGCCTTAAGGGAGCTTCCATTGGCTGATAGAAACGGCTTCATGGTGAGGGGAGTGCGTGTGGGCGCTCGATGCGAGGGCACTTCTACCGGCTGATGGATTTCCTCCCCCACACACACCTAGAGTACCCCATGTGCACTCGACTCTCCACAACGCCGCTTCTACCAGCTGATAGAAGCAGCGGGTGACTCTGCCTTCGGGGAGCTTCCATTGGCCGATAGAAGCAGACTTGTGGAGAGGTGGGTGCACATGGGGCGCTCTAGGTTGGGGTGTATGTGGGGGAGGAAATTAAGTCACTCCCGAAAAGACGTCCTAGCCGTTTTTTCGGGGCTCAAAAAAATAAGACCTGGCCTTATTTTATGAGAAACACGGTAGTAGCAGTGGTAATATTGTATTTAGTACTGATATAGCATATTTAGAATTTCTTAGAAGTAATAAAACAAGCTATCTGGATCTATATCATTATAAAAGGGTATACAGCAACAGTGATTAAGACTTGCAGCTTTTGCCCAAAAATCAAATCCTGAAATATTTTCTAAACCAGCTTTGGCAGTCAAAATTATCAGTCTTTTAAACTGGCATTGTTTTATGTTCCTAAAATCATACATGGCTGAAATATGTCTATCCGTTATCCGTAGAGAAGCAATGTATTAAAATATTCAATGGCAAATTTATAATTGTAATACTGTTATTCACTCACTAAGGTGGTTCTGTTGTCAAGCCACATTGAATTATTGCATTCTAATCCTGTAAATACTTAAATATGCTTTCTCTTTTTGACCCTAAGCACAAAGAAAAGGCTGCAATGTGATGACTCTACAATTAAAAATCTGAAATTCCTAACACCTGTAAGACGGTCCTGCCGCATCCATGAAAAAGCGAATAAGTTACCAAGTATGCTGAAAGATCACAGTCCTTGTGTTTCTTCGCTTGAACAGCTTGGAGAATTGGGAGATGAAGGCACTGGTTTCATCTATAGACCAAACAATGCTTTGCAAACTGTCAACACTGCAACTATCAGTCAACAGGAGCAAAGCAGAGAATGAAAGCACATGTTTTTATTTAATCAAAATTAACTCAGTGCAGGTGTTAAATTCATATGGTTTAACTAACTTTTAATTTAGCTTTACTGTTACTAAATAAATAAAATGCATGTAATATGGAAAGAATTGCTATGCTTTAACATGTAAAGGAGATACATTTATACCAATCTTACCACTGAATGAAACCATTAGAGAGCATTTCACCATTAAGAGACCATTGATGACATTAAACAAATTGTATAATGAGATGCATGTTGGGCACTTAAGTTAAACTTTGTGGGCAAGGAACAGAAGAACATTGTGTCTAATTTGTAGATCTGAAGAGAAATCTTTCCAAACAATGGCAATTAGTCATTAACCGTTTTGATAATTTTCAATGTGTTGAATGTTAATTCACTTGTACTGATGTTGTAAACTTTTTAAATTTACCTTTTTCAAAACTTTCATATCTCTCGTTGTAGATATATATATATATGTATGTATATTATAATGTATAATATACATATGTATTATCTGTATGTTAGTGTATATATATGTATGTTTATTATGTATGTTTGGGTATAGAACCTGAAATAGAACATTAACAACTCTTGAGAAGTTTGGGGAAATAAAATTGCCAGTTTTATAAATGCTGTTCTGAAAGATTTGATCAGTGGTTGGAAATAGCATGCTAATAATGATTTAATATAAAAATGTGAGTGCCTTTTAAGGACATTAGGAGTAACAGTTTGTCAGCTGAAATCAATGTGGCAATGACAATCTTCTTTCATACTGTTGCTCAGATACATATAGTCTGAAAGTTTGGTTCAGGAGTATTTTAACATTAACTATTTATGGCCCCAAATTGTTTACACATTGATAATTATTTGAGATTTGTCCACCAACTGAAATTGAAAGGAGTCTAGGCATTTAGCAAAACATTGTCATGTAAAAAAATAAGCACAATTTTTTACTCTAAATACATACATTTCAGCAAATATATACAATATTTATAAAGTGGACATATAACTAACATGTTGTATTTACATTTTGTAGTCCATTTCCATTTAGTTTGATTTGTTCTTTGTTATTGAAGTGAGGTATCCACGCCAAATCAAAACTCAGGCCTTCAGAGGTTATACATGCAAATCAGGCTGGGAAAGGATTTAAAATATTTGCTGAACAATTGGATGTCAATTCCACTTCCTGTAAGATTTATCTAGGAGAAAATATTTCTGGTAGAATAGAAGATGCTGACAGAATTCTCTAAGGCAGGGGTCTCCCACCTTGGCAACTAAGCTTTGCTGGCTGAGGAACTCTGAGGAGTTGAAGTCCACAAGTCTTAAAGTTGCCAAGGTGGGAGAGTCCTGCTCTAAAGAACTCCAGAGTTTTATGGATTCTTCAAGTAGCTTTTAGCGCTATTGATGTCAAAGTGGATGAGTAGTCCATTTGACTTCCATATCCTCTATCTGGTGGCATTCCTTTTGTATAGATGTCTGGTTTTTTGAAGATAGCATTAACCCTGACATAATTGGATTGATAAATAGTTTTCCTGCTACATTTCAGTTTCCTAAATCAGATATTTTCCTCAATATTCCCAATCTTGTCATGCCAGCCTCTATTTACAAGTAGTATATTTGAACTCAGTAGTAAAACTCATTGCATTCCTTTCCATCAGTAGCTGCAGCATAAATTTGGATAACCTTCATACTACAGATCCGTTGGTATTTGGCCATTTACTGCACTGTACCCAAGCAACTGCATTCCTTTGTTTTTTAATTTCCTGAATTAAATGTAAAACAGTATCCTTATCTAATTTTAAACTACCTGATTCCAGACCATTTCAGTTTATCGATGCCTAAGATTCAGTGTATAATCGTTTCATATTTCATTGTGTTGACTTTGCCCGTGTTTTCATTGTAATTTTGTCTTTGCAGCTTGGATGGTCTTTCACTGTATGGCAACATCAACAAGCAGACATCCTCAGGGTTTTTAATCATGCCATTGATCCCATTGCCACTATCCTCCACAAGATACTCAGCTCTTCCTCAATTGCCCGTTGGGCACGATCTGACCTGTGAGGCCCGTCATCCAGTCTCACTTCATCAGTCATTTCATATTGTCCATACTTTTTGGGTAGAAACCACTGCTTTGCCATTGTTTGCTACAGTGACCCTCTGCCTTCAGCTTCTTCCCCTATGACTGATATTGCCCAATGCAACCGGGGATGACTTTTGTGCCTTGGGTGACTTTATGGCACATGTACTCTTGGCACAGACTCGGGAACACTCCGACCACCAGCCCGAGGAAGCAGCACGGCAAAAGTTGGAGGTGTGTATATTTGGGGGGGGGGGGGGGGGGGGGAAAGAGGTGAGTTCCAATCCAGAACCCTTCCTTTTATTCCCAGCGCTTGATCTCCCTCCCTATGTTTGAAAAGGGCTCCATGAACACACAACCCCGTGCCGTGGGCAGCAACAGTTCATGAGCTTACCGAGGTGTCCATTATCAAAGTCACTTCTAAAGGGATCTCTGGAAGAAAACGTACTCGGGAGGAGAGGAGAAATCTACCTTCTGTCAGCGATCATCTACCACCCCGCGCAAAAAAATAAACACAACCCCCCACACACACACACAAATTTTGCGTTTGCCATCGAAACCAACGGCCTTGGGGGCCCATTGTCTCCACCCTCTGTCAATGGCGCTGACCTGGCTGGGCCGAGCGGCGGAAGAATCGCTCGATCCGAATTTGCGGCGTCTCGCTTCGGCCGCCGAGCAGCGGCGGGCGTCGTAAGAGGGTCATTGCGACCCGCTAGCCTGCATCTGAAGTAGAAGAAGAAGAGGATCCCTGCTTTACGGCTCCCTCAGTCAAAAGAGGGGAGAAAGAAAAGCTTTTTCCTCAACGGAACTGGCTCCCCGGAGCGGGATTTGCTGGATGTAGGGAGGGGTATGAGGTTTCTTCAGGACGTTCAGCCTCCGCCCTCCCGTGCCTTGAAAGGGCGTTGGAAAAATTCGTGTCCTTTGCCTCCCGAGCCAGCGAAGCCATTCAGGGTCTGTATATCTTTTATTCAAGGCGAAATACGCTATTAATGATAATCTCTACATTTCTTGCTCTAAACGAAGGAAATATAAAAACCGACTGCGCCTCTGGTTTTGTGTTCCACCCACTTCCGAAATACTCTTGTGTGTGTCTGAAAAAAATCCCTATGTTGTTCAGCCCCTGTGTCTTTATTTTCTTGATGTGAGGTAACTCCTGCCTTTGTGGCAGATCACAACTTGGGTGCTTGGCCACCATTGTCCTGGGGTCATGTGATCATCATTTAGGACCTTTCCAGTGAACTTTTTTTGACAACATAGTCAATGCGGGAAGTTGGATTCTCTTGATCATCATGCGGTTCGCTTAACAACCATGGCAAAAAGTCATAAAATTGGGCACATCTCACCTAACAACCATCTTGCTAGTTCCAGTTGTGGTCATAACTCAAGGACATGATTGATAGGGGTTTCACAGTTTAATCATTGTGACTGAACACAAGCATAATGCCCCCCAATTTTCTCCTTATTCTATCAGTTGGATAAAGAAACAGAGACGTGCTTTTCGAAGTGGATTGAATGTTGCCTAAGAAGGGGATTAATTGGGATCATTCACTGAAGTTGACAAATATTGAAATTTCCTTACATAGATGAGAGTATAAAGCAGGAAAATGGTGACGTGATGTCATCAGATACTTGCATCAGATATTGGAACATGATTGACAAAAATAATGTATTTTTTACATAATAATAACATGATTTTGATGTCATTGTAGCTTGTAATAGCTGTTTATGCATCCTTTGGAAATCTGATATCTAGAGGTTATTCTGGTTGGTGGTATAGGAGTTAATTCCTGTTCTATTTCATTAATGTATTTTTTGACAAATCACTACCAATTATGAGCCACCACTCATTTCTAATTCATGGGAAACCAAATAATGTAGGGTTATATAAGGAGACCTGCATTATTTTAATTATCCAGAGGTCTACAGTTAGCAGACTGGAAAAATAGCTAAATTGGATAATTACTAGTTATACATATAAGTATATAAAGACTTTAGTAATTTGCAAAGTTTTTAGTTTTGAAGTTGGAGAGAAATGGAGTATAAGATAAACCATGTCTCTTATTATTTTGACACTTGTTACTAGGAAATTTTGGTGAAAGGAAACATTGAACCAGCTGAGCTTTCTGAACACCTGCAAAAACTGAAGCATTTTGATTATCATGGAGAATTTCAATGTACTAATGGAACTTGGGGAAGGATCATTTGGTAGAGTCCTCTTAGTCCAGCATAAAAGCACAAGAGAGAAATATGCAATGAAAGAGATAAGACTTCCCAAGGTAACTATTTCCTTACCTAAATTCTTCTCTTTTATCCATATAAGAGCAATAGCACTTAGACCTTTATACCGCTTTATAGTGCTTCACAGTCCTGTCTAAGTAGTTTACAGAGCCAGCCTATTGCCCCCAACAATCTGGCTCCTCATTTTACCCACGTAGGAAGGATGAAAGGAAAGATGGAACCTTGAGCCTGGTGGGATTCGAACTGCCAAATTGCAGTCGCTTGCACCACTGCACCACTGCGCCACTGAGGCTCCTACTAGTAATCCTTCTAGTTAGAGCATTATAAGACTTGTCAATTGGCTTTCAGGTGCCGGTTGTTACCCTTAAAACACTTTATGGTTCAGGATCAAGATATCTATGGAACCACCAATTCACTAATAGTATATTGTTTGTCCAACAAGAATAATTTCCATCCAGGTATCTTTGCTTCAAGAATGCTACCTTCAGGGATCATGGAAGCAAGCTAATCTAATAATTTCTGGTATAAGATTGTGCCCAACCAAGTCCAAGATACTTAGGAATTATAGTTATAATTTATGTCCGGTGAGTTCATCTCAGATGGCAGATTCATAATTAGCTGATCCCCATTTAACAACTACCATTGCCTTCAGAGATTTGGTTGATGATAAAAGCATAAGACAACTTTTGCATTTGTGGTGCCCTTAACAAGGACCTTGTTGCCTCAAGAAATTGCTCTGCTCTCTTTAACTTTCTCTCTTCAATGTCTTGTTAAATAACATTTTCATTTGCTTTTTATCAAATGTTTGTTTAATTTTATATACTGATTCCCTTTGCTAAATGGAATGGTTGGTTCTTTTTGAATTTTTTTCTCTTTTTGCTGCTGTAAATTTCTTTTGAAGGATGCTCCTAAATTTGTTTAAAAATATTATTTTACTATATTCATAAATATTAAGCCACTTTGATGAGCAAAAGCAAGAAATATAATAAGGAAAAAATAAAACAATGAGTTATCTGTTTTTACTTACAAGTAAAAGTAATATAAGTAATAAATTTTTAGTCTGTCTTCAATATAGAAAAGTCCTGGAATGAATCTATAATATTGGCTAAAATGAATCATCCAAATATTGTGATGTATGCAGACTCTTTTGAAGGTAAATATGTGCATTTTAATAATTAATGTTACATGTTACAATTGCATTATTCAATTTGCTGAATTGCAAATGTCTTTTTATCTTCTTGATGTTTACTGTTTGTTACATTTCACTTGATATAATACTAATGAATTTTAAAATTATTTAAAAATTAGCTGATGGACATTTGCATATAGTGATGGAATATTGTGATGGCGGAGATCTTCTACAAAAGATTAAATTTCAGAAGGGGAAATTGTTTCCTGAAGATATAGTAAGAATCCAAATATATTTAAATTTTTAAATAATTGAAATGGGAAACTCTGATGAATGTAGGGGTACGTGTTCATAGGCTGTAGAGAAATAGTCTCTCCTTTAACACCTTTTGATTTATTGTTATAGTCATTAGACCAAAAATGTTTTTAAAATGGAGCTAAATACAAAGAACATAAAGTAAAAATAATAATGGCACAATCACTATCGTCCAAAATCAGGAGTGTTATATCATCTTTTCCAATTTACCAGTATTATTAAATCATGTCCACTTTTAAGAGCCATGGGTCGATTTATCAGGTAAAATTTGCTGATCTGGAAGAGTGCTCCAAACCCCTGAATTTTTGCTTCTGCAGATAAATACAGTTCTCTTTCTACAATGACACTAATATAGTTTCTTTATGCACTATTATGCAATCTTTTGTATCAACTTGGCAGATCAGGCAGAATTTATAACTTTTCACTTTGAAAAGTAAATATTTCAAAGAATAAATCACTTCAAAACTATTATTTTGGAGGGTTTTTGTACATATTTTGTATGGCTGTATTTGTAAAAGATAATGGATTGTTTTCATCCTTTAGAATCTGGAAATGTACTTTACATCTTATAGATCAGTAGTCCACAATCAGCACCAGAGACCAGTTCCATGGAGAGAGATTTTTCCGTAGATGGGTGGGGGCATGGTTTCATGTGCTGCCGGCATCCCAAGGATGGGGATTCACTTGCTGCGGTGGACTGGGTTTTGGCATGCTGTGGCCTGGTAGCGGTCCATGGACTGGGGATCCTGTTATAGATGGTATCCATATACAATTCTTTTGATTTCAGATTTGAATAAGAGTTTAATTAAACATTTTTAGATGCAATAAAGTATAATTTCTAGGGTGGAACATGTTGCAAGTACTTCATAGTAATCCAATATAAAATTTCTTTGAGATTAATCAGGATCACATATAAACTAAGGAATGAATTAGGAGTAGTCTTCACAGTACTAATGCAGACTAGCTGTAGAATATTTTGAAGTACTTGCTTGATTTCAGATATTGTATCAAATTGTATGGCTACTGACTAATATTAGCCAGTTTTATTGCTCTTTATTTTTTTTACAGTTCAGTTCATTGTCATTTGCTGTGTTTTGTCTCTTTCACAGATACTTAAATGGTTTGCACAGATGTGTTTGGGTGTAAATTATATTCATGAGAAACATATATTGCACAGAGACATCAAATCAAAGGTAATTGAAATCTCCTCAGTAGGTTTCACTATAAAGCTACTACCAGGCATTTCCTGTTTAGAATGTTGAAAACCATAAAACCACCTCTGCTATAAATTTCAGTTTAGTATTATGTTAATGGTATGTACAAATATTTATATGCATTCCTTTTTTTAATCAAATAACTCACATACCAATAACAGGGCACCAGTATGTTCCAAGGTAACTTTGTTCAGGCTCACTGGACTCCCTTATTGACTTGACTTAAATAAAATATTATGTTAATTGAAATAAATCAGTAGTCTTCATGTTGCATACCAAGGTGCAAGCCTTTAATATCAGGGTGATCTATGCCATAAAATTCCAACTGTATAGTAGTGCAGAGAGCTGGTTGCCTTCTATAAATGAGTGTGTTATTACTGGCAATATCCACTTTGGCAAATATTCTAAATAGGCAACTATTCATTGACCATGCTCCCTGAACATGGTCTCAAAATTCCAAATGTGCCCCAGCTTCCAGAATGGTCTGTCTCTCTTGTTTGCGCCCAAGCTCACATTCAAATGGAGGTATGTGCTTTATATCCAATGAGATAAGTATAGAGGTTATTTGGAGTCCATTTGTGTCAGACTCATGATCTGAAATATCAATTCTTTTAATGTGATTTACGAAGGGAGATTTCCACATAGGCTGAGATGGGACATTGTGATTAATATTTGGATATCATAGTAGTAAGAGAAAGAAGAAAGCAAGGGCATCTTGGGTTCAATCCCAAAACATCCAGAGCCACTGGCATTGACAAAATGAATCAGTCAATTGCAAAAGGCAGCTTTACTAGGAACAGCTTATATTCTGTAAATAATATCTTTAACACCATCAAACAACATTCACTGCCTATCCAAGGACCTTGGAAGGGACTCAGTGGTTGGATAAAAATGTCAGAGGCAGGGTAAACATCTGATTGATTCATTCTGTGTGATGAATCATAATAATTATATTTATTAATGATCCTTAATCATCTAGAACATGGGATTAAACATAGTGTATAATAATAGGGCCATCAAATAGGGCTGATGCTATAAATACAGATGGTAATACAGGGAGTGAAATCTGTCTAATTTCTCTTTCATAATATAGAATGTATTTCTTACACAAAATGGGAAAATAAAACTGGGAGACTTTGGATCTGCAGTTCTTCTTAAAAGGCAAGTATATGTCAACTTGTGTCTAGAAATCTATTCTGACATTTTCTTTAAAAAAACAACCCTAATAGCTGGTTGCTGTTGGATTATTTATCTGTTCATCACTAACATATTTGTTTTTGGACTAGCCCCATGGCATATGTTTGTTCATATGTAGGAACCCCTTACTATGTGCCTCCAGAAATTTGGGAGAATATGCCATACAACAATAAAAGGTAAGAATTAATTGAAGCATATAAGAATCTTGATTTTAAAACTCTGTAATATTGGAGAACTAATGGAAAAATTGTGCTCACAACTTGCGAACGTTACTCAATTTACAAATGTGATTCAAAACTAAATATTTTATGCACTTCTTTAAAAATATTTTTAAAATAATGTAAGCAAGGGGAGTGTACTCCATGCAAAAGGTAACTTCTTAAGGCAGTTTTTAATAATCTCAAATCTGGGGAGATCCTTATGCTATTATGTTAGAGTTAGTGCCCTCTGAAATTTAGAAACAGTTATATATGTATCTTGCTCATGTGAAGTGGAATCTGACTGCTCAAGAAAACATTCTTGAGTGGAGCAGACAGATCCTGTTGTTTAAATGACTAACTGCATGTTTACAGCCCATAAATAGGAACTCCTCTTTGGAGAAACCATTTAGCAAGTTAGTATTTTGAGTTTTTCTCTCCATCTGTTAACTTTTGTTATGTTATTGATCAATCTTTTAATTGGTGATCATGATTCCAACAAATGATAATAATCAAGTGATCTTCTAAATAAAAGAATTGATTAATTAATAGCAGCCTTCCTTTCCTACATTTAAGAGACTAGGCTGCCAATAAAAGAATCAGTAGCACAGGAGAAAACTATAATGCAGTACAACACTCAAACGTTACTATCTGGAATGTTGGCAGCAAGATACTAAAATTATATTTACACCCCCCCCCCCCAATAAACTTAGTAGAAATGGTGCTGCTTCTGCAAATAATAAACTCAGTCTCTCAGGAAGAATTCTGATATTGAAAATAGTAGCATTAATTAACTTACGTCCTCGTAAAAAACTGAGCATGATAAGATTTTCTCTTCACTTTCCCCATGCTATCCTTTGAATAGCTCAGTCTTGTTCTGTTCAGATCAGGATTGAGCTCACTTGTCATTGTGTCTGGTTGCATTTTAATTTCAAGATATAACAAGTTGATTTGCTATTGGAGAAAAACAGACATAACATTTTGGTAGGATTCAAGAGCCTATTTAACATGTCCTTCTGTTTTCTGATTCACTCTCCCAGTTCTCCTTAGATTTTAGTTCAGCAACCCCTGCTTCCTACAATTCTTTATTTTGTTATGTTAAACTCTTGTTGTGATACAACAATTAGGTAGGACTGCCTCAACACTACAATGCATGTTTATGAGTACCTGACATTCTATCTGACATAGCTATTTTTAGTTCCTCACACAGAACTTCAACAACAAAAAAGAAAAAAAAAACCTCTCCTAACTTATTTTTAGCAAATGTCATGCTGATTATAATCTCAAACTAACATTTAATCTTGTTTTTTTTAGTGATATTTGGTCTCTGGGCTGTGTTTTATATGAGCTGTGCACCTTAAAACATCCAGTGAGTATTCTTTTTTATGTTTTATTTCCAGAAAAATATGCAGTTCCTATGTGCTTTCCCCCTGTGAGCAACACTTAATTTTGTAACAAATACATACTAGAATGTGTTATAGAACAACATAATGTAGCTCGATCTAATGACACTAATAATTAGCCCTGTAGGCTACATAGTAAACATAACTGAGATTGAAAATCAAAAAAATACAGTGTAAGTGACAGGTTTCATATCAGAGATGAAAACAGATGTCAAAATCCCACATTCAGTATGTTTCTGGGCAGAAATCTCATTGATCTGAATGAAATACCTAGATTATTTTTTATTTTTGAGAAAAATGAAATCAAATAACAAAAAATATGTGCCAATTGCAGGAACAGCTTTTAAAGCCCATGCGCTACATAAGTCTGTGCTCCAAAAATTAAGAGTCTCATTAAACTAAATTTTATTCTCATTTAAAAATTAAGAATTTTTGGCTTTTTTCTCATACTCAAGATTATGAAAGGCTTCTAGGTAATGTTGATAAAAATGGTTTACCCAAGCTTAGGAATCACTGGTTCCTGTTGCACTGCATTTATTCCCGACAATATAATTCTTACTTCTAATGTATCATGCACTCTTAGATCATTCACATGAATTGTGCAAAGATGATATGGATTAATTTTTGTAGAGTTTTTTAATAAATTAAAAATGTTAGTACTATTAAGTTGTATGTTTTTCCCATATTTGTTAAATTTAGTTTCAGGCTAAGAGTTGGAAACATCTTATACTTAAGACATGTAAAGGATACTACAATCCACTTCCATCACACTATAGCTATGAACTTCACTATTTAATAAAGCAGATGTTCAAGATGAATCCCAGAAACCGTCCATCAGCTAGTACAATTCTTGCAAGAAAATGTCTGGCAAAATGTATTGGACAATCTTCATTACCAGAGGTAATAGCATATAAATGAATATTGTATTTTGGTCAGAAGTAGGAACGGTGTTTCATGTCTTGTGGGCTTACTTGCTGTACCTAGTGACAGCTCTTTAGAAAGCTATAGCTTTTCCTTGGCAGCTTTTCCTTGACTGTTGCTTCAGTCATTCCCATAAATGTGAGTTAAGGAAGCACTGTCTTTGTATGATTTCCTCTCCCAAGTTTCTTCTCCAAAGGTATCACATGGATGTATAAGGCATGCCCAAATTACCCATTCCACTGCATACTGGACCAGCTGTAGTTTCCATGAAGTCTCCCAAGGACAGTCCCACATGGAGAGCATTACATTAGTCTAACTGTGAGATGACTAGTGTATGGGTTACTGTTTGAAGAGCCTCCCAATCTCGAAAGAAGCATATATGATGCACTGGTAGTAGTTGGGCTGAGGCCCCGTGGGCCTCAACTACCACCTGATTTTTGAGCAGGAACTATGAGGTAACTCCAGATTGAGCAGCACTCTTAAATGGGGAAGTGCAACTTCCAAATCTAAATCTAAACCCAAATCTAAAAATAAAAGTCTCCAGATTTGGGAGGAGGAGGGCAAAAACCCACAGTCATTTTGTTTTCGCAAGATTGAGCATATCTATGTCTCCACACCCAGACCCAGACAGTTTTCAGGTATAGGTCATTAATGGCAGCACTTGGCCTGCCCAAGATCAAGGCGAACAATTTGTATCATCCACATATTGATGATAGCAGTCCCCAAACTAACAGATGACCTCCCCCAGGGTTTTCTGGTAGAAGTTAATAGGAGGTGAGAGTGCATCAAGCTTTGAGGCATCCCACAGATGAGTGCTCATTATGCGACTTCTCCCCCTTGCTTACACTGACTGGAATTGACCACCAAGAAAGAAAACCCATTATAATGTGCTGCCCATAATTCCCAAACTATGCAGCTGATGCAGAAGGATACTGTGATTGAGGATATTGAAAGCCACTGAGAAGTCACAAGGATGGACATACCACCATTCCAACGTCATTAGATGCCATCAGCAATGTGACTAATGCAATCTCCATACTGAATCCACCCTAAAACTTGGCTGAAATAGACCCAGATAATTGGTTCCCTTCTAACCACTGGTCAACAAATGTCCTTAAAAGGATTGATAATTATCCCAAATCACCAAGGCTAAAGATGGCTTTTTGAGGAGGGAGTGCACTACTAGCTTTTACAAAATTGAAAAAAAAAAAAAATTCTCTGAAAGCTTATGCAACTGTGTGCACTTGGGCAACCGGGAACCCCCCAAATAGTCTTAGCAGCCCAGGAGGAGCCTAGGTCTATCAAGCAGGTAATGGTCCTCGTTGTTTAGAGCAGGAGTCTCCAACCTTGGCCACTTTTAACCTGGAGGACTTTTAACTCCCAGAAGCTTTGCTGGCTGGGGAATTCTGGGAGTTGAAAGTCCGCCAGGCTTAAAGTGGCCAAGGCTGGAGACCCCTGGTTTAGAGGGTTCTGCCACATCACTATTTGATGTCAAATAGTGTGTGACATCAGAGTCACACACTCTCATCCTAGATAATTTCACAAGAGGCACTTCAAATGGATTAGCCCATTCAGAATTCAACTCTGAGCATACCTGATAGTTAGAGCATTCTTCACAGTGTCCCTGTTGTTATTTCTGTAACCCATCCCTCCCCAGCAAGATCATAGTATCTTAAACTGTGCTGGTGGATAATTATTCACCATTGTAATCACCACAGCATAATCCTGAGTATGGACTTTTATGTTCAGTCAGGCCTTGTCTTTCTCCAACAGTACTTCAGGAATCTATTCCAGCACTTCATTTCTTTAAACCAAATCATTCCTTTATTCAGTGAAATGTCACTTGGCATTTGAGATCAAGACTCTTTTGTGTGTTTGACAGCATACAGTTTAATTACTAAAGAGTTGGTACTCATAAATGTTTTTAATCCCCCCCTGCTAAAAAAGGGATGTATTTAAATGACTTTTTCCAACAGAACATATTTTTCTTTCCTGATTTTCCTGAGAGTATAGATTTCCCCCCCTTTGTCTTACTCATATGCAGCTTTTAACATCTGCTCGAAAGTTTTAAGGACCATCCTGAGCAAATATAGTGACCATATGTGGAGTGAACATAAGAGCACAGGAAAGTACTTTTATGTAAATGGATGCTTACTCAAATAATATTGAATATAGTATGATTCCCAACTATAGTTAGGTTGTTCAGTTAATATTGATATCTTAATCTTAAGAAGGAGGATGGCACGTATGCAGGAAGCAAGATTTCAAAGACAGAAGTCATATCCAAGAACTTCAGTGAAATGGAATTGAAGAAAACAAGTGTGGATGAAAAAGGTATACGTTGAATTTAGGAATGGTCTGTTTGGAGACCATGATCTGAGATTAGTTTTCATAAGGTTGTGTGGCTTACACCACTGGTGTAATTAAAGCTTTTCTGACAATGCAGTCCTAGGAACGTTTATCAGAATTCAGTGAGACCTGGTACTGAGTAGGATTGCACTTTCAAACAATAAAGAAGATCAGTGTAAATACCATAGTGGAGATTTTTTCAACACCTTTACCTTAAGGTTCTAAATATAGTCTTTACTTATGAATAAAGGCAGATATACCTGTCACAGGATGATATTGCAGGATCCAGTTTGAGGCGGTCATTGGGACCAGATCCAGATTCTCCCACTTCTGCCAGAGAAAAGTTCCCTGAGGATGGGCTCCAACACGAGTCCAAAAACTCGGAAGACTAAAACGTTGTTCCCAGTGACAGACCCAGATTGGATCCTGCAATAGTCTTTACTTTCTTAGATTTTCATGTTTGAAACATTTTTTATTATGGGGGCAGGATTATAGAAGATGAAATCTGAATTGTGTGAGCCAAAGATGATTCAACAGGAATTTCTTCTCTACTTCCTGAAGATATCTGTGCTTTTCCAATACATTCTTGAAAGTCTGAAATAGTATAGATAAGAACAACTTCTATTGTCAGGCATTTCTCTGGTCTTTTGGAGTTGCCATCTATGATATTAGGCTTGGGTTAGGGATGTCCTGGATACCATCACAAATTGTCAGGCTGATATTTTTGGCTTCTTTTTGTGCTTTAGATTTTAAAAGTGGAAATAGGAGAGGGAGACAGTGCTATCATTATCATGCCTAAAATTAGACCACAAAATTTGGCCATTTTGTTTCCAGTCAATGGCATGATACTAGATCCTGGGAGTCCACAAAGAGGATACTGGAGCTACCTCTACCTTAGAAGCAGGTTGGTAGGAAATAAGGGCTATTATGAAAAAAAAAAATCACTGATCTTTCTGCAAAACCATTCTTTTTAAAGGGCTTAACCACATTTCAGCCAGGCAAAATACTATACCGATTGTTGGAGTCAATGAATATTTGAGGATTCTACCAATTTTTCCTAAAACATTTATTTGAAAGGTTTTCCCAAATACTGTATTTTTTTTCCAGAACCTCATAGACAAAAATGGGAAAAAGGAAGATGCAGTACGGTGATCAAAATTTTAGAAAATGCTCCTTTACTTTCTTCCAGTATTGCATCTAAGGAGGACACAGGTAAGATAATATGCATGTTTATGTGCATATTTTATATTTGCCATTAGAGACATTTTTAAAGATGGTACTCTCCCCCACGCCTGCCCCAATAATCTCAATTTGTATAAGAGACAATGAATGAGAAGAACTAGTTGAATGAGAAACTGTCAGGGCTATATTCTTAGCACAGAGAGAAAAAACAGATGAAATAATGGGTAGGTTTGTCCCATAGGAGACATTTTTAGCCAAACTCTACTGGAATTACCATTTTTGACTTGTATATTTTTTATGTCAGTGTGGAACATATGGAAAAAGAAATAGGTTCCACAAAACTGTAGGTGAAGAATCCTAAATCTACAAAATATTAAAAAAGCTGGGACAAAGGATATAATTTGAAAGGTGTGAGGGGAAACCATAGGAAAAAATAGTTTTATGTTTGTTTAATTAGATAATTCTGCATTTAGCTTGTCCACAATGTTTTGCTAATTTATCTGGAAACAGTTTTTGCCCTGATCTGAGAGAATGATGCCAGACATCAGAATGGTGGGAATGGTATTAGAAACTGACTCCAGAAAACCATGTCAGTTTTATATTGATGCTGTCTTCCCAAATCTAAATGGGTTTGTGATTTGCTTGCTTTAGTGTAGTTTGTTCCCAACTTCTCTGCTACTTTTGGTATCTTTTTGGGAGGACAGAAACCAAGAGTAGAAGATACTAATTCTCAAAGAATTCAGAAAGATTGGATTCATTCTAAACTGAGATTGGTGGTTGTTATCCCTTTTTGATGATATATACTGTGGACAGTAGACAGGGCAGACACAGGTCATTCTCTGTATGTAAAAATCTTGAACTGGGCTTCACTGAGTGATGTGTTACAAACAAGACCTTAATGATTATTTAGATTGACTATTTCACCACAGGCCATAAATTGTCTCTTGGAGGTTCAGCACTCACCATTAAAAGGTGAGTCTGTTTGAATACTGTACATTATCTGAGAGCCCATTTAGAGCTTTTCAAACATTTGTGATTAAAACATATAGTAAGAAAATATAGTTGCATACAGTAGTTGTACATTTATAATTGCAGTTTCAAGATCTGTGCCACAAAGCTGCATCATATGTTGATTTATTTCATTTTGGGGTTTTTTGGTCACTTTTTGTTTTTCTATACAATCCTCAGATTTTCTGTGCTCATAAATCTTTCTGTGAGATTCACAGGAGTCTTCTCCAGCACTGTAGTTCAAAGGTCTCAGTTCTATAATCCTTCCTTATAGTCCAACTTTCACACTCATATATTGCAATTGGGAAAACCATAGCCTTGACTTTACGCTGTTTTGTTGGCAGAGTGAGGTCTCTGTTTTTTAGTATGCTGTCTAGATTTGCCATAGCTTCCTCCCCAGGAGCAAGTGTCTTTTAATTTCTTGGCTGTAGTCCCCATCTGCAGTGATCTTGGAGCCCAGTAAAATAAAACCTATCACTATCTCCATTTCTTCCCCATCTATTTGCCAGGAATTGAGAGGGCCGTATGCCATGATCTCAGTTTTCTTAATATTGTGTAAAGTGTGCTTTCTTTCAAAAGATAAAAATGCTACAAAGATATACCTTGGCTTGGGTTCATTAAACATACAGTAGCTAAATGAATGTAGTTTTGCTTGCCCACCACCAAAATGAGAATTACTGGTTTAAAAAAAAGAGTTTCATTTTTTGTAGTCTTAAGTTTATTTATGGTATGTAGTGTTATAACATTCTTTTTGGAAGGTTTCTGGCAATAGTTTAAGGTGTTTATTTTAAGTTCTGTAGTTTGAGATAGGAAAAAGGATAATTGCTCCAGTAATACTATATTTCTCTTCTTTTAATTAGGTGGCTGTGTGAGAAAATATGATGAAAATGTCAAGTGTAAACAGTGGAATAAGGAACCTTCACAGACTTTGATGAATATTCTTCACAATGCTGATGTTAGCTTAGCTTTTAAGACATACACAATCCACAAAGCAGGTGAATCTTTTTTCCTCCATCGTAGTGAGAGGTTCACTTTACTGTTCTTAGAATGTGATCATGGATATGTGCTTTTAGCGTGTGATGTTCATGGTTTGGAGATTGGGAAGGTCTTACAAAAATGAAATTAAAGTTTTTAAAAGTTTCAGTGAATCAGCATAGCTGCTATGGATTCTGGCTTTGAATTCTCTGGATGGCACCTTCAGTTCCTGCTGTTCCAGAATGAACTGGTCTACTTGCTGTCACTACCTTCTGAGGTTTCTAGGATAAGTTTGGTGCTAAGTCTCAGTGTGAAGTAGAGTTAGCTGGTGGTTTTAGTAGATTTGCAGGCAATGGAGATTATAAATGCTCTAGATAGGAGATGTAAAGAGCAGGTGGGGGGAGGGTTACCTTAGCTATAAAGTGCTTGTTTGGTTGTATCTTTTCATGTGCTCATTGATTTCTTCTGATGAAAATCGAGAATCAAACTGGTGGTGGATGAGGAGATAGTTGGAATTGGCAGGTTGTACTTAAGTGCTGTGTGAAAAAATAAGGAGCAAGACACAGTTTTATTGACTTCCTTACTGATTTTTAAAATATCTGAATAGAATATTTACACTGATTTTTAAGTATTAAAGTTTCAGATGACCTACTGAGAGGACCACTCACAGGAGAGAACGATGCATCTGATGAACCAGATGGTGAAACTTTTATGAAGGATGCAGAGAGACTTGAACCTAGATCAGATGAAGAGGACACGTATGTTGAAATCCAGTGTGAAAAACGAATCATTTGAATTCTTTTGTATTTTTTCAACATGTCTCATAAAAAGTCCAATTGTAACTTCATGCCATTTTTCAATTGTGGGCTGTATTTATCGACTTTTTGATCAGATTCCCCCAATTCTATCTCTCTCCCCCTTGCCCTCCAATTCTGCTTCAATCAGCAAAAGTCTTGTCCCTCCATGTGACATTCTTAATTCAGTTTAGGAGCAGGTATACCATAACGTGGAACAAATTCTGAAATAAGTTCTCAAATGAGCAGATGGGCAGAATTAAACGCAGAACATAAATATTTCTTTCAGACATTCAAAAATTTTCCCAGAGAAAAGAACCTTTATTTTACAAGCACATGTTATAAGCACATTTTGACTGTGATGGACAACAGTACAGATTGTACAAGAAGAATTATAGAATTTATAGAATAATTTTAATGGTAAAAATACCCCCTGGGAGTCCTGAGGGTTTCTAATCAGAAAATATACGTATTCAGTAGTTACGGATTTCTTTAAATGATAATCCCCCATTTCTCCTCTTAATTGTTCTTTATATTTTTTATAGGGATTTTGAAGCAGAAGATGATCCAGACTGGATTTCTGAATTGCAAAAGATGATCAAACCAATGGAACTGAAGAAAGAACTACCAATACATAATCCAGTATCAGTGCAAAAATATTGCTGAACCATTTCAGAAACTAGCAGCAACAAGTTCATTGATACATAATGATTTCACACATATTTCTTTGAGGAAGAAAATTTAATTTGGGATATTTTTGATGCTTATAGATATAGCAATTACATTCTTCTTAAAGATACTAAAATAAGCATTTTTACCCAGAATTTTTTATTCCATATAGAAATATTCTGTCAAAATCGGAAATACGTCAAAATCAGAAAAACACAGTATTAGAGGACCGACTAGGATTAGCACAGTCTGAGATATAGAGAGCAAGATATGACTTTCATGTTGTTCAGTGGTGGGATTCAAAAATTCCCAAGCCATGCCCATGGTTCTGTGGGCATGGCTTGATGGGCATGGCAGGAGAAGGATACTGTAAAATCTCCAGTCAGAGGTAGTATTTGCCAGTTCTCCAAACTACTCAAAATTTCCGCTGCTGGTTCTCCAGAACTGGTCAGAGCCTGCTGAATACTACCTCTGATGTTGTTCCTCTCTGTCTTTTCATATTCCTGGGCCTTTGGGAGTGCCGGAGGGAAGATTGAGACTGGATTTCAGAATATGGCAAAATCTAGATAAAAATTAGCATTAATTATATCTCATCTTTTTATTTATGTGTTTTGAAATTGTTAATAAACTTGCTCATTTCAAATCTTCCTAATTTCCAAAATGATATGTCTTTCCTAGGTGTGATTTCAGGAGCTGTGACTTTCATCGATTTCTGCTTCTTGTGGTTCAGTTATATAATTTATATTCATTGAATGCAGTTAGGGAGCTGGTGCTTGGAGAGCCCTATTTATCCCAATCCCAGACAGGAAACCCAAGGAGGACTTAAACAGTTGGTTCTCAACAGGATAGATGTTGGCAGCATAATCACCAAGCAAACAACCCTGCTATTACAGTGGCGTCCTATCAGGATTTTTGCAAAGGAATCTAGTTATCCCTCCACAGTCTGCCTATTTGTTTATTTCAAACATTTATATAGCTTCTCATCTTATATTAAATTCTGGACAGCTTACAGTTAATAGATAAATAAATAAAGTATTAAATAAATGCAATTAGTATGTAATTTTATTTATAATGAGCATGTAGTTTTACTTATATATTTAATAATACATTATTTAATTTACTATAGATATCTTAAATTATCCACAATTAGTGCTGATCATCAAATTTATATGTTAAATTTAATCTCGTAAAAACCACACTTTCAGACTCTTAATGTATTTTCCTTAAACAGGATCTTAGTAGATGTATTAAATTTCTTTCCATCTTAGGCAGCCTAGTTGATCATTCTGGGTATGAATTATGGAAGAGAATTGGAATAGATATGTTAACTTTAGAAACAATCTATATAAGCCATGTCAAAATTACATATTCCTATTGTTAGGCAGTAGAAATTTGTTGGCTAAATTTGTTCGGCTAAATTTGTTTAATGTACATTAAAAAAATGCATCATGTAATTGTACATATGTTATCATTTTTCCCTTCCCATAGATGATCATGCTTAGACAGTGTTCCTTGATATAAAAGCTTGTGGTGTAAGTCTGAAAATGTTGTAACAATACTTTCAAATCATTACTTTACACAATTGGTAAACTGCTATATGTGTTTTAATATATTTTAGTGATGGTTATGGAGAGGGATTGTTTTTGTTAAGATACTACCTAACAGAAAAAAATCTCAATGAGGCTCAAGCATGCAACACATAAAAGATTCAATATAAATTATTTTATGGTGACCCCAAAACCTAAACCTCTGTTATCTTGCAGATGAAAGTTCATGTTTATTGAGATTTTTTACTGAAGTGTACTGGTTGTTATCTGCTAAAAAGATATCAGTGAAAAGGACACAAAGCTAAAAATCTCTTTTTGTGGGGATACTTTCAAGTACCAAAGTATGTGTTTAACAAAAAAAATACATAATTTTTCATACAGAATATTATACTTTAGATATTATTTTTATTTTATATTAATTGAAAATGCCACACTAGTAAAAACTCCAATAAATGTTACAACTTTTGAAAAAATTTTCTGCAAGAGGCTCCTCCCCCCCCCCAAAAAAGATACCTATTGAGAAAAAGAAATATACTCTGATGAAATTTTCAAAAGCTTTGGTAATTTCCGGGTGTGAAGGTGCTTTTGGCAAGCAGAGCATTGTCTAGAATTCTTCCAGCTGAAATAAGACTTTGGGAATAAATCCATATTAAACCAGTCAAACTTTTAGTAGGTATTTACTGCGTAGCTTGGCTCAAGCAACATTCTTCCCTGCGTGTTTGAGGATTCTTGTTCTGTGTGGTTATGACGAAAGTATGAGGGAATTGGAAAGTCTGGGGGGTGGGGGGGGGTGTCAACGCGAGGAGGTGATGTGCAAACTCTACAAAGTTGTCCTTCTGCCTGACCCCTACGAGTAGTTCTTTTCGATTCCTGTACATTAATAGAACCATGCGCTGAGGAGGGATGATGGGAGCTGTAGTTTTTAACACACTGAAAGGCGTCAGATAGCGGGAGCCTGCAGAAACTGATGCGTAACCCGAGTCATAGGGCGGGGAGTAAAGAAAACACGCCTCCGCGGGCGCTGAAGGAGCTGCTGCTTCCACCGCCTGTGGAACTTAAGGTAGTTTAGGTGGTATCATAAGCTGATATTTTCGGTTCTGGAGGACTATTCCTTTCCCGCCCCGCCCCCCCCGCCCCCCCTTTTCAAGGGCGCAGCAAAGTGTCCCGCCGGCGGGCGAATGGCGGAGGAAATGGAGCTGCGGAGCTCTGCGCGCGCGTGTCGGTTCTGTTTCCTTGGCAACGGAGAAGCGGAAGTGCTGAAAAAGGCGGGGATTTTCCCCGCCTCCTTGCAGAGAGAAAGGGATTCACTCTTCATGGGGGGGTTGTCAGCTCAAAACTGACGTAGGTTTGCTCAGAAGTAAGCCTCAGTAGATAACTGGGGCTTACTCCTGAGTAAAGCGTGTGGAAAGTTGTGTAGCCTGCATCCATTTTAAGGCGCTTCGCAGGAAGCAAACTGCTTAGTATTTATCAGTCTATTCCCGAACTGCCACTCGCCTCGAATTCACATCTGCATGAGCGGGCGGATTGCGTGGGATCCTCACTTCTCGGGAAAAGAGAGCAAGGGATCCACTTTCTAGAGATACTCTGAGTCCGCTTGGAAAGGAATGAGGAACAATTTAAATAACCAGTCAAAGGTTATATACAGTATATTTGCATGTAGTTTTTCTTCTGCCATGGAACTTGCATGCAGATCCTAAGCTGTCTTCCATCTGGATCCAGCCACTAACCGAGGATCTGTTAAATCGGCCAGACAGCTGCCTTTTCCACCCTGGTGCCATCAGATGAGTTAGAATGTAGCTTCCATTTCCCCAGAAGCTAACAGATAGCATAGTCAGAGTTGGAAGGGACCTTGTAGGTCATCTAGTCCAACCCCTCGCCCAAGCAGGAGACCCTGCACCATTTCTGACAGATAGCAGTCCAATCTCTTCTTGAAAGTCTCAAGTGATGGCGCTCCCATAAGAAAGTTTCTCCTTATTTCCAGGTTAAAGAAGAGAAGATGATGGAAGAACATCTCTAGGATACAAGATTGGGAAAGGCTGTAGCCATAGGCTACAAACAGGGTGATTGATTTTCACGTATAACACACTTTCATCCTCTAAGTTCAAAAATTCTGTTATTTCACGTATGGGCATTTCATAATAATTCATCTGAAATGATTATAATTTCCTGTTTTGTGACTGCTTCATTTAAAAGGATAGGGATACTGCTCTTTCAGTTGTGATTATCTGACCAAGAAAAATAGATATCAATTTTTTTAAAAGAAAAAAAATATACAATGGAAAATTAAAGGTTACACTTGGAAGTAAAGTTTCATATTTAAATATTAAGTACTACATTCTTTTTGTTTTTGATGGTTCTCCAAAACTCAGGATTATGGATAATTATGTAATAATTAAAATGATTGGAGAAGGAACATTTGGCAAAATATTCTTAGCCAGAAAAAAAGAGGATAATCAACAATGTGTTATCAAGGAGATCAATTTAACTAAGGTAATAACTTTTATAATAGTTTTATGTAGCAAGTCAATGTTTGGTCCAAGGTGAAGATGGCAATTAGATAGAAAGATCTGCCTAATGGCAGCAACAGTACCATTAGCAATATTTTAGATAGCTTAGAATTTGTTTGAATATTTGGCATAGGATTAAGGTTAAGTTCTGAAGAAGCATTTTTAATATCTTTGCAGGAATGAAAGTAAATTTGTCTTATCTGTGAGTGCTAGTGATAATAAATTCAATGTGTTATTTCGTCCAAATGCTATTGCTGTTTCTGAGGTTCCATGACAATTTAAAGTTCTAAAAATATTATATGTCGCCCTTTAAGGAAGTAGTCCGTTTCTTAAAGGATATTGAAAGAAAGTGATGAAATGTGTTACAGTAACTTTTTAGTAACTTTTAATTGTGAAATGATGTTAATATCACAAAAAAATTGCTTCACATTAATTCCCAAGTTCACATTAAAACAAGAACTTTTATTGGAAATGTTTGTTCAGAGGTCCTCCGTTTAAGGAAAATTACACTAAGCTGAATTCAGAATTCTTTAAATATTTTTGTAGTATTCCTATAAAGTCACATAAACAATAACAACTTGTGTTGCACTCTTTTTAAATAAATAAAGATGCCAGGGAAGGAAAAAGAATCATCTCAAAAAGAAGCAACTCTTCTAGCCAAGATGAAGCATCCTAATATTGTAGCTTTCTACACTTCCCTTCAAGGTATAATTCTGATCTATAGCTACAGGTAGTCCTCGACTTACAACAGTTCATTTAGTGACCATTCTAAGTTACAAGGATACTAAACATGTCTCATGACCATGATCATGTGATCAAAATTTAAACTCAAACTTGCAATTTATGATGGGTGACCTTTTGTGACCTTTCGACAAGCAAAGTCAATGGGGAAGCCAGATTCATTGAACAACCATGTTCCTAACTTAAAAACTGCCATGATTCTCTTAACAAATGTGGCAAGAAAGGTTGTAGAATTCACAACAAATATCTCTCTTAGCAACAGAAGTTTTGGGCTCAGTTGTCATAAGTCGAGGACCTGTATTTTGGCTAACTCTTAGAATAGAGCAACAATAAATAGCTGCTTCTAAAATTTCGTCTTTTGAAAGGCACGCAAGTTCTTTCTGCCCAAAACTTTAAAAACCAGGTTTTGGAGATTGTTTCTTTGAGTTTATATATGTATATATTTCCTTTTATTTTCCTGTGGGGACTAATGTGATATTCATGATCATTGTTAAGATTGCTTGTTGGCTTTCACTTCACTTTGGAAGTTTTTAACTATTATTTTTATAACCTATAAGCCAATAAAGAGTGATATGAGTTCAGTGGGGTAGAGTAATAATACCTTATTTTTCTTCTAGTTAGCCAATGCCATATATGTTTACATGAAGAGTGTTGAGGAGATGAGTATGGTATCTACCTGCAAAAGGAAACATTGAAGAGCCCCTTATTACACTAAATACAGAATATTGGCAGATGTCATTTTTAACTTTGGGGTAGAAGCATTTAGCCATTTTAGCCTGAGGTCAAGAAGAAGATAACTTTAGAGATCACAGGGCAGTCCCGTTGACTAAGTAACAGTCCACACTCCTCTCCGGATTTCTCACTTGATGAGACTTAAGGACCTGAGTTTCTTTTAGATCAATATTTTTACACCTTGGGAAATACTAAACAGCTATGGCTCTGAAAATGTATGTGTGCAAGTATGTATATTGCAGAATCAAAGTTGCATGCCTCAAATACAAAATATGCTGTTAATATTAGCAGCAGGCTTTGTCTTCATATCCTCCATGTGAGCTTTTCAGTTGCATCATCAGCCAGGGTAGGAAACAAAATACTAGACAAGATGGACTTTTGATCAAATCTAGCAGGATTCTCCCTTTGTTTTATATTGTATTCTTTAAGTGACTCAAGACCTAAGTTATTATGTTTTTAGAGAAAAATAACTTGTATATTATGATGGAATATTGCGATGGAGGTGACCTAATGAAGAGAATCAATATGCAACATGGAGTGCTGTTTGATGAGGATAAGGTAAGTTTGTAATTTGAGGAATATTTTCACTTTACTTATATTATCTTCATTGTTCATCACAGCAAAGCATTCAAAGTGGAGACTCTGGCTTACATTGTGTTTTATTTATTTTTTATGTTATCATGTAATTATGCTTTAATAAGATAGAATTCCACATAATGTATTTATGTGAAAGGAAGATAAGCCAAAATTTAGGACAGATTCCACAATTAATAGAAGATGATACAAATACAATAGATAAAAACCTCGGGCACTGCTGCATATTTCTAACTTTGTCAGCTCCAAGATTGCATACTTCAAACGTGTTTCATTTGTAATACCGTAAAATAATGCTGATGAAAGGATAAGGCAGTCTTGCCCAACCAGGTGCTCTCCAGTAGGATTATCAGCTCCGTCTGAAACCAATTCTGATTAGTCAGGATCACATTACAGTGGGAAGAGGTTTATTGAATAGTCATAAGACCTTATCAGTAACATAACATAAATATATAACAAGACAAAATACAGATACGTTAGACATATAAAAATACAGTAATAAAAACATGTAGAAAATCAGGGAGTCAACAATCAGATAATAGATCACCCTTGCCGGATATACCATTTTGTTCAATATATTGGGTTCTTAGGACCTCTGCCTTGATTATAAACTTAGCAGTCCTATGGACGATGGGTACATTAGAGGCCTGGAGGAAATATAACAATCTGTGGTTTGATTCCCAATGGGCTGTTCTTTCCAGTGGAAATGATAAATATTTAAGCCTAATGGGGGCATATATTTGGTAGTTGAACAAGATGTGGAGAATATTTTCAGTGGCAGATGAACCACATAAGCAGGTTCTCATGGTATGGTACATGGTGGAAGCGCCCATGTCTGGACATGGAATCCAGTAACTCAAATCTGGTATAGGCTCTTCTCTGTAATTGTGGCATACCCATTGAAAGGTATTTTTCAGGTTGGAAGATGTTTTTATTAGCCAACCATCTTATAGATCTGTTTTTTGCTAATAATTCCATGTCAGTCTGGGCACTAATATCCAAGATTCTCTGTTTAAAAATTTCCCTTGCCTGGGAAACCCTTGTCAATAAATATTATGTAGAGAACCCATGTCTTAAGATGACTCTGTGGAGTTGACTGGCCCAGGAGTTAAATTGGAACTTATTTAACTTTTCAGTTAGGCATAGTTTGAGAAGTCTATCCGAATCCATTGATTGTATCTTTAGCCAGTATGTAAATGTTTTAATTATTAAGTGGCTATGTAAGGAGTGAATACCCAATTCCGCTGTGACTGCGGAAAGCAGAAGTGTTCTTATCAGTCCCCAATAAGTTTCTTAAAAAGCGGGTCTGTGTTTGTTCAAGTGGGGAAGCTTCATTTAAACCCCACAATTCTGCACCATATGTCAGCATTGGAACTATTTTTGCCCTAAATAGTTTCAACATAGGGGTCAAAGTGCCTGAGTAATTATGGTTAAATAATTTATATAATCTTTTGGTGCTTATCTCAGCTCTTAATGCACTACTTTTAAAGTGATTAAACCAAGATCCTGTATTAGTAAAGACCACTCCTAAGTAGGTGTAAGAATTTACTTGTTCGATTGACTCCCCATTAATCTGCCAATTATATTTCCTACTTTTTGTGCTGAAAACCAACACTTTGGATTTGCTTTTATTAATATTTAAGAAATTCAAACTACAGTAGGTATTCAGCTTATGCAACAGTCTCCTCAGGCCTATTTGTGAATGGGCCATTAATACCATGTCATTGGCATATAAAAGGTTATTAATAAATTTATCAAGAATCTTTGACATATGCAAATCTACTGCATGCAGGAATCCTGGTAAATCATTGACATAGAAATTGAAAAGCATTGGGGCTAAAATGCATCCCTGTCTTACTCCAATATTGGTAGGTATGCTTTTAGACAGGGCTCCATTTACGCCAGTACACATTTTCACATGGGTGTTTGAGTAAAGGGCCCTAACCAGAAAAAGGAGTCTGGGCTCCATGTTCAGGTCCACCAATTTCCTCCACAAGATATTTCTGTTTAACGAATCAAAACAGATCTAAGCCGCACTTAGATCAATAAATGCAGTGAATAATTTCTTGCCCATTTTTAAATACCTTGTTACCAAATGATCTAATGTGAAACAATTATCTATGGTAGATCGCTCTGGTCTAAAGCCTGCTTGTTCCTCTGCCAAAAGATTATTCTCCATAACCCAAATTTCAATTTTGCTCAACAAATGCTTTGCATACATTTTAGCAACAATTCCAATAAGGCTTATTGGTCTGTAATTATTTCGATTGCCTCTGTCTCCTTTTTTATGTGAGGGAACAATAATGGCCACTTCCCAACCCACAGGTATGCGGCCGGATCACATTACAGGAAGAACATGTGAAGATGTCAAGATTAGAAGTGTCTTCACATGTGTTTCCTCTAATGTGATTTATAATATCATACTTTGTACAAAAGAATTAATAAATTTAAGGCAAACTAATATACCAATTTTTAGTCTCTAGCAACAAACTTCAAAATGGCCAGCTTGGAAAAACAAAACAGTACCACTGAGTGACAGGTTGCTTAAAATCTTTTGATGTATGCAAATTTAACAATCTCAAAAGCTCTCAACAATAAAAACTCTCTCTACATACACATACTCATACAGAATATGTTCTAACTTTAAGAACTGAACAACTCTGTGACTTATTTTGTCATACTTCTGTATGTATATGTTTAAAATAATGAACTGTTTTTGCCTCCCCAAGACTATTCTTAAAGAAATTTAATAACTGTGTTGTATGAAATATTGATATTTTATCTTTATATTTAGATCTTGGGTTGGTTCGTGCAAATTGCCTTAGGCCTGAAGCATATACATGACAGGAAGATTCTGCACAGAGACATAAAAACACAGGTAATTTTGGGAGAATTTTTGCTTCATCACCGAGAAGCAAAATTGCATGCACTAAAACATGCATGCACTTTTAATTATGGTATATTTTGTTTACAGAACATTTTTCTTAGCAGTAATGGAATAACAGCAAAACTGGGAGATTTTGGGATTGCAAGGATGTTGAACAAGTAAGCATATTTTTATGGTCAATGTTATTCCCTTCGTATTAGGTAAAAAATGGATGAGTTTATTCTACAGATGCTTTAAAATTCCAGTGAACAAGGCATAACATTGGTTTAACTTTGCAAAATGTCTTAGTCTTATTGAAAAGAAGTACAGTAAAACTTTAGATTTTGTCTATGAGTTTCTTCTGCTCCCTTTGCACATGAGAAAAAAAGTAGAAACAATGCATTTTCAAACAGTGGTTTCCCATTCCTGTATATTTTAAATCGAGAAACTCTTTAAAATGTTCTAAACCAGAAATTGAAACCATGTTTTGAATCTGATTTTTTAAAAAATACTTGTAAATTATTTAGGCCTTGCTATCTCAATCAAGCTTTGAACGGACCATATATTGTATAGGGCATTCTAAATAATAGACTGAGTTATTATTTTTTTGTAATTTCTCTAGATAGTTTCAGTAAACATATTGTTTTCAAAGAAAAACAATACTTTTTGTTTGCTATTTTCTTTAGCACGATGGACTTTGCTAGTACTTGTGTAGGAACACCATATTACCTATCACCTGAAATCTGTGAAAATAAATCATACAATAATAAAACGTAAGTTTCAGAATATACCTCTATTTTGGTGGAGAGAGACAGGGAAGATGAAATTGGAAAAAAATAAGTGTTTTAAAAATGTGCAAATTTGATAGTGACTCTTGTTCCTTTCAGAAATTGTTAAAAAATCTTCTATATTTAAAAAACCTGTTTTTATGTAAATATTTGTTTCTTCCAACTTTATTTTAATAAGCCTTAATTTGGAGCATGCAGTTCATTGTATAACTCCTCACAAACCAAGAATCTTTTTTGACAGATAATTATACTGCTTTCCTAGTGGCAATTGACCTGCAGTTCTTGAAGGTCTTCTTGAAATGAAAAATAGCAATAAATATAAGCAATAGTATTGCAAGCTGTCTTTGCCTTCAGAGTTTTGAACAGTTCTCTATAGAACCTACTCTTAAAGGGTCCACTTTCTTGCGAAGCACACATTAATTGTGTGCAGTTCTAAAATGCCCTATTTGGCCTTAATAGCTGCTTTAATAATGTTGTGTTTGCAGCCATAATTGGGTTAATTATAACCTTTGAAGAAGTGACCATTTTTTCATAACCAAAAACAGGTAGTCTTTGACATGTCCATTATTGAGCCCAAAATTTTGGTTGTAAGTCATGGTGGTCATTAGGCAGGTCATCATTTGTCTGCACCTGATTTCACTACCTTTTCTGTGGCAGTTATTAAATGAATCCATTATACCCAATGGGCCAGAAATTGGAAGTAAATACTGGATACTGGCAAAAACTGCCAAAAGTTGTGATCACATGACTAGCATGCTGCAAAAAGCCATAAATGTGAGCCAGTTGACAAGCACCCAAAATATAATCACATGATCATGGGATACAATTGTCAGAACTTCAAAATCAAAGTAACTGTTTGCTAAGCAAGGATGATCTATAACAATGTGTTAAAAATAATTTAATAGTATATTCTAAGTACTAAATAGAATACTAAGAATTAACTTTTTGTATAATCATGAAGTTGGGATAGATGTTTTTTGCTGGATTACTAAATATTGTTTCCATTTCTCTAATTTCTTACTTTATTTTATAGAGATATCTGGTCTCTTGGGTGTGTGTTATATGAGTTGTGTACTTTAAAGCATCCTGTAAGTAAATGTTTATACAGTCATAACCAAATATTTGTCAAGATCATTTAGTGATAGCTATTAGAATAATAACTTAAATACAGCCTTCAATATTTGAACAGTGTAGAAAGATATCAGTTTTATATACTAAGATCATCTTGAATTTTCCTTTTCGCATGAGAAGAAATATTGCATCCAAAAAATTTCTTTAAATATTTAAACTACCAGGATTTCAGAAGAAAATAGAAAAATTCACAACCGATAAGGCCAACAATTTCTATTAGATATACTGACTACATTTGTTGTATTGAGGTAATTCCCCGTTAGGAGAATGAACGCATACAGGGAGATGTAGTGAGAGTAATGAAGAATAACGCACACACAGCACACAGATACACTGTACAGTAAATGTAGGTTTTTACTTCCCTTAAACGTTTAAGCAAAGTCCAAGATAAGGAGTCCAAGTCATTCACAGGTAAAGCAGTCAGTTTTCAGTTCAGGGATAATCCAAATATCAAAATCCAGTATCAAAAAACAGTTCGGTAACAGACTTACATCAACAATCAGTAACAGTCATTATGAGGAACAGCAACACTCTCCAACAGAAGGAACAGAGAGACTCACACACTCTAAACAACCCAGGTTTCTGGCTTCATCTTATGGCCATTTGCAGAACCACACCCAATTACAGTTTTAGCATTCTCTTAAAGATACAGTATTAAAATGTCTATCCTAGTTTATATATTTCCAACCAAATAACTGTTAGGTGACTTACATTCCTAACATGTTTTATTGAAAGAATATGCATCTTGACATAAAATGTTAGGAACGTGGTATTTTGATCTTGCTCTGCATTTCTTTTAGCACTTTGTTGGCTTCTGTGAAAATAAAATAGTGGACTTAGATAGGCTTTGGGCTGAACAAAAATGGCTTGAATAGTCTTTTGATTTCCATTGGTAAAATGAAAAGTACAACATAAATTTGAGTATCCGTGACTTTAAAAAAATTATTCCAACTGTTTTATTCCGTGCATATTCTGTGCCATGTTTCTAGTTCCGACTATTTTAATGTTAGTTGTCATTTTACCCTGGTACTCTGAAACATTGTTTAAAAAAACTGGACATATTCTTATTTTTTTGATTGATTGCTTTATTTGGGAAGTGCTAGTCTGTCTTTCAGTGTAGGCAAATTCTTCTGAGTTAAGGATAGAGAATTAATTAAGAAAATTTAAAGAATTATAATGGAGAGGGAAGCAACACATAGTTATCTGGTCAGATTTTCTTGCTGGGATTGATGTTTTCTTACAGTTCACCTGCAGAGCAAAAATGAATTTACGTGATTCTCTTTGAAGTCATATAAATGATTCTGCCCTTAATTTCCAGTAAAATCAGGAAATTAAGAGGTTTTGAAAATTCAGATGTTATTGAAATTCTGTTTTGATGGCACAAATGAAATCCTGACTATTTAGACTTACATGGTAATGATATACTATCAATGTTCAGCATGAACCTAGGGAGGCAATTGAAACAATAAACAAAGGCTGCCATATGAGCACCATAAAAAAATGAGAGAAAGAAACTCTGGGCACCTACCCCTTAACTCTGGACACCGACTCCTTAACTTTTTCAATTAAAAAAAGCTATAATTAATTGGAAAGCTGACCTGATATATATAAAAAAGGCAGGATGAAAATATCATCTCATCATTGGAAAAAAAAATAGAAAGGTTTTGACAGGGAAAGATAAATTGGAGATAATGGGGAACATCTTGGATAGTTAAAAGGGACAGCATTGAAGATACTTATTGTCTTGCCTTTGGATAAATTACTATTTTATTACTGTTACCAAGGAGTTATTTCCTAGCAGCTACTTACTGCATTCCAGTCTTTCTCATTTATGAGCTAGAAGACTCAAATCCAGGAAACCCCTACTGGCACTTGCACAACATTTGCCCAACAACAACTGTCACATTGATTCCCTATGAAAAGCCAAATAGGTCGCTGAGCGCCCAGACATAGGTAGACGTATAAATTACCCCACAAAAAAGGTGCCATGTTTTGAACTATCATAGCAGCAATGGATAATCCTGAATAGGATTCATACTTCACATGGCAATTGTTGGGACTGTATAAATGGGGCATAATATCCTCCCCCACTTAGTGTGACTGTGATCACATTGTGACTGACTGTAAACTGAGGGCATATACTGGTCCAGTATCTGATTTTTTATATATCTAATTGATGCTGCGCTTCAGTGGTAGATGGCCTGGACATTGATATTTGAACATAAATCTTTTTAACATTTATATTTTTTGTGTTTTACTAATCCAAGTGAAATGTTAATATGTATTGCTAGTCCATATATGATATACCATACACTAAACAAATAAATAGGAATGGGTAAATCTTTTCCAATGATAACCATTTGTGAAATAATGACATGGGCTCAACATTTTAGATATATTTTAATAGTGGGCTTTTTGGGTATAGAGTAGAACACACTTTGATTGCTGTTACAATAGGTTTTTTTGATAAGCAGAATTGTAGTTCATAAATAAGTGAAATAGAAGGTATGTGAGATGTAGTAGATCTGAAATGACCCAATAAATTGGACAGTGCTATTAAAAAAGACAAAGACTATTCTGCCTTCATTTGTCCTTTATTTTATGTACTTTTGTGTATTTCTGTTTAAATCCATTTCAATTTAATATATGGACTTTATTTTCATGTGATAGTTTGAAGGCAACAATTTGCCCCAACTTATAATGAAGATCTGCAGAGGCCATTTCATTCCTGTGTCTGTAAAGTATTCTTCCGATCTGAGATTGTTAATATCCCAGTTGTTTAGAACATCTCCAAGAGATCGCCCTTCCATTAACTCTATTTTAAAAAAAGCCTTTTTGGAGAAGCAAATAAAGAATTATTTGTCACCTGACGTGAGTATCTCTTGAAGCTTAGAAAAACAAAATTGCTTGGTCCACTCAAAACCCCTTTATCTGTTCGTTGGTGTTCTTCTTTACCTAGTCTTCTGTGAAAGAAGGGTGGTTGTTCTTTTTTGTGGCTCTTTTCATTATAAAACAGGCTTCTTCCTGATTTTCGGAGGGCTGCAAGCATCCTGACTTTCTAAAAGACTGTGAAGAGTAATCCTTGCTCCAAGCACTGGTCCAAGATGTTAGTTGAGCCCAAAATAGATTTAATTGTGTTGTGAGTCTGTTATGGGCCCTTGGCTATTGTTTTATTTTAACTATTTTAACTTCATTTTAGATTTTACCATTACAGGTTTATTTTTTATATAACTATTTTTGTTGATTGCCAGCTGACCAGGGTTATGGGTGGGATGGGTGGCATTATAATTTCCCCAAATGCATAGATAATGCACTTATGTTCAGTTGCAAACAAAAATTGTTGGTATTGCCAGCTTTCCCCAGGACAAAAATGGCAAGGAGATATGATTGTTTCGCCCGGCATTGAATTAGAATAAATTAACATTTGGTACATTTACTTGAAACACCTTTGATGTAGCATAGAAATAAATAATTGCACTCTGTTGCATTCCTTTATAGATCATTGAAGCAGAATTCAGTCATACTGTTCTTCACAGGAAAAAATCATCAGCTTCATCATCAGGCAAGTGATTGGTTATATTAAAAATAAGAACATTACACTTGACCATATGTATGAAATTTGTTTTACACTGAGATTGATTCTGAGATGGCCACTTTCAAGAAGTGAAGAGATTGTAAAATAACACTTATGCTTAGACTTATATATCACTCCATAGTGTTTTTCAGCAGTCTCTAAGTGGTTTACAAATGTCAGCCTATTGCCCCCAACAGTCTGGCTCCTCATTTTACTGACCTCAGAAGGATGGAAGGCTGAGTCAACTTTGAGCCAGTCAGGATCAAACTCCTGGCAGTGGGCAGAGTTACTCTGCAATGCTGCATTCTAATACTGCACCACCATGGTATGCATTTTTTTCACTGAGGAAAATGTGGCAGCAGAAATTGAGCAAATGTGGATTATAACTTGAATGCTGTATTTTCAAGATATGTTCCATTGTACAAGGTAAAATTAATAGGTTCTTCTGATTTATAGGAGTGATGAGGGACACTGGAGTACCTTGGGATTGCTTTAGTCGGGGATGACTTCCTTCAAGAAAATTCAAATTGGATTGTACTAAAATAAATCCAGACCCGTTCTTGGTAAATGAATATTATTTTAAAAAAACAGGCAAGCATTCATCCACAGTTGTTCCTGCAAGAAGTTGGTAATAATAGTGAGCCTGGAGAGATAGAAGGAAAAAATCCCACTGAACAGTTTTGTCCCTTTTCATTCCACAAGAAAAGTTGATTATAATGTAAGGGTGGTGGCAAAATAATTCAGTATCTGTTGTGGTGGTTGTATCCCTTCTGTTTCTGTTCAGGGATTCTTCCCAGAGAGCAGTTGATGACAATGTAGTGGCAGAGAGAAAACCAGTTGAGCCACCTTTTATGTTGGGTATTGGCAGCCTGGAAATTTCCATCTTGTACATGGTCAAATCCCTGGTTATTGTGCTGACACAATATTGTGCTGACACACTGACTTCCTTAGTACTTAAAACTGAGCCTTTAACATCACTGGAATTTGATAAATTGGTGAATAGAAATGCTATATATTTCAGGATTAACTTTCTTACTTCATATCTTATGGAAAAACATTTATTTAGAAGAGACTTGTGCATTTTGTGGTAACCAAGTGATTCCCAACTCTTCATATGCTGCTGATTTTCAAGGAAATGATGCTCTTTTTCAATTGCAAAGCGTAGAGATAACCTACATATCTGTCAGTCTCTTTCTTAATATTTATTAAATGTAGAAGTAATTAACCAAACATTATTTAGCTTATTGTTACATAAACTCCTAAAGGTCAGAAAAGAAGACTCCATGATTATCGTTCTCCAAAAATCAAGATGGAAATGCTTCCTAGAAAATTATTGTATAAAAATGAATGCTATTCTCCTTCAAGGATTCAGGATCCAATTATTAAGGTAAAAGTTACCTTTTGCTAAGGTAAGTGTTATATATTGCTAACCTTTTACTGATAGTCTTCCCCTCAGGACATTACATACGAAAACAACTAGACACAAAGACAGTGGTTTTCCTCACTCTATCACTGCTGAATACCTAATTCCCACAATACTGTCTTATGTCTAAGTATATTTACTCATATAGTATGGCTGCATTACTTTTATCCTTCTCATTTGTTCCACTACCTTCTCTTATTGGTATTATTATTATGATTATTACTTTGTTGTTTTGCATGTACACTGAGTAAGAGCTTAGGCACCGGAGACAAATTCCTTATGTGTCTAATCACATTTATCCAATAAAGTATTTTATTCAAGTTCTCTTATATTCAGCCAGTGATGGTTTAAAATTACAGCCGTATTGAATGAATAGTATTTGACTGGTCCTCAAAATTACAACCACTGCTATGCCCCCGTGGTCACATAATCACAATTTAGATGCTTGGCAGTCTGACCACATTTATGACCGCAGAGTGTGCTTCAGCTCCTTCCATTTTCTTTCTCCCCACCATCTCTTTGCTTTTGGCCTCTGTACCCTACTTCTCTGCTTCCCAACCCTGCTTTGCTGATCCCAAGTGTTACCTGCTGCACCAAAGTAACTTTCACTGTATTTTTCTCCACTGCTTGGGAAGGCCTTGTAAGGCCAACAATGCCTAACGAAGGGAGAGGCTTGGCATACCTCATTAAGCAGCAGGAGAAAGAAGATGGCAAATCAGCTGGGGCAGCAGTGGATAGCAGGGCTGAGAGGGTGCAGAGTAGCCAAAATGACAGAGATGTGGGAGGGGAGATTGAAGTGGAGATGAATGCAGGAAAATAGGAGAAGTGTGAGGTCCTAATCTAAGGACGGTATAGTCCTGGCCAAATAATTGCAATCATTGTTATAAAGATCAGTGCTCAAATATTTAGCTGAAGGATTTATGTTTAAGCTTAGCAAAGAAAGGCAATTTGCTTGTTTTGTTGTTACATTCTGCTTTTGCTGAAGAGGGAACAACATTTTTATTGAAGAGCTCAGTTTCTTTTTATCAGGACAATAGTCAGGTCACACTATTTTATGTAAAATTGATTTCCATTCACTGGGCTCAGAATGAGCCTGTTTTCATAAAATTAATGTCACAAGAGGTAACAGTTCAGATTTAATCAATATTCAATATTTTGGATTTGTTGTCTTTATAAATTTAATATTTTCAGCCCTTGGGTCCTGCGTTTAAAATATGTGGGAAGCCAGAGGTCATTAGAATGTGTGGACATTATGACCATTATTACGTAAAGCTGGCAAACTTACAGAAGAAAGCTTTGGTCCAAGATGATGATCCCTGTATTGGTCAGAGAATGGAAGAATATTATAAGCAGAGAGGACAAGAACCACCTCCACCTCCACCTCATGGGTTGTATTTTTTTTCTCTTGAATATAGAAACATTTATTGATTTTTGACATGATGCCCCATTTATTTTCTGTTTAGAGTTTTCCATGACTTTAATGTTTTTCAGGCCTTCCGAGTATCTTCAGAGACGATTTAATGCTCGGCAAAACAAGTTAAAAGTAGAGAAGCAACTGGTGAGTAATTTCTATATTAATACATTTTAAAAAACAGATGGGAGCAAATAAAGTTTGGAAGTCCTATTCTAATTTACTGATGCTAACATGAAATGCTACTTTAATTGTAATACTATTTGCATTTTGATTTTTCTGTTCAGTGTAGTGAACATAAAAATGAAAGAGCTTTTTCTAGACACTGCTCTTAACAATAGCTAATTATTTTGAACTTCAATAGGGGCTACGGCCATCTTCTGCAGAGTTTTGTCAGCTGCAGAATCAAGAAATGAAGGAAGAACAGCTCAAACTCTGTAATAATGCTATTCCTCAAAAAAATGAAATGAAAGAACAGGTAAGAGAGTCTTATGGCTAGAGCATTTGGATATGGACTGTAGAATCTCTGATTGGAATAATAGACATCTCTACCTACTTACTATTTTGTCACAAAAAATATACAGGTTGTCTTTACAAGTAGTCCTTGACGTAGGACCACAACTGAGCCTAAAACTTTTGTTAGGCGACACATTTGTGAAGTGAAATTGGCCCTATTTTACGACCTTTGTTGCCACAGTTGTTAAGTGAATTGCTGCAGTTGTTAAGTTAGTGACACAGTTGTTACGTGAATCTGGCATCCTCATTGACTTTGTTTGTCAGAAGGTTGCAAGAGGGGATCACATGATTCCTGGACTCTGCAACTGTCATAAATATGAGTCAATTGCCAAGTGTCTGTCAAACCCCGTACCGGGGTTTGCCATACCTGAGGGGGACCACTTCATAGGAGGTGGTTGGTGGGAAGGCTGCAAGAAGTGAGAAATGTGGAGCTGACGAACAGCTGATCCCAACTGCATACATGCTGGCCAGTGATCAGCTGATCGTAGTTCCCTTCAAGCTGGCTGACGAGCAGCTGGTTGAATCTGCTGGCGGCCCGACAATAGGTAATTGAGTCTGATGGATGGTTGGCTGCTCTGGCGGCGGAAAGGCGTGGCTCCAGTCTTCATAGGCTTGGCTCCAGCCTTTATTCCTGACTTTTTTTGTTGACTAACTCACTGTGTGCCAAGCATCTGGCTTATTAAACCATTTGGAACCCAAAGCAAGTGGTTTCCTGATTATGGTTTAGGTCCGGAACTCGGACTTTTGAGAGCATCTGAATTTTGATCTCATGACCATAGGGGTGATGCTATAACAGATGTGTGAAAAATGGTCATAACTCATTTTTTTCAATGCTGTGGAACTGTGATAAGTTGAGGACTATCTATATTTTATGAAGGAAAATAGAAGCTAGGTGGTCATCTGTCATAGATGCTGTAGTAAATACTGCATAAACTAGAGAATAGACCAAAGTACCCCTGAGGTAATTTTAATTCTATGATTCTACTATCTATTCCTATTTTTTTTTTTCAATGTGTCTGTTTAAGGATGGAGTATTCAAAATTATTAATATATTATTTAGTTTTAACCAACTGTATGGTTTAAACAGCTCCTTCAATGGGTTTATAATACCCTTATTTCTCTATTTTTCAATTTGACAATGCCCAGGACAAATTATTTTGACTGTTTGTGATTTTTCAATATGAGAAGCTTTTGAAAATCTCTTCTTTGTCTAAGTAGCATGCCACAGCCTTAGAACTCAGGGAGAAGCAGTATGTATCAAGCTAATGCTGTGTTTAATTAATGCATGGGGTTTTCATATAAAAATGGTAGATGCATAGCATGGCCTTGGAATATATGAGGGGGAAATGCCCAGATGCAGAGATGATGAAGAATTTACAGAGCTGATAAGTTTCTCAGGTTTCTAATTGACATCTTATTTTGTACCTGTGATTAATGAGCTAATTATAGAAACCTTTGCAAACCTTCCCTCATTCATAGACATGATATGGCAAAACATTGTGGGTATACCTGATGTCTGTTCCGGAGAGTATTGCATGTTTTCCCTTATAAGATTTTTACATTTACCCTTAATAAAGTGAGTTCTCTTCAAACTGGCTTTTAGCACTTATTTGGAGTGATTCCACAATAACATAAGAATTTTTGCTGTCTCCAAGAGCACACTATGCACAGTGATTTGGGGAAGCCACAACAGAAGATCAGGATAACTGTTTACATTTTAATGTAACAGTTACATTCATCATAAGAAAAATGATAAAATCCACAGGAAAGCAAAATTTTTGTTAGGCAACAGAATAGCATATAAGCTTTTAAATTCTCAAGATCTAGTCAACAAGCAAGATGACTGTTTGATACCCATATTGTGTCTGTATTTTTTAGTCTTAGATGGAAGGTTGAATTAAACTAAACATGCATTACAAAGGTACATCTCGCATTAAATTCAAAATTCTCTTTACAAGGATTGTTGGGAAACAACCTGTTTAGTTTGGTTCTTGGGGGAGGAGGGTAAAATCATTTTAAACTTTGTTTATATGGATTGTTGTGAGCCACCTAGTATTTTATTAGATGGGCAGCTGTATAACTCCTGTAATCAAATTAAAAATGGTTCCCTCATTTTTAAAACATTAAATACAATTTATATTCAACTTATCTTAATCCATAACACAATACAGTTCCATTGTTAAGTGAGAAACTATACAGTTATTTATTATTTGAAATGTTACAGGGATTCTAAAAATGTCAGAACAAGCCAGATTACAGTGTGTTCAAAGTAGAAAATTTTAAAAGCAAGTATACCTCCATAATATTGATATTCATTTCCTTACATGTCTCTATACAATTGTAGTCCAATTCTTACACTTCTGGGAAGTTAATTCTTTGTGGGACTTAGGTTTGAAGTAACTTGTATAAGATTGTGTTTTTAATGCATATTTTCTTTCATATTAAGAATTGTTTTTAAAGATACATTTTGTTCAAATTCAATAACTTTTTGCAGGAGTATCTGAAACAGCTGCATGAAATTCGTCAACAGTACCAGAGTGAAGTAAATGAAATTCGTGTTAAAGCGCTTAAGGTAAATGTCTTTGCACCAAATGGTTACTTGATGGGCTGTGGAAAGCATTGGAATCAGATGATTTGCAAAGCGTATTAGCCCAAACAGCAGTTCTTTTTTCAAAGCATTGAAAAAAGCTGCAAGACTAGCATAAATACTTCAAAAGCTGTTCTTGCTGTTTTGAATATGCATGTGCACGCATAGACAACAACACACCTCTGGTGAGATTGCACAAAGCAAAAGTAGCAGTCCATGCACACCCATGTTGAGACAGTCAGGAACTGCTCTGGGAGCAACTGTTTGAGCCTTGCAAAAGATGTGGCTGTTTCAAAGCTCCAAAGAACAGACTAACATGTAATGCGTAATAGCTCTTTCAAATGCACGGCTAATGTGTACAACATGGATGGCTGAGGAAGGGTCAAGGGTATCAGATGACAAAATATGTATATGATGTCATTCATATAAATGCTGTAACTTAATTACTCATGCCAGAATATTTGGATATTGTGGCATTTATATGATTTATTATGTTTATGTGATTTGAGTGTCATGGTTAATAACAGGTGCTACTGGTATACTGTTCTTTTTCTGTGATCATAAGAGTCTTTAACATGATAAATTAAAAACTTGTCTTAAGTTGAAAAAGACAGATTCTGGAAAGAAACACAAAATAGTTTTTCATCTTACATTCATATGGAGAGAGGGATCTCAACTTTTTTATAGTATCATTATATTTATGGAAGCTTTGTTTCTGAGTTGTGTGGTAAACTTATACAGTCTCTAAGGATTCTCTTTTTCATAATCTTCCCCACACAAAACCTTTTTAAAAAGTTATTTTTCAAAGGATTTTAGGACACTCGCCTGGTATAGTAAAATGTGTCATTATAAAGGTTCCTAATATCATAAAAGCAGTTAAACAAGCAATTTCCAAAAGTGATTAAGAAAGGAAATATGCAAGTATTGTGTCCCTTTCTAGGTGCAAAACCACAGCTTGAGTTAGATGGTATTACTTCATCTCCCAGAGCTTTAAACCCACCATTGTTCTATGGTCTCCTCCAGTGCCTGGAGCACTTATGGGTGATCCATGTCCACTCCTTCTTCAGAGAGAAATTGTGAAGAGTCAGTCCATTGACTTGGTTCTTTATCCACTGTGGTTGTCCTCTCCACCCTCAGCGGAACCATCTTCTACTCACCATTTCTTCCTTAGAAGTTCCAAAGTCAAAGTTACTTTGCATAGTCCTAAATGTAGATTGCTTTAATGTGAATACTCCACAAGTTTAGAAATAATTTTTGGTTGTTATCTGAATGGAAATGCATATTCTAATGCTGTTTTCTGCAATCATTTATTTCTTTTGTTATGACACTATAGAACTTCTTTGGCGGTATTTTCATGTAGAAGAAAGTTTTTATGATTATACTTAACATCCATCTGCTGAACCTAAAACATGTTATGTTTATTACCGTTCTCTTAAAGGAAAATAAAAACCTAAGAGAAAAAACCTACATTGTGAAGCAGGGAAAGAGTGAGGACCAGTCTGCTCCTGATACTAACTATGAAGAAAGAAATGAACCAGGCCAGGTATCAACACTATCAAACCAGGTATACAACCTTTTTGTTTTGGTTTGTTGTAGTGTCTTCATTAACGGGATGAACTCTATTTTTGTTTAACTAAAATAAAAGTACAAGTGATCTTATTGTAATTTCCACCAGATATATACTTGTTTATTTTTTTAAAAAAAGAAGAGTGCAAATTTAATTTTTGAGTTAGCAGCTTTTTCTGTCTATCTGTCCATCCATCCATCCATCCATCCATCCAAGTTATTATAAAAATATTGCACGTGGCATATACTGGGATAACTTGCATATACAAATCCACATCAAAATTATCACAGATTAAGAATTCTAACAGACTCAGAAATAATTGCTAAAAAAACTGGTGGTCGAAAACAAACCCCTTCCATCTACAGCAAATAATCAGAAATCAGCTAGGATAGTGTTGGTGTCTTTCTGAGGGAGGGGTAACCTTGGATCCTGTTTAGGGCTTTGGGCGCATGGCCAAATGACCTGATGCCACAAGACTGGGCAGGCTAAAAATATTGGGTTCTTTTTTTTCCTACTTTTGGGTTTGGAGGTTAAAGAATCAAATTAACCTCATACTCCTTGTAGAAATGTAAGATCCATGCTGCTTGTTTAAACCTTTCAAAATATTGTGGGGAAGAGTTCAGGTTTTTAGGGTTGCTGTGGGTTGATTAAGCCACTGCAAAGCTGAAGACACATATTTTCCCTTAAACATGTGATAATCACCTGAAATAATTTTCAAAAATATTGACCATTAATGTTGGAGGCTTCTGGTGTCATACATGTAATATTAGGTCATCACATCTATCACACTGCCCATTCTCGTAGTAGTAAATCCTGATTTATGCTGTCACCATGTACTAAATTATTTTTAAATGATTCTGTAGAACAGTTTAGCATTCATAAAATATCCATTCTGCCCAACCATGAGATTTCTTGTTTTTTTCAGTTGCCTATTAATACTTGCATACAATATCTTTTTAGTGCAAATAATGATAATACAATTTGCTTTTTTTCTCCTCTCCTCAGGACATGGAACAAATCTTGAAACAAATTGGACAGCAGATATGGCAGGAGAAGAACAACTCAGAAATACAACAGAAAGCAAAGGTTCAATGTATATATCTCTTATCTATATATAATAATAATGCCACCTTTGTATTATATCATTTCAATTGGAATATTAGTATTGATATCTCTAAAGTTAAAAGAAGGAAGAATAAGAGGACTTTTTCTTTCATTTTGGTATAATGGACATCTCAGCAAAGTAAAGGAGAAAAATCTCTTGTTCATTGTCCTTTTTACTTAATTTTCTTCTTCCCTCTTCCCAGAGAGAGAAAAATGATGGAGCATTTTAAAAATGTTGCTATCTTTAATAGCACAAGAGGAATGATCATTTGTCTCTCTCTCCGCACTAACATATTTTAACTATGAATTTTCTATGGCAGCAGTTATATATGTTTGCATTTTATATTTCAGGGAGGTGTAAAGTTTCAGGTTGCTCTAACAGACGATGCAGCAGATGAGAAAAACATCCAGGAACAAAATGAGGTATAATTTTGGACCATAGTTGTACAGGTACTGGTAGTCCTTGATTTATGACCACAATTGAGTCCAAAATTTCTATTGTTAAATGAGACATTTAAGTGAGTTTTGCCTTTTGCCTTTCTTACCACAGTTGTTAAGTGAATCATTGTAGTTGATAAGTTTGTAACTGCATTGTTAAATTAATCTGGATTTCCCATTGACTTTATCAGAAGGTCACAAAAGGTGACACATGACCTTGGGATACAGCAACGGTCATAAATATGCCAAGCACCTGAATTTTGATCATATGATCATAGAGATGCTGCAAAGGTTATAATTGTGTAAAAAGGTCATAACTTTCATTTTTCAGTGCTTTTGTAACTTTGAACGGTTACTAAACAACTGTTGTAACTTGTCAGTCAAAGCCTACCTGTATTGCAATTAATGATAAGATAATTAATGACCATCAATCCGTGCATGGAGATTCCCTGCCTATGTAAAGATTATGTGTTAAAACAAGGTGAGTGTTCCACAGTATTCTCTTTTTTTAAAAAAAAATTGAGGTTGTACAGTATGGAACTTCCTACCTCATTGTTTGCAAAAGTCTTTTGATATCACAGCTATGGAATGTGTCCTGAGCTGGAAAATAATAAAATAATAAAAGCGCTGCCATCAAACTAGGCTCCCAGTATCTTTATGCTGAATTGCTTCGTTCTTGTGTATAGGTGTGAAATTGATACCATTTTTACAGACAAGCTGACACGTTAAACGCATAAAGATAACCAGAGTTATACAGCACTTCATATTTGAAAGTGCTTCAGGGTGCAAAAATAGTATTGCAATTTCTTAAAGTGATTATCAGGATTCTGGCAGTTATCCCAATCAAATCATGAGTCTTATAACTCAATTCATAAAACATTTTTTATCCACATTTAATATTTGTCAGTGACCTTATCTTTTACCACAGCTATGCAATCCCAGGAAAAGACATGTTTAATTTTCGCAGCCACAGCCATGTTACGTTAAGTACCATTTTGCCTCTGAATCTGATGCACTTTTCCTCTTTTTGTTTAAGTGAATTTATTTAAACAAATACGGGGGGGGGGGGTAACTTGAAAGATGGGATTGCTTAAATTCATTTGTCTTATATTTAATGACATCTTCCACAGCTATATCAGCTGTCAGTATTTTTTCCCCCTCAGTCCAGATTTTCCAATCTTCCTACCAATTTTTATATTCCAATAGGAAAAGATATTGCCATCAATATTCCTCTGTCACAGTCTCTTATTGCTGCATCTGACTTTTAAGAAAAGTCATGTTTCAAGGGCTAGTTATTGAAATTTTCCTCTGGCCAGACTTTTGCTTGACTCCTGGTTCTGCTCTTTATGAATAGTTTTGTATAACCTTTCAACATGGTTTATTATCTGCCACTAATACCTGTCTTTAGATCTTCTTAGCAAGATTTTCTAACTAAAAGGCTTGTTCTTTCCTCAGATTTATTTCACTGATTTTTTGTAACCAGCTGAACTCCTGGTATTTAATTTTCATTTGAAACATCTCTGCCATAGCAATTCTAGGCAAAGCAAACACAACAGATTTATGTTTCAATACAAAATGATAAAAATAACTATGTAGTTATTAGGGTTCTGACCTGACTAGAGGAAACATTGTGTGTGACTTAAGGAAGAAAATTTTCTTCCTTCCTTCCTTCCTTCCCTTTCTTTCTTTCTTTCTTTCTTTCTTTCTTTCTTTCTTTCTTTCTT
>BLBF01000251.1:87080-118074 GCA_015471245.1 Laticauda colubrina | reverse complement strand
CTTTCTTTCTTTCTTTCTTTCTTTCTTTCTTTCTTTCTTTCTTTCTTTCTTTCTTTCTTTCTTTCTTTCTCTGCCTATCTCACCACAAGGCAACCCTGGGCAGCTTACAACATTAAAACCGATAAAATGATAACAATAAGAATTGTTCATAAGAATAAGAAACAATAATTAAAAGTATACAAATGATTTTATGATTAAAACATGGGATAGGAAGAAAGCAAGATGCACAGGTTGTGACATGGGATCTGTTACTCCATTTATATCCATCTAGTCATCTTTCAGTATGAACCACTTTTTCCTTTTGGAGTCTAGATTGATGCACAACCCTATTAGTTAATTTATAGCCCTCTGGAGGATACTCACAGAATCTAAAAAAAACCTCCACAAACATACAATAAAATAAAGTATTACTACATAGACTTTTTTTAGTTACGCCATATGTTTCCATGAGTTAGGATAAATCCAGCATCTGTCACAACAGAGAAAATATGCAGATTGGCACATATAAAGTTTTGAGTCAGGTGATGATTTCTACCTAAAAGATTTTCAAAATGATAGACAGAAAATATGGCATTCCCTATATGAAATTTGTTTCTTCTGATAAAAATTTGAAGAGGGATTATGTGCTATTTAAGTGACTGTTTCACTGAAAAGCATATAATTGATGATATTGGATAATTCGATTTGTTTGGTTCTGATGTTCAGTGCTTTTGTTTCAAAATAAACAAGAATGTAAGTTAATTTTTTCAAAACAGACTTTTTGTGTGTGTTTGATTTCAACAGCAAGATAAACTTAATGAAACACTGACTTTTGAACATGGAGAAAACCTTAAGAAAAAACTGGAGGAGGAATTATGGCATTGGAAGATAGGTATGTTTCTTGAAATCATTAACATTTGTATAGCTGCCTACTCATTCATAGCAACTCTAGGAGGCTTACAAAGACTAGAAAATACAGAATAGAATAAAAATAAAAATGATCAAAACTAATAACACTCCCCCCTCTATTTCCTGAAGAAGAAATAGAGTGTGGTCTTGCATCTTTCCATCTGTATGTTAAGCCCATGTCACACTGAACCAACGGATGCAAAGAGGATGTAAAATGGACAAAAAAACTTGCCATCCGTTGGTTAACGCGATGTATCCGTTCTGTACTCACTGCCTCCGTTTTTCATCCTCTCTATCCGTCCAGCATCCGTTTATGGACGTTTCATCCGCTCCAAAAGTTTTGGGCTGCCTAAAACTTTTGCGCGGAAAATGTATCCAGTTCGTTCTGCATCCGCTACGCATCCGTTACGCATCTGCTACGCATCCGCTATATCCGCTAGGCATCTGCTGCGAATCCGCGGAACTTGCATCTGCCCGGACGCAGGGAGGAGGCGGAACGGACACGGAACAGATGCAGAAAGGATGCAGAACGGATGCAGCACGGAAACAAAACACTTAAAGCGGAAAAAACGCAGAGGGGATCTATCTCAGATATTAAGGATGTCTAGAGGATGCCTAGAGGATGCAAAGGGACACCTACACTGCCTATAAAAAGGGGGAACAACTCATCTGCATCTCACTTTCAGACCAGCAGCCCACCTGTGCAGACCTCTGCAGCCTTCATCTGACTCTTGCTCTTCCACAGCATCCAGTCATGTCCACTGTGGATCGTACCACAGTTCTTTTGGCAGCCACCATCCTTCTGCAACAGTACGAAGCCATCTACAGGCTCTGTGAACTCTACTATGGGAAGAAAAAGAGGCGGCCAAGAAGCCTCTGGGTCTAAAAATGGATCGGGAGAAGAGCAGAGTACGGACTGTACAACAAGCTGATGGTGGAGCTCAGGAACGAAGACACTCGGGCGTTCCAGAACTTCATTAGGATGCCTCCAGCCATGTTTGACGAAGTTGTGCAGCGGCTGACACCCAGGTTGACCAAGGCAAACACCAACTTTCGCCCCAGCCTGGAACCTGGGCTCAAGGTGGCATTCACTCTGCGCCACCTGGCCTCAGGGACCACCTATAAAAGCATGCAGTACGGCTGGAGGGTGCCACACAACACCATCAGCATTGTGGTCAGAGAAGTGGTGCAGGCCATCATCGAAGAATACAAGGAGGAGCTCCTCCAGTGCCCCTCCACTGAAGAAGGATGGAAGAAAGTTGCAGAGCAGTGGTATCAGAGGTGGAACTTCCCACACACCGTTGGAGCCATAGATGGGAAGCACGTGGCCTGCAAAGCTCCAGCCAAGTCAGGGTCCACTTATTTCAACTACAAGGGCTTCTTCAGCATCATCCTCTTCGCCATGGTCGATGCTGACTACAAGTTCATGTACATCGATGCTTCAGGCAACGGCTCATCTTCAGATGCCCAGGTATACAACACCAGTCACCTCAAGGAGGGGATGGAAGGCAACCTCATCGTGGGCTTCCCAGATCCAGACCCCCTGCCCAACGACACGCAAGATGTGCCCTACTTCATTGTGGGGGATGACGCCTTCTCCCTCAGAACCTACCTCATGAAGCCATACACTTCCAGACTCCTGACCCGTGAAGAGAGGATCTTCGACTACAGGCTGTCCAGGGCAAGGCGGGTGGTGGAGAACGCCTTTGGCATCCTGGCCAACAGATTCCAGGTACTTCTCACCACCATGCAGCATCGCCCAAAGACCGTGAGAAGGATCGTGGAAGCTTGCTGCATCCTGCACAATCTCATGCGCACCCGCTACGCAGTCTTGCAGAACAGGCTCGTGGACCGTCAACAAGGCAATGGGGACATGGAGCCTGGGGAATGGAGGCAAGGGCAAAACCTGATCGACACTGAGGATGTGCAAGGCCCCAACAGATCCTCACGGGAAGGGAAGAAGCAGCGCAACATCCTGAAACACTGGTGCAACTCTCCAGCTGGAGCGGTGGAGTGGCAAGACAGGATGGTAGATGCTTAATGGATGCTTCCTTCAGCCTGTCTCATCACACGGATGAGATTGGGCCATGTATGTTGGGTGGGCCTACAATGAACAGGGCGTTTAATAAAGAGTTGTGTTTGTGTTGACATGTGTGGATGATTGATTACATTATTATTGATAATAAAGGGCCATAGGTGTGGCACCTGGGAGGGTGGACCATACAGTCCCACTATGCTTGCACTGGAAGTTTATCTGTCCCACAGCTATTAGCCATCCCAAAGGTATCCCTGCTCATTCCACAGGTATCCCTGCCCACCCCACTGCTATCTTAACCCATCCCACAAGCTTGCAAAAGCTTAAGCCAATTCTAAAAGTTTCCACCAAGACTTTATTAAAAAAAAGCAATGAAGCAAGTGTGTGAATCAAAGATAAACTTTATTGAACAACAAGCTGTAAAAAAAAAATGACCCAAGTCAAGTGTCCAAATAAAGTCCACAGGTAACCAGCTGGCCGGTCTCTGGCACTCTTCTTGGTCACTCGGAGGTGTGCCCAGTCTCAGGGGTGAAGGGTCCAGGTGCTGTGGTGGTGGGTGGTGCTGGAGTGCCTGGCCTTGAGAGGACAACGGGACGGTGTGTTGAGAAAGGTCTCGGACAGCTGGCTCAGCCCCGCGATGCTGAGAGGTCCTTCCTCCATGCCATGGGATGTTAGCCCCAGTACTGATGATAGATGTACTGTGGCCAGGCTTGGCTGTGGGGTGGAGGAAGGAGTAGTGTTGTGGGGCTGTCTGCTCTGCAGCTGGGTGAGGACTGGCGTGGGTGGCATCGCTGTCGTGGGTGGCATCATTGGCGTGGGTGGCATTGGTGGCATCAGTGAAACAGGTGGCAACAGTGTCGCCCGATGACTCTGTTCCTGGACTGGGAAGGGCTGCTGCCTGTGCTGCTGAACCTCCTGGTAGCCGTAGCCCTGGTAGGTGAGGGCCTATGGGAAGCCTTGGAATGGGAGGGACATCACCTGGGGTGGAGGAGCAGGCCTGGACTGGGTGGGAGCAGGTTCCTCTGGGTCTGGAGGGTTGTGAAGCAGCTTGGTGATCCGGTCCTTCACCTGCTGGTACTGTGGATCTGCCATTTCCTTGAGGGTCTGGTTGACATAGGTGAGGAAGGGCTTGCGGTTGGAGGATGAGGAGTCGTTGTGGACCAGCTGAGAGAGGAGATCTATGCTGGTGCGAATGGTGTCCCTGATCTCCACCAGGACATTGTGGCTCTGCCCCTCCAGCTGTCCGGCTCTCTGCCTTTCTGCGGAGGCGAAGCTGTGGGGGGTGACTGCGGCTAGGAGTGTGGTGGACTCGATGTCTCCTTTCTCCCACCGCACCAGGGAGTCCTCTACGCACTCCACCACGCTTACCACACTTGTCCGTGGGTTCTCCACCGTGGCACGCTCCACAGAAACCTGCCTGGAGACAGGGACTGACTCTCGGCCGGAAGAGGACTGGGTGGCAGCAGGCTGCCGGAGAGAGAGGGTCGTGAGAGGGGCTGCTGGTGCTCCTCGGTGGCGGACCTCACCCTCCAGGAAGCTGCACCTGGCCATGACGTAGGTCTCTCTGTCAGCTTCACAGTGGCCTGGCCAGATTTCTTCAGGTGCAGCTTTCCGTATCAGGTGTGCATGTGCTTCCACCAGCCGAGGAGCACCTCCGAAGTGTAACCCATACTCTCCGCCCTCTCTCTCCAAGCAGCCTGCTTCCGCTTGGTGTCCCTGTACAGCCGGTGTCCCTTCCGCCACAGATAGTCATTCTCTCTCAGCCACTCCAGCACCTCATCCTTGTGTGCCTCCTCAATGGAGTATTGCCTCCTCTCCCGTTGTCGCATATGCCTCTTCCTCCCTTTGGCAGGACCAGATGGGCCCTCATCAGAGGGGCTCCCAGGTAGTAGGGGCTGCTCCTCCACACCACCACCAGCAGCAGCACCAGCAGGATCATCATCATCATCATCACCACCAGCAGTATCATCATCATCATCATCCTCACCAGCAGGATCATAATCATCATCATCCTCACCAGCAGGATCATAATCATCATCATCAGCAGCAGCAGCAGCAGGAACACCAGGACCAGGATCAGCAGCAGTAGAGTAAGCACCAGCAGGGCCAGAAAGTCCAGGAGCACGAGCAGGGCCAGCAAGTCCAGGAGCACAAGCAGGACCAGGAGCATGAGCAGGACGAGCAAGACCAGGAGCACGAGCAGGACGAGCAAGTCCAGGAGCAGCTTCAACAGAGTAAGCAACAGCAGAAGCCCCAGCACCAGCAGAAGTACCACCGCCTGGAGCAGCTTCAGCAGAAGCCCCAGCACCAGCAGAGTCAGGGACAGGGGGCGGGAGGTTGGCCCTGTCCCTCTTGCCAGGGATGGCGGTAGGTTGCTGAGGCTTTCTCTTCCTCCCCATGGTTGTGGGGTTGCTGGTTGGCAGGGAGGCTGGCAGGCACGAAGGCTGGCAGGAAGCCTGGCAGAAAGCCTGGCAGGAAGGCAGGCAGGCAGGGCAGGCAAGGAACTCGAAGTGTCCAGCAGCAGGTCTTTCCTCGGAATGCTGGCCACGTGCGAGCTGCTTCCCTTTATATCCGGGGGGCTTATGTAATACTTCCCCCCCACATGCGCAATTAACGTTCCGCTTCCGCTGTTCATCCGCTAGGCTTCCGCTCTGCATCCGCTTCATCCGCTGTGCATCCGCTTCATCCGCTGTGCATCCGCTTCATCCGCTGTGCATCCGTTCTGCATCCACTGTATCCGTTCCGCATCCGCTTCGCTGAGGCCCCCCGGAAGCCCTGCGGTTGCGCCATCCACTCCCATCCGCTTCCATCCGCTGGGCTTCCATTCCGCATCCACTTTGCATCCGCCCTGCGTCCTCTCCGCGTCCGTGTTATCCGCTCCGGTTATGCAAATTTTTGCCCCTTTTGAGCGCGGATACAACGGATGTAACATTTTTCTCTTCCGTTGTGTCCGTTTTGCATCCGTTGGCCAGTGTGACATGGGCTTTAGATCCGTGTCCCTCCTAGTAGGTCCTAGCTACCCAGGAAGTTATATGTAGCTGGTTTCAAGCAGTGGCAAATACCTCTTTGCAGGAGGGGGTTAAAGGAGGCTGTGGCCTTAAAGGAGGCTGTGGTCTATCTGTTCCGTAAGAAACCATTGCTGGACTCAGCTGTATTGAACAGTTTTTTGGGGGAAGGTTGCTGGGAACATGATTGGCCTGGTGGTGACCTCAAAAGCCCTGCATGCCATGGGACCAGGGTACTTGTGGGACTGCCAGTACCTGATGGTTTCTGTCTCCATTCCCATATTCTGGGTTTCCATAGTGGGGGAAAAAAGTCACCTAACAGTTCTTAGAAAATAAACTTTGTCTGCCATGATGCCTGTCCTTTGGAACAGCTCCCCCCACTAGAGCTATGGACAACCCTAACCTTACTTGGCTTTTGGAAGGCTATGAAGACCTGGCTCTTTCCTCAGACACTAGGGCACAGGTGATAATTTGTTGGAAGCTTTGGTGAATATAGGCTACAAGGGAAACTTATTTTTACAGGGGCTGCAACTTAGGGTTTTGTTTGTGTTTTTAATAGTAATTTCTGTTAGACTTGCTAGCCAGTTTTTTTGGACAGATGGACAGACGTAGAAAGTTGATTAACCTATCAATCAATAATCATGTTCTTATTATTAAATAGTTGTATTTCTCCATATCTATTTTCTCTTTCTTAATAAAGATTTATTTTTGAAAACTGACTCACTTTCCTGTTGTAGCATGTCCACGTAGCATGTTCCTATGTTGGTCATATACAGGAACTGCAATCTGCCTTTGATCATCTTGACAATATTTTGAGAAAAGTGTGTGCTAGTCCCAGGGCAATTTAATACTGATTATTTAGTCCATAACAACAATGGCTTTTAAACAAAATTTTATTGTAAGACTTCTTCAAAAAAAAAATTACCTCCTAGATGAAATACAGGTAGTCCTTGAGTTATGACCACAACTGAGTGCAAAATTTATGTTGCTAAGTTGGACATTTGTTAAGTGACTTTTGCTTCATTTTATGACCTTTCTCACTGTTATTATGAATCACTGCAGTTGTTAAATTAGTAATACAGTTAAATGAATCTGACTTTACCATGGACTTTGCTTGTCAGGTTGCAAACGGTGATCACAGGACACTGCAACCATTATAAAATAAGATGGTCAGTTGCTAACCATCTGAACTTTGATCATGTGACCATAGGGATGCTGGTCATAAACGTGAAAAATGGTCAAAAGTCACTTTTAGTGCCATTTTAACTTTGAATGGTCACTAGACAATCATCTGCTATAAGTCAAGAATTGCCTAAACAATAGATAATGGCATGAATATAAGCTATAGTTAGCATCCATATTGTATCCTTTCAGAAAAAAATATTTTTCTCCTTAGAAGTTGAAAATGAAGATGTGATAAACAACAGAAAACAATGGCAAATCTCAACTCCGCAGACACTACTGAATCTCTTAGAAAATGCAGATATCGCATCTGTATGGAATACTATGGATGAAGGTGACCTTTCTGAAACATTTTGCTTTGTTTTAAATAAAATGTGTTCATTATATCTTAAGAAATGCAGTGTGATAGACCTTAGGTTTCAGTTCTGATCTGAACTATTAGTTCAGTAGTTTTCAAGATATAAGAGCTGTGGCGGCATAGTAGTTAGAAGGCAGCATTGCAGGCTAATTCTGTTTACTGCCAGCAGTTCGAGTCTCACCGGCTCAAGGTTGACTTGGCCTTCCATCCTTCCGAGGTTGGTAAAATGAGGACCCAGATTTTGGTGGGCAATAGGCTGACTCTGTAAACTACTCAGAGAATAAAGTACTGTGAAGCCTAAGTGCTTTTGCTACAAAGTAGCCATCTTTTTAAAAAGATATTGGCAACTTTAACATGTTCATTGTTTTCCTGATTATTCCTGACTCAATATGTTTGATTTTTCAATTCTATTGCTTCAAAAATACTATCCAAAGAAGTATAAAACACTATTTTATTACATCATATTGCATTCACTTTACATCAAACTAAAGCACAAAACCAGTTAATACAATATAATGATACAAACTAATTTAGCAAAAATAGTTTGATAACGTTTGTGATAGAGTATCCAGGAGAACAAGAGTAGAAGTATGAAATTTGTCACTTAATGATAAAAGTATCCTTTTCTCACTGCTTTCCCATGGGCACCTTTGTTCTCCCAAAAACCTGTTGCAAAGATTTGTGGAATTGTGCAGAACAATATGGAAGGGATGACTAGGAGCTCCAATGAGAGAGCAAATTATTACAAATTGTTCTACCAGGCAGAACATTTCTATGATTGAGAGTCCTCCTTCTGGTGCAAGGAGACACTGAATCCATTCCTGGGCTCAACAATTCTGCATAACACGAAATAATGGACTTCAGTAGTACTTCTTTCTCCAGTGTTATTGTACATTATTCTACACATGGCTTCTTGAGATATTTCATGAACTATCAATGTGATCCTATGCAGCCTAGATAATTGGTTTTGCCTAATCAACAAGTTAATGTTCACTACAAGTAATTATCACTTAATGACCACAATTGAGCCCAAAATTTTGACTGTGTCGTTGCAGTAATTAAGTAGGTCATCATATCACCGGACTCAGTTTTATGCCTGATTTTACAATGGTCCTAAAGCAAATCACTGCAGCCTTTAAATGGTGAGGGGAATCACTTGATCATTAAGCAAATCCAGCAAAATATTGCAGGTGACTGTGGGACACTACAACTGGTCATAAATACAGGCTGGTTGCCAAGCATCAGGAATGTGATCATATGACCATAAGGGGGGTTGCGATAATTATAACTTCAAGGATGGATCATAAGTAATTTTGAATCTGTCATAACATAACTAAGTGATCAATCATTAAGTTAGGCCATGTAATCTTGGTTGGAGGATAATTCAGTAATTTCCAGGAGTGAAAAAAGGAGGGATGAATGGAAATGTATCACAAAGAGGATCAAATCTATATTATTTGTTTTCTCAAAATACAAGTAGACCTTGACTTATGACCACAGCTGAGCCCAAAATTTCCATTGCTAAACAAGACAGTTGTTAAATAAATTCTGCCCCATTTTATGATCCTACTTCTCACAATTAAGTAAATCATTGCAGTTGTTAAGTTAATAATATAGTTGTAAAGTGAATCTGGCTACCCCATTGTCTTTTCTTGTGATCACTGCAACTATCATAAATGTATGTCAGTTGCTAAGCGTCCAAATTTTTATCACATGACCACAGGGATCCCATAATGATTGTGTGGAAACGGTCATGAGTAACTTTTTTCAGTGTCATAATTTTGAAAGGTCACGACAAATAAATAGTTTACTTATCAAGTATTGCCTGTATAAGGAAAGTAACATTTTCCCTCCCAGCTGGCCAGGTAAATGAAAAACATTTTGAGTTCCCTGAAACCAGGAAAAAATGGAGCCCAAAATTACCAAATACTCTGCTGAATATGTTCACAGAAGCAGAATGTTCCAGTGACACCTTGTGCCAAACTGAAGAACCTCGTAAGTTGGTGTTTTTTTTTGCATTTTTATTATTTGAAGTTAATGTTGAATTTTTTATTTAATAATGAGGGCCATCAGTGATCTCTGCATAACAGGTTGAATTAGATTAAAACTAGAATAGCATCTAAGATTTGTCTCCACTGGGGTCCATGTACAGGCGGAATAGTTTTCCCATCATTTCCTCACTCCAATTTCTGCTCCAGTGTCCTAGGCTAGGGGATTGTGTCTAATATATTTGCAATGTTCCAAGAAGGAAAGGAGAGGGTTGTGCACAGAGAAGTAAGCGTGCATAATCTTCATCCTAAGAGAGGTAATTCTACGAGGATAAGAATGGAAAGAATTATTTAAAAATAGGAATGTATCTAAATACTGTAAAAGTAATTTCTAAATGTCATGTACCTACAAAGAATATAAAAGTCACCTTAATAAAAATGAAATCAAAATCATTTGCCTTCTTTTACACAATTAGGAAAATGATATTTAACTTTAACCTTAGACTTTTTATTGACCTCACCCCTTTCCTAAGAGGTCTGTAGGGGGCATGCATAAGCGCACCTACGTGCCTACCATCCCTGTCCTATTGTTTCTTTTATTTTTCTTATATGTATTCATTTCATGTATTCATAACTATGTTTATCCTTATACTTATAATCTTGTAAAGCGATCAACAAATCAAATAAATAAATATTGCAAAGGTTTACAATAACATACCTACACACATTCTTCATATATATATGTACACACAATTATACCGTATTAATTATAAAGAGGGAATGAATCACAATCATTAGGCCATATAATTAATTTACTTAAAAGCTTTTACTTTTTAGAAAAAATATATTTTATTGATAACATCCTTTTAATTTTTCATCTCACTTTTCCTGGGAGTTAAGTTCCATGGAAGCTATTGATATTTGTTTCTAAGTAACTAGATAGTTCTACTAGGAATAAATGGATGAATCATTAAAACTGGTTAGGAATTTCAGACTCTTATGTAACCAATGAGCAACACAAAGTCATTTACACAATTTTTTGGGAATAGCAAGTGACAGAAAACAGAAATAATGTGTATTCTATGTTGACAGACAATACTAATAGCTTACTAAATATAGCTTGGAGATTTTGACACATTAAATATGAATATTTGGAGTCCATGTATTAAATATTTCCCAAGAGTTAAAAGCTAAGACCTTTTGCTTAATAACAACAAATTTTAATTAAGCAGAGTCAGTACTGACAGGTCAGCAATGGAAATATTACATTCAACATGAAATATAAAACTGCCAACTTACACATAAATAACATTCATTTGTCAATTTAAGCCATAATGTTTGGTTTTGACTTAAGTCTATTGTGTGAGCCCTGCCACTGTAATTTATAAGCCATCATTTATTTAGTCAGTTGTGGGATATTCAACAAATCAGATTTAAGCACATAATACTTTAATGCAATGCAAGAATCAGATCAAATAAGCAGTGCATTTATGTATAGACCTGTTGTGAATATGAAAGTAGTCCTCCATCCTACTCTATAGAACTATTATTTTAAATACAATATATTTTTGGTTATTAGTTCAAACTATCTTGGTACATTTCATGGAATGGTATATGAAACTTGGTACATGAAATCACTATGAAAATACTATTCTTTCAGAAGAAATAATAAATCACCAGATTCCAGAATCTATTAAAGATGCTCCAGAAGTTAATTTGCCTGCTAACCCAGATGAAATTAAACTTGATCCAAGATCTGATGATGATGATGATGATACGTAAGTCATTACAACTGCTGAATGTGTAACTTGGCCTTTTGAGAAGCTGCTTCATACAATCTTTTCTTCCGCACATATTTTAAATGAATAAGTCTAGACTTTAATATATGTACAAGTATGCAAAGCTGAGAATTACAACCACATCAAATGCATGCACTGAAACAAAACAATAAATTAAAACACTGCCAGTCAGAAACAAGTTTGTTCTGCATGTCTACAAAATAATGGAAAGGTCCATCACCCCTCACACAGCTGAACTCATGTTTTAACATAAGTTTAACTGATGAATAAATTGATTGAATCAATGAGTGATTAGTAAGCTGAGCAAAATTGTTATGATGAATTAATCTATCGATTTCCAGTTGCAGCATTCAAAGTTAATTGTATGAATGGGCTTATAAGACATTACACTATATACACTATATATGTAATCTATATTATAAATTCCACCAAAATAACAAGGAACTTGTATGTCCTTTGTTGAGTTTATTAGCTGGCTGGACTTGCGAGGAGCTGTGAATTTGTGTCTTTCTATAAACATCATTTTGACAATTCTGCCCAAATCATAATCCTGATCTGCATTCAACCAAGCCTGTTATGTAGATGTTATATAGATATCATCACAGCTACCATCTAGTGCTCAGAAGTAGCACTATTTGTAAACATAGCATTTTGGTAATTTAGTGAAAACATAGTACCATTTTTTTGTTCTTGTACAGAAATTTTGAAGAATCTGAAGATGAACTGAGAGATGAGCTTGTGGAATCTTTGGAAAATGTGGTAACATCTCTAGAGGAGGAGATTTCAAAAAGTCCAGTTGAATCAGCAAACATAGAACAATAATCTACAGCCAACAGCAAACATACCAAATCTAATGACATCTTGGAAGATAATAATTATTTGACAGGAGAAAAACAAAGTGCAATCAGTTAACACATTCTTGGATAATAAATACTTAAGAATTAATAATAACCAATTGTATGTGTGTTAAGACCAGAGTTTAGAAAGTGGGTAATTTTTTCATGTAAATTTTACAGTTACCTAGTATACCAAAGTAAAAAATCTCTATAGAGCTGGAATTCTTTTCTGGCTTGAGTTGCATATATCTCTTTGCCAATAAACATTCAATGTAGAAATTTTTTCAAGGATGCACCTCAATAATCAAATTTATAACACCAATATAGAGCTTCACTACTCATCACCATGTTTCATTTTTTGGGATGAAAATAGATCTTACTTCATCTAGATCTAATCAATGAAACTGTAAACCTGGATCAGGACTGGACTAATTCTATTGTTGGCGAGACAGCTTAAGTATTTAAATTCTCCAGTGGGGAAAAAAATCTCAGTATGACAACAAAAGTTGAGATTATTTTACCCTAACTTTGTTGAACATACTAATTTTATGAGTGGGGAATTCAGTTCTGTATGCCTCTGCAATCCTTTTAAAGAAAAAAAATATATACTGGTATATAGATTTTTCTGAGATCATTTCCATCATGTATACCATCTGATAAATTTAGATAATGTATAATTTGGTTTATATTTTTCAATAAATATTATTTTAACTGTTGGTCTGTCATGAAAAGTTCAATCTTGGATGAATTATATAGATTTTAGTTAACTAAAGAATAGATTATGGGAAAAATTAAAATGATGAAATAGATTTAAGTCCTAATATATTTAAATCATTAAAATATATGCTCAATGCTATTATGACAAGAATTAGATAATCACTATTAAATGGTGTATATTTTACAATAATTTTTGGAAGTGGGTCCTTAAATACTACCTGTCATTATAAAATAAAAATTCGTTAGATGTGCTTTATCAGGGTATCTTTAGTATTTAAAGAGTAAAATCTTTATTGCACTATAAATATAAATGTAGAAGATGTATAATTTGTAGTGCCATAATGACTCAAGTATGTCACATATTTATAAGCAAAATATTTTATTTAAATAGCTGCTCTACAGATAATAGGAATGTTTCATCAAATTCTTGATCAGAAAACCTCTTCACAGATTCACGAGCACTTTGTCTGATGTGTAGCTTTTTTGCAGGAGATAATGAAAAGATATGAGCCATAGAGTCTGCATAGCCATCTTCATCTTCTGCTAGAAATCCAGTAATATTTCTTTCATAGGGTACCACAATATCTAATTTTGGGCCTCCAGAATTGTGAGCAAGAATAATTGTGCCAGCTGCCATGCATTCAACAATTCCTAAAAAAGACATAGAACAGATTGCTATTAATACTATGGTTCTTTCATTCTTTCTCAACCAAGAATGCCATTCTCTATTGCAACTTTGCAGACAAAAGGCACAATTTAGACTCTTATCTAATTTATCTAATTTAGACTCTGATTTTAAAGTAGCACACGTCCCTTCTTGCACCAATGAAAATTTGAAACAACCAGGTAAAGAATGCTCTCCAAAAAGTAGTAATCAGGATACATTTCTGTGTTCATCCTAAAATTCAAGTCCTGATCCTGCAGTCACAAAATTCAAGAAAATTACTCAGGAGGAAATTTAAAGACATGGTCTCCTTGACTGTCAGCTCTTGTTTCAACAATAAGGAGAGACAATGGGCAAAAAGAGGCTTTAAACCAGCTTTAGCTGAGGCAACATTTTCATCCCTATCTGAAGAACAATACCTTAGCAATAGTAACTCCTGCTCTCTATACCAGACTGCCTTTGAAGACAACAAAGAAGCAACAGGAGATTCAGACTGTAATGTGAGTTGAACTTGATTAGAGAGAGTAACACTGATTTTAAGGTCATATTGTCGATTGCTAATAAACTTCTGAATTCAATTCAGATGTACTGAATGTACCCATATATGAACATTGTGTTCATATTGGATTGGTTTAATGTTGGTAACTGCTCAGTCTGCATAATTGGGGCTGGCTACAGATACAATGAAATACATTTCAGAGAAATGTTCAATGTGTTGCAGCATACTAGTGTATCTCTCCTATCAAACATTTCACTGCTATGGGTTTCTGGGGTGATGACCTTTTACTTGTTGATCTTTATGAATTTATTTAAAAATCCTAAGTATTCGGTTTCAATATTTAACAGAGTTGATATTTGTTCATGAATGTCATAAATATTAAACAAATTAAAATTAGTCATATATGTTTGTGACATTATGCGAATCATAACAAGTAGCATTTGCTACTTGTAAAATCTTGATGAGAGTATAGGATCTGGTTATTAATAGCAAGTATTCATGGTACCATAATTTATATATCATTTTAGTTCAGGCCAATATAGTAAATCACCATGCCAATTTGATGTAATATGGAGGACAATATGTCACTTTTTGATCTGAAAACACAAATTAAATCTTAGTTATACAGTCTATTTTACTGACCCAAATTTTCTAAGAAGCAGTTTATACAGTAGAACATACACAAAAATACCTACCAATTCCAAAATGTTCATTCCACATGGTGTGAAGCCCAATAGTTGCATCAGCCAGATGCCTCTTTAGTTCTTCAAATGGAATATTAACTTTGAATTCCACCTTGTCTTCAATGCCTAGTTCTTCACAAAGCTTCTTAAGTTCATTTACACGCTGTTCATCTTCTCGGTTACGGCAGCCCCCAATCAAAATAAGCTTTGGCAATAGTGGCTGTCCTTCAATTTTTGCCAACAATTTAGCAAAGGCTCTAATCTGCAGGGAGTGGTCCTTCTCTGGCCTGAACTGGCTTATAGAAACAACTGTTGGTTTTATAATCCTGTTTTCTTCTTGTAGTGGAATATCCAGGAAAGTTTGTACATCGCAAGGTGGATACACAATGCTTGTGCGGTCGCTACACCTCCAGAGGGAAAGGATGTGATTGAGAGTCCATGTAGAATTAACCATGACAGTGTCACTGCAAGAACCAACTAACCCATATATGGAAGCAAAAAAGTAATAATATACAAGTTTAATTTTACTTAAGAGGGGATTTTTTGTAATAATTGCTGCATTATTAAATCGTGCATGCTGATTCCTGACCACAGAAAGCATATCAGTACTGATTGTAGGATAGTGAATATAACATCCTATTTGGCAACATCCAAGATATTTAAAGAGAGGAAGTGTGAATGCATAACCCATGGAGTCAATGTAAATATCAGGGATACACTTTATAAGAGCTTCCAAGCCAAGAAACACAGATCCTAAGCTCTGACCTAACAGAGTGAAATATCGATAACGGGAAGCTTCTACTAAATAGCGCTTCTTCAAGAACACAAAGGTCACAGGCTGTTCTAGTTTGATTTTGAATCGCCTGTATGCACCTTCTAGAATAGTAGAAGGAACAGCTTCAGCATCAGTATCACCTGTGTAGACAATGTAGGAGGCATCCTTGTACCTGGAAATAAAATGTTTTCCGATTAAAATATTTCAGATGTAAACAGCATTTTGTTCTCTTTTCAGCCAATTTTAAATCCATGGCTTAATGCTATATAATATCTGGATATTTAAAAATTACTCCCAAAGCTTTTGCTATAAGGCTTTGCAGAAACTTCCCCCTCCCCCAAAAAATAAACAAAGGGACTGCACGAATGAACTTATGAGTAGTCAATTTAAGTAGTTCCCAACTGCAAGAATTCCTCACAAATTGCTATTCTTTTTTATTTACAAATCTTTTAAATGAGGAAAGATGATTAATTATTCTGTCACATTATGCCCATAGCAGAGTTTCTTAAGAAATTATATGCTATATCCATTTAGGGTATCACACAAGTTTTTACAAGGCCCACCTCTGAAAAGTAGGTAGGTAGATACAGATGTATGTGCATGTGTGCATGTTTAAAATTATATTCTAATCATATATGTTTAAATAAATTCTAAATAGGTTTGTGACAATGTCAACCTAAGCATGGTCTACTGTGGGTTTTTCCTTTATTCACTGTTATCTGAGAATGGTCCCACGTGAGCATTTATATACTACTAAAACGCTCATTGTCATAACCTTTAATTGGGTGAAATAGTGGAAATTGCTGTATAAGACATCAGTGGAGTACAATAGCTTTGAGGGGGAGTTCCCATTGTCACTACAAACAAACTTTTTTTTCAATCTCCACCTCAGTGTATTGTTTTGGGCCTGGGCCCATGAGGCAATGAACATGGGCTGGGACAGCAATAGGGCAACCATTTTTGAATCAATGTACCTCAAATGGACTAACTTACAGATTGTGTCCAAAATCTGGGACCCATGACTCCCAAGGAAATGGAATTTGTGAAAGTTTGAACTACCTCAAGTGCTGCTGTGGCGGTCACATGATCTTCATTTTCAACGTTCTGTGACAGTTTCCCAACCAGCTCACAATCCCTCGCTCCCACTCCCACCAAGCAGCAGCCACTTAGTTGCCTGGAGAGAAGGGGGTTTCCAATGCTCCCTGCCAAATTCCCATCAAAAACTCAATAGGGAAGTCAGAAGTCATTTCTACACTCATTGCACTCTATTTAGGTAAGAAAATACGTTTGAAACAATGACCTAACAGGGAGGGTATGAGTTATCTAGTTAATGATATACATTTCACTCAAAACTGCTCTTCAATATCTTCATCAATGATTTAGGGTAGACGAGGGGCTAGAAGGGGAACTCATCAAATTTGCAGATTGCACCAAGCTGGCAGGAATAGGCAATACTCCAGAAGATAGGCTCCAAGATACAGAAGATACAGTAATACATATATTTAAGCATGAAAATGTGTTTACTTACTTTTTCTGTAAAGCTCTTAAAGCACACCATAGCACTCTCTCTCCACCACCACCAGCATTACAATATGGATGGAAAAATGCAACTACAAGTGGCCTTTTCCCATCATTCTCTGGAGGCATTAGCAGATTTCTCCGTCGTTGAAGCCAGAATCGTAAACCACAGAGTAGAAGCAACAGACAAAGAAATAAACCTCCACTTAATATCAAGGCAGGTATAACCAATGAATAGAGCAACCTGGAAAAAAAAGAGGATGGAAAGTTGAAATATAGCCTTAATTCTTCATACTGAACTCTTAAAACTATTCAGAAACTTCAAAAAGTTAAACAATACTTAAAATGTTTGTTTTCTTAATAAATAACGTACATTAATGGTTTCATGTATTTTAAGTAAATCAGCTATGAGGGCCAAAGTGCAAGATCACCATCCGCAGAGCAGAACTTAAAATTTTACAAAAAAGCTAGAAACAGAAAGTCAATTTATTTGACCCCCTATTAATGAATGTGTTTGTTATTTTGCCAGTCATCATAAAGGGGTATTCTCTTGCACAGATGGGAGAATAAGATCAGTGGCAAGGTAAAATCAGTGGCAAGTCTATTTTTAGTCAGCTTTCAAAACCAATACAAATCCACAGATCTTGTAGGTTCAGCCATACTGCTTTATATATTTTTATCAAGAAACCATTTACTGTACTTCCTATGTAAAGGCTTCCCTGTGGGGCTGATCTACAGCTTTTATATGTACTCAGAAATATAGCTCTGTGACAGAGAAGGGGCTTTGCATGTGTGTATATATGTAAATAGCATCAACCCAGATGGATTATCTCAAGGCAATGAACATACCTAATACTCCCAGTTCCTATTTTCTCCACAATATTTGGTGAAGTGGGCCGGGCTGCCAGACAGTTATTGGCCCAAGGTCACCCTTTCATCCGAATGGAGGCCTAGAACTCCCAGCCTCTCAGTTTTCTGGCCCAGCACCTTTACCACAACACCAAAATAAATTTGCTTGTTTGGATTAAAAATAGGAGATGATTCAATTTCAACATATTCTCCACTAAGGGTATCTGAGCTGCAGCAACCCTTCCAATCACAAGTGATCTGTACAAGACAGACTGACAATGCAGATCTATCACTGTGACTGCTGATTCTTGAATAAAGATATTTTGTTCTCAGTGGTGGGAGCATCCCGGTAAAATCCTAGGCATTTCAATGAAAAAGGGACAAGAAGGTTGATCTGACAAATTCATACAGTTGAAGAATAAAAAAAGGAAGACAGAGCCTACAGGTAGTCCTCAACTTGACAACAGTTCATTTAGTAACCATTCAAAGTTACAACAGCACTGAAAAAAGTGACTTATGACCATTTTTCACACTTACGACCTTCGCAGCATACTCATGATCATGTGATCAAAATTTAGATGTTTGGCAAATGGTTCATACTTGTGACCATTGCAGCATCCTGGGGTCGCGTCAGAAGGTTTTGCAACCTTCTGACAAGCAAAATCGATGGGGAAGCCAGATTCACTTAAGATTACTAATTTATCAATTGCAGTGATTCACTTAATAACAGAGGCAAGAAAGGTCGTAAAATGGGACAAAACACACTTAACAAATGCCTCAGTTAACAACAAATTTTGGGATCAATTGTGGTCATAAGTTGAGGACTGTGCTGGCATGCCATTTTGCCCCTCTTTTTTTGAGCAGAAGATACACGTTTTGGCTTAGGTCACTTTCGCTCTAATTTTCAGCTTTTAGAAGAAAAACTAAAAACGAACTACAACACTTCTTCGTCACAGACATTTACGGCTGAGAGAATAAGTAGACCACGAGAGATTTTCCTGTAGTTTCCGCTTTACGATGAAGAAGGCGTACCTATTCCGCTTCAGGTTGATGATCCTTGCAATTTGATGATCGGAAAGGAATCTTAAGTAAGTTTTACACCGTGATGCCTCTTTGAAAAATATCACACCGTCTACTCTCACCTGAAAAGCTCTTTGAACGGCGCCATTTTGGGAAGGACGGTGCCCTTCCTGGCCCGGAAGTCCGCCCGGACGCTCTAGCCCTGAAACCACTATTCCCTTCCCATACGGATTATGGATGTGGGCGTGGGTGTAAATCAGAAGGGGGTGTGTGTGAAACTATGGCTCTTTTATGACTCGTGGACTTCAACTCCCAGAATTCCTGAGCCAGCATGGTTGAAGTTCACGAGTCATAAAAGGGCCACGCCTGAACTTGTCAATGAGTGATTCTGATCGTTGAGAGCGTTTCATGCAGAGGGACGAAAACATGTAGACGTGCCTGTTTCCCACAACGACTCCAGATTTACAATGTCTGCCTCTTCCTTGTTCAAAGGCCTGCGATCCTTTCCTCATAGCCAAAAGACTCTTGCCGTTTCTATGCCAAGGAGGATCGCAGTCGGTTGCTAAAATACCCACTTTAATGCAGCTGATAAAGTGAAGTGCAGCCCGCGAAGCTTATGCCTTTTAACAAAACTGCTACTAGATCCCTCAATTTTGCCCTGTCTCGTTCCTCCTGCAAAATACCCTGTTATGGGAACCCAAAAAATAAGCCAATAAGATCAACCGCGCTAAAATTTGGAGTGCTTTCCTTGCGTTGCTTGAAGGTGGGAAGTGGCTCATGAAGAAACCTGCATGAAAAAGAAAGAGATGGGTAAATAAAATGCACATATTGATCTGTAAAACAATTTTAAGTTTCTTACAGCCACTTGGGGGGAAAAAAAAAAACCCTAACAATTTAAAATGAAATCTGTTTAACACGAATGAATTCAAATTTCTATTTGCAGACAGTTTTCTGAAAATGTCATTAGCAAATGTCGTTTTATTGATCGACTATGACTATATAGCTAAATAGAGTTAAAACTGGAGTATTGTTTTATAAACACCCCATTGGTTTTATACATTGAAGCTGCACAACGAATTCACATCTATTGAAGTCCACAAGGTGTTGCTCTTTGATACTTTTCTAAAACTCCTTAAGGCTTACAACTTAAAACCTGCATTGGTAAGTTTTCTGTAATGTTGTTTTTAATTGTTTCATTATTTTAATTAGTGTTGATATATAGTTATATATAGTTATGATATGTTAGGAATTAGTTAGGAATTATTTCAGTTTATTTTTGTTTTTTTACATACTATGGAACTTGGCATGTGACCTTAGAATGAGACTATAGTGAAAATACAGTGTAGTTTGTAGCACTATGAACATTGCTAAAGAATATTTCATTATTACAGAGAATAATCTCAGTAATTTTGCCTAAAGTCTCTGCAGGGTGATTTTGAAATAATTATATTTTAAAATATTGTTTAAAGGAAATTTTATTCTCTCTTCAAAATCCAGGCAGACTATGGAAATATTGATATGAAAAGTATATCATAATTCTCAATAGGATTATTTCCGCCATGTGCAATTTTGATTTTTAAAATTTAAAATTTGTGCTTTGTAATTTGTGCTTTGGTTGTTATAAAAGCATTTCTTCAGGTTTGCCAATGATTATGAAAATTAGTAAGCATGAAAATCTACTTGCTGGATAGATAATTGGGTGACTAGAAGAGACAAAGAGGGGAAAAACAGTTTTGCTGTTAAAAGGAAAAGTCAAGGTAACATGTTTTTTAAAATCACAGGTGAAAGAAACACAGTATTCAAAAAAGCTGTTTGCTGATTTAATATGTAATCTTAGACTGAAAAAAAAAATATAAACTACTCAGTAATTTTGTAATATGGTTATACCTATCCAATTTACATTTTTAGTCATAGTATTACCAATAGAGGAATTTTCTTTCTTCCACCATTTTGTTTACCTATGGAATAATACACAAATTAAAAATAGACCCCAAAATATTCATTTATAGGATTGTCCAATGTACAGCTTTTTCAACAGGTTTGAGAAATGCCTCCTTCAAGCATCTTTTTCAAAAGTGCCTTTTTCCAAAGGCAATGACTATGTTTTTTCTTGAGGAATATTTTTTTTCTTCTAAGATGTTTCACTTCTCATGCAGTATTGATGAAGCTTCTGTGGGAAGCCCCATCCCCTTAGAAGAATGAAATATTTTGGGAAATATTTTTTAAAAGGCAGATTATTGTATTTCCCCTCAAGGAGAAATGATTTTTTTTAAAGGGAGGCAGAAACAAGAGTTTCCTTGTCCCAAGCATGAGGAGGCCAGCTTTTATAAATGCAGATTTCAGAAAGGATCAAGACAGAAACTCAGATAAGCAAGAAACAAAAGGATGACAAAATTAGCTCAAACACCTAGGATTTGCATTTCTTCTTTTGACTATAGAGCCAGCTATGACCCCTACATGACCCCTATAAGAATCCAGAAGGTATAAAAACTGCCCACTAAACTCCATTTTGTCAACTGCCAAGAATCACATTACATGTAGTTGGTTCTGCTTCATCAATAAAGAGAACTTTTCTTTCCAATCAGTCTCCAGCCTCCATTTTGTTTCCAGTGCCTTTCTCCAGGCTTGGAACTGGACCTGGATATTTCATGCAACATTTATTGGATGGAAAGCAAAATGTTATCTTCTTCAAGGAAAAACTATGTCTTCCTCAAAGGAAAAAAAAGTAGTCCAGTTGCCTTTTGGAAAAAAAAAAAAAACCACCTTTGAGACAACCATGACTTGGATTACTGAGAATCTCCATATACACTTTCTTCAAGCACTTTGAAATCTCAAAGTGGACAGCAAGATTTAACAAACACAAAGACTCTCTGGGAATGGAAGAAAAGACAAGCAGCAAAAGAAGAATTTGTAACTATTTTTATTGCATGTATTTTAGCTTATATACAATTTCTAAGGAGTTCCCAGCATTTGGGGAAGAGGCTAGGGAAATAAGGGATATGGCTGTATTATATTTTGCAGGACTGAGTCAGGAAAAAGGAATATCATGAGAGAAAAGAAAGTAGGAGACTTTCAGAAACATTGAAGGTAGTGAAAGTGGTTGAACAAAGGTTACTGGAAGGGGAGTTATTGTGAACGATAAATAGCAAGGTTATGCAAAGTTTTGAAGGACATGTTTATATAGATTCTTTCTAGCTTCTGATCCTTTGAAATGTATCTACTTTTTGAATTGCAGGTTGCAATTTGTATCCCTGAATCCAAGGAAGGAACCAATCTGATTTCTGCTGTTCAGCAGAACGAATTGTCCAAAAGAGAAGTAGCTTATCTACCCAGATCAAAGAATAGTCCCAGATAGAATCAGTGAGGCTCACCAGAGGTGCTTGACCAGTAGCTTTCACAACTTCCTATAGTATTAGTTAACAATTAAAAGCCTAGAAAAAGAAACCCACTTTTATAGTTTTTGGGATGCTGAACAAAAAAGTAATAATGCAGAATTTGAGAGATTGTGCCCCATAGCTTGGGAGTGGTGCAGAAGGCCTTCCTTGCTTGCTTATGAGAGCAACATTTTTACCTGCAAATCTAGGTTCAGTTATCTAGGTTCATAAAAGGGTGAGACTGTTCCTTCCATCAAAGGGCCCTAATTCATTCAGGCTGCATAAGTTATTACTGCAGACTTTTCAGTACAGACTATGGTGAAAATGAGTTTATTTGGTCAGAAGTGTCATATTTCTTTTCTAATTTTATTGGGGAACAGTAAATAAATGGAGGGTGAAGTATTGTTACCACTACTTCAAAATAATTAAGACAGAGTTCTTATACTAAAGGTTATTTTTCTTATTAGTGTTTCTCCAGGAAGGGAGAAACATATATCTCATTTACACAAAGGACTAGTTTGTTGTAAACAGTTAGATCTTATAACCCACACTGCATGTACAAATAATAATTTGTGTATAATAAAAGAAATTGTGTCCATACAGAGGTCTAGAAACTATCCTTATTTACATAACTGGTTTAATTTTTCACATAGGTCACCAGTGTTTTTTAGTATATATTTTCCTATGTCAGCTTCTTCTCTCCACTCTCTTAAGTTAACTTTAATGCACTTAAACACTTTACTTTTGCAAGCAGTCTGTCATTGATCACTGAGGCCTCATATGTTCACTGCACATGTTATCAGCCTTTCTAAATTTTACACATATTAACAGATAATAGTCAAACTGCCATATTCAGCTTCACTGTAATAGGGTAAATATAAAATTCTGAAAGGCTGTGAGAAATGACACCTGACATTTCATAGAAAGATGAAATGGCCACACTTCCATGATTTGCTTTATTCATAGTGTTCAAAAGGTCACTGTGGCTAGGTTCATAAGTGATGCTAAGCTATGGATGAGGTTTATAAACCATGGTTGAATTTACACAGAATGCTCAGATAAAACTGAACAAACCATGTTATAAATTGTAATGCTACAGGCAAACCAATCATCAGCTAGCAACATTATAGTGGAGCAGACTTCACAAAGCAGTTGGTGCAATATAATTGAAAAGAAAAAGTTGCTAAAGAGGACATGCCAAAGAGAAGGTCCCTTGTGCACTTTCTTAAAAGTTTCCTTCATATATATCCATCAGAGGAATTTCAGTTTTATATACCCTAAACTAGGATCGATTTTTAATGAGGTTTTATTTAGAAGGTCTCATGTCAAGATTAATTTCTCTCATTAAAGGACAAGCAGTTTTGATTTATTGCCTCTGTTATAAGCTAACTATTGTAACCAAGTCGTAATTTTGGTTTTATCACTTTGCTGATAAGAAAAGGAACAAGTCAACATCCTCTTATTTGAGTGACTTATCTAAATAAATACTTTTTGCTTTGTTAGGTAGTTTTGGTAATTGGGGCAACTGAGCAACTAGGGAATAGACTTGTGATGTTCATAATAAAGAACATTTTATAACATGTTTATAATTCCATTTATTTATAGAGCTCTTCTTTCTCTTCTTGAAAGACAAGCTTTTAAAGTTATAATTGTAAATATAAAAAAGTTTATATAAAGTGAATTCATTATAATTTGTTACAGTTTCAGTCATCTTTGATTTCCATCTGAAGGCATAAAAACAGGACTTTAAAATGAAAATCCTCCCTGTTTATTAGTATGCAACATGTGTTCATGCTGATTCTTGGCTACTTACAGAGCTCTTACTAGCAGTAGTAATTATTCCAGAATTCAATAAATCATAATTCACTATATTTTTGCCAGCGGTCATAAGTGTGAAATATGAACACAAGTCACTTTTTTTGGTGCTGTTGTAGCCTTGAATGGTCACTAAATGAACTGTTGTAAATCAAAGACTACCTGTAGTCTGCATCTGTGTAACTAACCTGCCTTCCCTTTTGTTACTTGGAAAAGATGCTACTAGTCTCCTAGTTTTAGCCATCACAAACTAACACAGCTGTCATAGACTGAAGCTCAGAATTCATATTTTGACACCTATAATGTTTACTTTTTAATTTTCTGAATCGGAATAGGATCACTATCGGTTTCAGTTTATTGTTAGTATTTCCTGACTTCTGAAAACTTGTTTATATTTGTGATAAGTTTCTCTATCCTTTCATCCATTAGTTTATTTCTTGATTTAGCATTTTATGTAACATTGTGTAGTTTATCTTTTAGCTAAATTGTTTTGTGTTATAATTTAAAAAGAAATAATTGTCATTTGAGGGATATAGACAATTAAGTGTGAAAATAAAGTTTGTTCAAGTTTTCAGGCAAAGGGGCATCTGAAAGTAATAATAAAAAAATCTCTTTAAATCTTTCAGATATTTTGAAACAATTTTTTTAATATTAGTATTAAATCATTAGTATTTGGTATTAAGATTTAGAGAATCAGTATGGTATAGTGCAGGGGTTTCAAACTCAAGACCTGTGGGCCGGATTCAGCCCGCCAGGTACTTAGACCTGGTCCATGAGGCCACCCTGGAAACAGTGAAGGACCAGCCCACAGTGCCTCTGCCATCAAAAATGAAGTTTGGGAGGGCCCCATGCAGCCCTCTGAGCTCCATTTAGAGGATTGCAGGAGACTGTTACAGCCGAAAACGTAGCTCGGAAGCCCATTTTCACTGGCAGACTGCTTGGGCCACCACAGGCCCCTGACATGAGTGACATCAAGCTGGCCACGCCCACCCTGGCACCCTGAGGTCAAACACACCCCTCAATGAACTTGAATTTGACCCCCTTGGTATAGTGATTAAATCATCAGGTTAGACACTGGAAGATGGTGAGTTTTAGTCTACCTTAGTCAGAGAGTCAGCTGGGTGACCTTGGGCCTGTCACTCTCTCTCAGCGTAGAAAGGAGGCAAGGGCAAATCATTTCTGAAAAGAAAAAAACTTGCCAAAAAAAACCCCACCCTGCAGTGGTGGGCAGTCTCCATGAATTGGACACGAATAGAAGAAATATAACCACTATATTTAAATACTTATATGGTCACTGGATAAAACATATGCATGCAATTTCCTGCAATAAACTTGTTAAATTCCAAATTAGATTAATAAAGCACATGTCCCTTCATATGATCAGCATGTGGCTTTTAATTTCTGTCTGCTTTTGCTTTTCTCATGATATGCATTGTAGCAGTACTGACAACGGTAGAATGCTTAGCTTCCAGAATGCGTTCAAATATTTTGAACAGAAGACATTTTAAATTTGAGACATACACAGTAAGTAGAAATATTGATGGACTTCTTGTACCACATTGAATGTGTGTGTTTCACTGTGAATAAGCTGTGTCATCTATAATTGGTTGATGTTGTAATTCTGCAAAGATTTTTGACAATACATATCATCGAGTTTAGCCAGAATAAACATGTACAGGATCAAGTTGCAATACTTAGTTAAAAAAATAGGGACATTGCAGGATTGTTACAAAGTAGAAAATCATTTGAAGACTAAATATGCTCTTGTACTTCTAAAGAGTAATATGAAGCCAGAGAAAACAATATTTTATTATTTTAGTAATTTCCATTTATATTTTAAGTGCATTGTGCTATTTCCTTTAAAAAACAGAAAGGGAAGATTGTTTTAATATCCATGGCTCATTGTAATTCTGGAAAAAAATAGGAGTGAAGAAAAGTTGCTTGAACATTTGTTCTATCCTCTAGAAGATTAGAATAAAAGAATATAATTGTATGAGAGAAAGTTAACAGTGGTTTAATAATGATTAATTTATAAAGTACTGTTGTTTCATAAAATATTAATCCATGTACTATGGTTTACAATCAAAATAGATATGTCCCTCAAATACTACTAAGGCAGAAATATCTATGTTGATAGTTAATATAAAATATAAACCTAATATTGCTGTTCAATGATGCTAGACTTTTGTGAACTAAACTCATTCTGTTATACTTGTATTAATGTTTTTTCAATTGGTTCCCTATTTTAAAATCACAGGCACAACATTTTGTTATAGCCAACGAGTATCCCTTTGGATTCATGTGTATGTACGGTAGAATGTTTCATTCCTCTTTAGGCTTATATAAATCCTTTATGTAGGCCTGTTGGATTCAGCACTCTTTGATGTGCATTGTCCTAAAATTTTAGCCATAATCTTAGAGTTATGTGATTTTAATTCTTGCCCATTACTTTGTCCTTGTATCTCCATTCTCCAGACAAATATGTTATATTTTAGTTCTTTTCTGGACAAGTTATAATATAAGACAGTAAACTTTTGAATATGCATCTGGGCTAGAAATACAGGTTTTAAAATAGTATATTCATTATGGTTTATCCAAAAAATGTGTTCTCTATATGTTGCTAAACTGTAATTTTTTTTCTTGGTTTTTGATCATATGATGGGGACTGATAGAAGTTGTAATCCAACATTATCAAATCCAAATAGTGGTAAAAAAAACAGATCTTCTAAGTGGTTTGGATTACAGTCTTCATTCTCAATAGCTTTTACCAACTGGGAATTATTACAAGACAAAATATGGAGGATTACGCATTTCACAATCTTCTCTTAAAGCTGGGAAAATGATAGTGAAATCCACAATTTATGCATTAATGTATGAAGTTTAATGTATGAACACAGGTTACTGTGTTCTAATAAGCACTGTGGCTTTTTTTTCCAGAAAAATGGACAACTCCAAGGGATGCATCTGTTGAAATTATTTTCTTAACACCGTCATTTCTCTAAACCAACAAATAAGTAATATTTTAATCTAAAATAAAATGATTCCTTCTCCTATTGAAATAAGATTAGCAGCCAGTTTGGTCTAAGGCACTAGGCTAGAAATCAAGAGACCATGAGTTCTACTGCTACCTTAGGCATGATTGATTTGGGCCAATCACACTCTCTCAGCCCAACCCATTTCACTCATAAGGAAGAGGCATCCTGTTTTTGGAGAATAAGCTGCTTTAATGTGTAAGCACATCTGATCTATTACTTTCTCTTATGAAACATCTTTTCCCTTTCTTCAGTTTTATTTTAGAGTCTGCAGTTCAAATTACATTCCTTTTGTTTAGTGCCTTTTGTTATGAGAGAATCCAAAAGATTATGAAAAGGGAGCGTATTTGCCCTTCCAAGATCAGGCTAGCTGTTTTCATGCTACAGTTTGCAAGGACATTTTCTGTGATTATGTGGAAAAACCCTTCCTTTAAATTGAGATATGAATCAGAGGGGAGACATCAAAACCAGGGGAAGATCTTCTTCATTGGACCTGAGGATGCTCTAATGCAGATCCTTTTCTGAGGAGAAACTAAGATTTAGGAACACTAAAGAAGGATAAGCTGAACAAGCTTCTTGGATGAAAAGTGAAACATCTTCAAAATAAAACCAGAAAGTCCAGTTGCCTCTTGAAAAAAGTACCATTGGGACTAGGGAAGGATATTATAACAAAACTATTAGATAAGCATGCTGAGGGAGAGGATAGAAATGTATTTAACAAATTTGGATTAAGCTATATAGCATCTGAAGTGAGCTTTGTTGATGTTTAATGAAGTTCAAGTTCAGCTTCCCCAAGCAGTATGGCAAATGAAGAAAGCATGCTGGGAAATGCAGTGATATTGGTAGGTTCCCTACTTCTATTTTGTGTGTCTGCATTGATATTTACCTTATGAATATGCAAATAACTGCAAACATTACAATGCAACATGCCAATAAACCTGCCATAGTTTTACTTCAAAAAAAAAAAAAATCAAAGCTGCTCCAGGAATGTAAAATTGGGACCAATACTTTAGTAATGGAAATAGTTAAGAATTTCCTGAAAAGTTATCTTGTGGCTCTCCTAAAAAAGTATAATGAAACCTTGCTGAAGTTGACAAAGGAATGAACAAAGGAAGCTTGTTTTGGTAAAATTTTAGGGAGCTTGATGCCTGACAGTAGTGTTTTCAGTTAGCATATTGAAATATTGAAAGCAAGTATCAATTGAATTTTGAAATAATAGCAAGCTTGATTCTATTCATTTAGTAAACACAATGTGAAATGGAATTCTACATGGAGAATAAACTGCCACCGATTCATGATCTGAGATTCACAGACTTCAGAAGTCATGTCAGTGAAATAGGAGGAACTTGTAGCAAGAAAGAAAAGCTAGATAACATTTATTCAGATCCTTTTTATTAAGTAAATATAATTCATAAAGTACCCTTGCTTGATATTTTTGTTCCTTCTGCATTTGTTAGTAGGACTGATCATTTTTCATCACACAGCTCGCATTTTCTGTCTGGCGCACAACAAATCTTCAATAAGTATTGTACCCTTTTCATGTTTAAAAACTGATCTCTTTAAATCTGGGATCCCAGTGTTTTGAACATGCTTTTGATTGAAGATGAAAAAAAGTTTGGCTGGAAAAGTTAATTATACATGGGATTTCCTCACCCAGGCCATATTTGACAAGCTTGTGAAAGGCAGCCTTGGCTGAGGACACTGGAGAGCTGTGTACAAAGATTAATCGTATTAAATGTCATTTTTCAATGAGTATGAGGCAGACAATGGGTGGGAAAAAATTAAGCCCTATTTGTAACTATGCGCAGTGGAGACATAATCTATGGATATGGGAGAAGACTAAAGGTTCACTCAGTGATCTAATAGATCTGACTGTCCAGAGAGTACAGAGGGCAGGGGAGGAGGAATTTTTGCAATACTAAATTTTTGCAAGCAACACTTTTTCATTTGATGGTCAGTACCATGAGGAGGTAAAAAAGCAAAGGAAAACAGAAGAATGTCTCTGAGAACAAGCCAGTCCTCAGTTGCAACCCTGAACCATAAAAACATTAATCTGGTTAATTTCGGTAAAAGGAAGCCTTCTAAAAACATGTGTATATTGCAAGAGAATGAATGTTGCAGGCAAGGAGCAATTGTGAGAACTAAGGATGCATTTCCAAAAGAGAAAGACACTTCCTTCAGGGACTTACCACTGGACAGCAGTGACAGACAGGTCAGTGTACAGGGGCTGGAGGGATTCAGATTAACCTACCTGGACCTATGCTGTGGTTTGAGCTGTGTGTTTGGAGTGGGTTTTTTTTAAGGGAAATTCAGGCTGAATTACAATGTCTGTGCCCTTGAAGGAAGCCTCATGGAGCAACTCAGTGGAATTACGAGTTGTGGTATGAATGTAAGCTGTGCTCCTACAGAGAGAATGCAGTGGCATCTCTTGAAACAATCAGTTTACTAGCAGTTTCTGTAATGTTATGGTTGTATAATATGGTTATATAATATGTGCTAGCAGTATCTCTTTTTCTTTCCAGAATAAAAAAATAAAGTTTGCTTTTTTTATTGGTGGAGAAAACATTTCCGAGCTGCATCAGCCAGTAGTTTGGTTATTACAGGGTATCAAATCTTAGGCTGCATGTCAGGTTTTCATAATAGTAATTGCTTGGAAAGAGTGACAAATTTTAATTGCAGATAAGCTCATTATTGGAAATTGACACTAGCAATAATTCTCAGTTCAATAAACTGCAGCAGTGTAAGCAGCTGTAGATACATAGTTAGAGTTTTCTTAAAAGCCTTGGATCATACCTAATACTCAACTGTACCTTGTTTTATCACTTTATGCTTAGCTTTAATTCTTTCCTGTCACTTGTTTTCAAGAAATTAATTTGAAACATTCTGATAATAAAATCAATTGACAAAATAAATTGGTGTTTTGCTTGTTGGTCTTGTTAGTCTGTCTTCAGGAGAATTTTGTTGTTGTTGTGACAGAGTCCAAGAGGTCTAGGGCAGAATACATGTAGTCTTTCACTTAGGACCATTGCTAAGTGAGGCATTTGTTAAGTGAGTTTTGCCCCATTTTATGACCTTTCTTGCCATAGTTGTTAAATGAAGCATAGCAGTGGTTAAATTAGTAATGTGATTGTTAAGTGAAGCTGGTTTTCCCATTGACTTTGCTGTAAGAAGGTCGCAAAAGATGATCACATGACCCCAGGACTCTGCAACTGTCATAAATATGAGTCAGTTACCAAGTTTCTGAATTTTGCTCACGTTATCATGGAGATGCTGCAGTGGTTGTAAGAGTGAAAAACGGTCATGTCACTTTTTTCAGTGGCATTGTAACTTCAAACAGTCACTAAATTAACTGCTATAAATCGAGGATTACCTCTACTTATTGGATCTCCCCACGTCACCCCATTTTTCTCAGCATCCTGGGTCAACGTGGCTTTTTAAAAAAAATTCTTCAGTTCGGGTTTTCTCCTTAAATCGTTGGTTCAATAAACAGGAAAATATGGGTAAGCCTAACATAATGAAATTGTGCTGAAGACTCTATTTTGAGTACCAGTTTTTCAGCCAGTAGGAGTCCAGGATTTTGTACTGTGTTTAGATTAGAAGCATAGCACATACTTTGAACGATGGTGGCTGTCTAATTTAATGTGGCACTCCAATTTTATAAGAGTTCAGTCAGAACCTGGTCATTGAATGGTTGAGTATATTTTAGTATGTTTGATAAATTTATGTTTTATTAATCATGGTTTATGCTTTAGCACCATTTGTAAACCTGGCAACTGAGGCTTACGTAAGAAACAAAACTGTACCTCAGTGCAAGACATGAACCCAGTACCATGTTCGGATTGCAGCCTTAATACTGAAATAGTTCACTAAAGACATGCACTTAACATATAAATATGAATTTTAAGCACAGTTATATTTAAATATAGTAGATATATATATATATATATATATATATAT
>BLBF01000251.1:61744-86980 GCA_015471245.1 Laticauda colubrina | reverse complement strand
ATATATATATTTATATTTACAAAATACAAATTGAAGAGTCTTATTACTGCCTGCTAAATGCAAGTTCCAAAAGTCCTTCTCCACACTCCCAAGTACTATTGGGACATGTGTAAATAGAATGATTAGAAAATTGTATTTTGTTCTCAGTGTCCTCTGCTCTTGCTAAGGGACATTCCTCTTGTTTGACTTTAGGAAGAAAAGACGTGATCTCTCAATTAAACAATTCTTTGTGAGCACAGAAAAATATTGTTTTTAAAGACTACAAATAGCATATTCACAACTGTTCACTTTAGAAATGTCTAAAGATAATATTCCTAACAAATAAGTAGCAAGCTTACACAAAAGGATTATTACCTCATCCCATATATTAAAACAGCAGAATTACTGTTCGGTTTAAATTTTCTTTCATTTCAGGCTGTGCCTCAGCACCTTTCATCGAGCCACATATCAGCCTTGCCAATGAAGCAAAAACTTGCTTTTACCAACCTAAGCTTCGAGGGGGATTCAGGTCATTCACCTTCTCTTCATTCTCAATTAAACACAACTACCACTGATCTTTCGGGTATTACTTGCCAAGAATACATCCAATCCATGGACATTTCCAAGCTATCAGGAATTGTGAATGTCAAGGAATCTCTTGAACAAAGCCAAATAATTGAAAAATATTCAGGACTGGAAATAAGCTCTCAGCAAATCTGCCAGGAAATTAAAAAACTGGGATTTGACACCAATGTTGTGGAGGCCACACAGACTTCAGGCCAATGGTCCAGTGAAGCTGTTATTAAGATGAAGATAGAAGGCATGACCTGTCAGTCTTGTGTCCATGCTATTGAAGAAAATATTGGGAAATTACACGGGGTAAAGAAAATTAAAGTGGCCCTCAACAACCAAGAAGCTATCATTGTTTACTATCCCCTTATTATTAAGCCTGAAGAACTAAAGAATAGCATAGACGGCCTGGGATATGAATGCACCATAAAGGATAAGCAAGCCCCCTTGGAACTAGGTTTCATTGATGTTGAACGCTTGCAGCAGATAAATGTAAAAATGTCCAGTGAACAAAATGGTGACACAAATACTGGGGACAGCATTGGATCCAGTATTGCAGTACTAGAAATCGAAGGAATGCATGACCGATCATGTATTAACAATATGGAAGGTTTGATTTCAGAGATGACTGGAGTACAGGGTACCAGGGTATCCCTGGACGAAAAAAAGATAACTGTGTGGTTTGACCAAAGGCTCATCACTCCACCTTCATTTCAGCAAGCCATCCAAGCCATTACCTCTGGTAACTTTAACCTAGTTTTTTCTTATGGAGTGGAAAGCCAAAATGGACTAATTATCTCAACTGCTGCCTCTTCCATACCTTCTTTCAGTCACCTTTCCCAAGTACAGGGGGCAAATGGATGCAGTACAGCTCTCCTCAGAATTGATGGAATGACCTGCAATTCTTGTGTAAATTCTATTAAAGGCTCCATATCCCAAAAGAAAGGGGTGATGTGCATCTCTGTATCTTTAACTGAAGGTACCGCAGTTGTGTCTTACAATTCCATTATGACCAACTCGGAAGAGATACGAGCTGCTATAGAAGACATGGGATTTGACGCTTTTGTCCTAACAGGTATTGTATGATACAGCTTTTGCTGCTGTTGAATCAAGATGCATGAAAACTCTTGTGTCAACTGATGAATTTTAAATGCTTAAACATTTTGAGCTGCTTCTGATTGGGTTAAAATTTGGAACACAAATTTATAAGCCCTGGCCTAGGGTTACAGCTGTTAGATCCTAAATGTGTACATGGCTTTTTGAATTGGGTACATTCTGTACAGTGGTGGGATTCAAATTTTTTTACTACCGGTTCTGTGGGTATGGCTTGGGAGGGGCATGGCAGGGGAAAGATACCGTAAAATGTCCAGTCAGAGGTGGCATTTGCTGGTTCTCCGAACTACTCAAAATTTCCACTACCGGTTCTCCAGAACTGGTCAGAATCTGCTGAATACCACCTCTGATTCTGTACACTGGTAAAATACAGAGCTTTAATACTTAAATACCGGATATGCCATGGTATTTAAATATTAGATACTTAATGAAGAAAAATATTGCTATTGCTGAGCTCCAGGTATTTATTTAGAAACTGACTATAGCTTTCAATTAATGTGGAACTCATGAGTTCCATCCATGAAAATAATGAATTAAATTTGCCTCTCTTTTAGTTGCAGGGTTAGATCTGTCCTTGAAAGACAAAAAGGATGCTTGGATAATAGAAATTTATTCTCAGTTCCTTCAGAAATAGCTAGAAGCTGATTTTTTATGTTACTGTTTTTTAGCCCACCAGATTTTGTAGAAAACTATATCTTGTGTAGAAAGCCAAAAACTATGTCCAGCACAGACTTCCTTTGCCATATTCATAAATTCAGTAGAGTTATTTCAGAATAATAATATTCTGAACTGCTGATGAAATATCCATCATGTGCAGGATAAGATTTCTGTAACTTGTTGTCTTTTAACATATGTTTGAAAAAAAACATATTTAGATTTACTCCTGGTGACTTCCTGGCCTCTAACTCTAACCCTGGGTCTTCTTTTTCCTTAGCATGGTTTTGCCATTGAACCGATTTTCCAGTTTACCCTACAATCTTAATATTCTCAGGTAGTCTTCCATCAAAATACTAAGTAGGCTTGACTGGCATAAATATTTCACAATTTGTTTTACCAGAGATTACATGTCTCATAAAAAACTTATGTTTTCGAAAAGGAAGGAAGAAGCTTTCAAGAAAAGGAAAAAGAAGAGTATCAGAGACAGTGGATGTTCTTTTCCTCAGCTGGCTTGCTCTGTCCATCCTAAAGCCCCCAATCAATTATCATTGATAGATTGTGGTCTTCAACACACACACACACACACACACACACACACACACACACACGCCTGTCCATGTTTTAAATAGTTCAAAACTCTCAGAAGTGTTTCCATATCTTTCATCTTTTGAAAATTAAAATTCATCTGGGATTGGCATTCCAACACATATTTGTTTCAAATTCTTCATTTAACTTCAGAAGTATAGTACTGCTAGGAAGAAAGGCAATGCTTCCAAAAGCAACCAAAAATACTTTGGGATAATGATTAACTAATGTTTCTTCTGCTCCACATATTCATGCAATATTGATCTTATTTTAGATACAGTAATTGGAAAACCTGCTGATGGAGGTATAGAGCCGAGTGAGATGACCTCTGTTTCCTTCAAAACCAAAGTCCCAGAACTGTCATCTGAAGATGTATTTTTGCCAAAAAAGAAGTTGTGCACTAACTTTCCAGAATTGTCTAGTAAAAGGGACACTGAAAAATGTTTCCTGCTTGTAAAAGGCATGAATTGTGCATCGTGTGTTTCAAGCATTGAGAAGAATTTACAAAAAGAAGATGGTAACATAGCATGGCACATTTTTTCATGATGTTATTTGGGTTCTCCTTATTTAGCTTGCGAAATAACTATAGGCGCTATCTTAGCACCTTAACATAGCACTTAACTGTTATGTGAATAACTCTATTGGAATGAACCTCAAATAGCCTCAAATGTTAAGTACTTAACAATGACATGAATATAACTTTGATTTGGTGTTAGACATGCCTTGTAAATATATCTGCTTAGAAAGGAAGACAATAGATTTGAGAAAGATCTACTTTCACATCAGACTACCTAAAATGGTAACTGGATTAAGTAATAAAGATTACACTTTAAGGCTGGACTGAGTACTACCATTGTGTTCAGACTGTTAGGTATGTCATGGGAAAGAATGTATTTGTTTGATGCAGCTTTGTTTTTACAGGAATAGTCTCTGTGCTTGTTGCCTTGATGGCAGGAAAAGTGGAAGTAATATATAAACCAGATAAAATTCAACCTCTTGAAATAATCCAGTTGATTGAGGAATTGGGTTTTGAAGCTTCAGTCTTACAAGATTATGCTGGCACAAATGGAAACATAGATGTCAAGGTGAGCATCATGACACTAAGTCTTAGAAGCTTCTTATTGATCCTAAACAGAAAAATGCAAATATGAATATTCAACAAAGAATAAATGTACTTTCTTTTAGATTCATGCATATGACTTTTGAAACATTGAATGCTGGATCCCAGCAGCAAATTTTAAATGCAGGTTATACAATTAGCTTTGCCATTAAAGTCGTACTTTTATACACCCACAGTTTTCTGTACATCTGTGTTTGTACTTTTAATTTGTTTCATTGTCAAGTTTTAAAGCATTATACCAGTTGGGTAGATTTGCATACATTCATACAATTCTACATTTATTCCAGCTACTTCTGATAAATGTGAGCATCTGATTGACAAAGGGAATGTACTTACCGTACTTTGCAATGTTAGAATTGTTACAAAATTTCTTATGAAAGGCAAATATAACAGTTGAGAATCCCCAATATATTGCCAACCCATCTCCCAGCTAGCATGTGATGAGATTTAGCATTAAATTAAGGAAAGCTAAGGTTCATCCTTGGGCTTCTCATTGGCTGTATTTCATTTTCTGTCCTCTATAGATGCCCTCTTGAGCTGGAACTTCAGGAGACTGTGTAAAGTATCACACTAATGAAACTTAGTACTTTTTGCCTTTTTGTTTAATATGGGAGATATAGATACAATGGAGCAATCTGACAGCCCAAAGCAGATTCTTGTGCTGACAACTAATTGAAATTTTGCTTAGATTCTAGGGATGACTTGTAGCTCATGTGTTCATAGCATTGAATCCAAACTTACTGAAACCCCTGGCATTCTCTATGCATCTGTAGTCCTAGCCACTTCAAAAGCTGGTGTTCGTTATGATCCAGAAGTAATTGGTCCTCGAGACATTATAAAAATTGTTGAGGTAAGCTATTAAAGCAAACTAAGAGCCAAGATGGTAATCAATTAATATTAATTAATATTGACATTATATTTAATCTTCCTAGTCCAGGCGCATTCCAAATTTTTATGCTCAGAGTACCCAGTCCAGTGTAGCTGTTGTTGAGAATTCTGGAAGTTGAGAATTCTTGAAAATTTTTTGTTAGATTATAGAATAAAATATAAAAATACAAAAGCAAATAGGAGGACACAGTGGGGAGGAGAAGGGGGGGAAAGTGAGGGGGGGAGGGAGAAAAGAAAAAAAAGTGTTGATTTCCAACTCCCTCTGTTGCAGTAGAATAAAGCATTAACATCAAAATCCAACGTTTTACTTTTCTATAATAATATAAACTAATCATTTCTATAACAATGAAACTTCAGGGAGAATTCACTTCTGGGATGTTTAGAGGAGACTGCTGCAATAGATATGCAGTTCCCAGGCCTTGCAAAAGTTGATAAATCTCAACTGGATTGCCTAGATGAATGATTGATATTAGAAGATCACTGGCAACTTTTGTGTTATTTTGCACTTTTTAGTAAGTTGCAAATCAATAAGGTAGTCTTCTTTAACCTAGCATCTCCAAGATATATAGATACTCATCCCCGAAGGAGCAACGACTAGTCTCCAGAGGCCTTGGAAGGTAGTAAATCTCAACTGGATTGCCTAGATCAAGGGTAAGGAATGATGCCCCTTTTATGACTTGTGGACTTCAACTCAGCACAGCTGGCTCAGGAATTCTGAGAGTTGAAGTCCACAAGTCATAAAAGAGCCATCGTTCCCCGCCCCCTTGCCTAGATGAATGATTGATATCAGAAGACTATTAGCAACTTTTGTGCTGTTTTGCATTTTTTTAGAAAGTTGCAAATCGATATGGTAATCTTCCCTAACCCGGCATCTACCAGATACACAGATAGTCATGACCTAACAACCACTCATTAGCAGCTGTTCAACATTATGATGGCACTGAAAGAAGGACTTATAACCTGCAGCCTAAACTTACAGCTGTTGCAGGGCCCCCACAGTCACATGATTGCAATCTGAGCACTTGGCCAGCCATTTGCACTTATAGCTGTTGCCAGACTCCCCCCAAATCATGTGAACACCATGTGGAATCTTCCCTGCTGGCTTTTCCAAATAGTCAAGGTTGGAAGGACTTCTTCACCCGGCCTCTTTGAGAGCAAAAAACAAAAGCAAAACCCTGCTGTCTGATTGATTGATTTCATCTGAGGAGGGCGGAGTTTCTTTGGCAAACAGCATTTTTGCTCTCAGGGAGGCTGGCTGAAAAAGTTCCTTCACAAATAGACTTCTTTACCCAGCCTCACAAATTGCAGTACTGGGCTAGAGCAAAGAAGGTCAAATCTTGGTGATCTGAGCTTCTTTTCTCTGGTCCAGTACTGCAGTTCCTCTCCTACCTAGCGGAGAAACTCTTCACTCAGCAGGGGGAAATTAATCCGTCAGGAAGTGCTTTTGCTCTCAAAGAGATCGGGTGAAGAAGTCCATTGGTACAGCAAGGAAGGTCAGATCTTTGTCATCTGGGCTTCTTTTCTCCAGCCCAGTGCTGCAGTTCCCTTCTGCACAAGAAGAACACATTGTAGAACAGGTTGTAGAATACCTTATGCCACTAGACTTGAAATTCTAGACCGAGACAACCTAGAACTACGCCGCCTTTGGTCCGATCTAAGTATAAAATCATACATTACAATGTCCTACCTGTCAATGAATACTTCAGCTTCAACCATAACAATACAAGAGCACACAATAGATACAAACTCAAGGTTGACCACACCAAACTTGATTGCAGGAAATACGACTTCAGCAACAGAGTGGTCAGTGTCTGGAATACTCTACCTGACTGTGGTTTCTTTCGCAAACCCCAAAAACTTTAACCTTAGACTGTCTACTATTGACCTCACCCTTTCCTAAAAGGTCTGTAGGGAGCATGCATAAGCGCACCAACATGCCTACCGTCCCTGTCCTATTGTTTCTTTTATTTTTCTTATATGTATCCATTTCATGTATTCATAACGATGCTTATAATTATACTTATTATCTTATAAGCAATTGACAAATCAAATAAATGAATAAAATGTAGCTGGGGAAGCTGTCTGCCCTCTTCAGCAGGCAGTTCTTTCACTCTGTCTGCTCAGCAAACTTCATGGTTGTTTAACGATGCAATAGGGAGAGCCAAGGTTGTGGTCATTGAGCAAGGCAGTCATATTTGCATCTCACCAACTTACAGCCTAAATTCAGGACTCAGTTGTGGTCATAAATTGAGGACTACCTTATCGGGTTACAGTTTCCAAATTCCTAATCAGGAAAACCTGCCGTATTTGCACATTGAATGGTATTCACCATGAGTAAAAATTAAGGCTTACCTTTTTTTTAAACCTCTCATTACAAAAACAGCTGTGGTAATTAATAAAGTACCATTTATTAGTGTAACATAATCGTCTAATAACTGTTTGCATTTGTTTTTGTAATGGTATTTATTTGCTTTTTGTTATAAAGGGAATTGGTTTTCAAGCATCTTTGGCTAAAAGAGATCCAAAAGATCATAACTTGGATCATAAACAGGAAATCCAACAGTGAGTATATCTGCCAACCAAAGAATATTTTATAAACAAATATTCCAAGGATATCCCTCTCTAATTAGATGTCCACCCACTGAAAAACACATTTTCTTCTCCCTGCAGTCATTGAAATGTTACAAATTGAGGAATTCTTAGTTGCCAACTCTATGATGGAATTGCAGGTGGAGTGGTGAAAAGGGCACATTTCTCATTTTTCATGAATAACTTCTAAATAAATTGTTTCTAATCTGATTGGCCAACCGCACACAGTGCCTTTTACTATAGTCTTCATTTCCTTTGTTTCACACTTCTCTGCATGTATGAGCTATTACAGATGAATTGCAAAAACTCCAGGTGACTTTTTGCTGATGCTCATCCAGATTGCTCAAGCCAAATATTGTAATTCTGCACACATAGGTGCCGCAATACAGAAAAATATAGAATTACACCAATCCATGTTCAGAGCTGATTTGTATCAAATCTGATGACAAGTTAGAGGTAAATGTGGTATAATTTGCTTTTGTCAATCAAGTTGTGAGGAAAGCTTTATCTTCTAACAGTGTGGATTCTCTGCCATTGCAGATGGAAGAAATCATTCTTATGTAGCTTGGTATTTGGTATTCCAGTTATGGTCTTAATGGTGTATATGTTATTACCAATTGGTGACCATCATGAATTAATGGTGTTGGAGCAAAACCTGATTCCTGGACTGTCTATTCTAAACCTTCTCTTCTTTGTACTTTGTACTTTGGTTCAGGTATGGAGATTCTTTAAATACTCTTGTTTTTAACATCTCCCATTATATAATTACCTATAAATCTTTTAACAGTTCTATTGAGACATCTAGACAGGACATGTTGGAAAGCTAATTGCTCCTCTCTCTCTCACTTCCTTCCAGTTCCTGGGTGGATGGTACTTCTATGTCCAAGCCTACAAGTCATTGAAGCATAAAATGGCCAATATGGATGTCCTGATAGTAATGGCCACATCAACTGCTTATGTCTATTCATGTACCATTTTGATAGTTGCAGTTATTGAAAAGGCTGAACAGAGTCCCATCACATTTTTTGATACCCCACCAATGCTGTTTGTATTCATAGCCCTTGGGAGATGGCTCGAACACATAGCAAAGGTTAGTACTTTTTGAAGGCTAAAGGCCAGATTTACTTTGCAACCACATGATTTTCTTAATGTCAGCAGTGATCTGTTTAACAACATTGGTAAAAGTGGTGGTAAAATCAGGTCTGGTCATGTGATGACTTGCTAAATGATCACATTGTCAATGTTCATATATCTTTAGATATGAGATATTTGCTGGTGGATAATGTATTGTACACCATATACATATAAGATTGCAAATGTGTCACAATTTCCATTTCTGAAAGCCTGCTCAGTGTTGAGTATGACTGGGCAATCACTTATTAATGCCTAAACTTTAATTCTTTTAATTTCTACTTTTAATTTTATTTTTAAGGATTAAATATAAATTGTCTTCTTAGTGCTGGCTTTTTGACTGCAACAAATGAAATAAATGAATAAAACTGGACCTCATCCATTTCTGCTATCAGCATATCCCCTGAAACTTCCCCTGAAAATCTCAAACAAACATGGCTACCTACTACTTTATACAGGTTCTTAGAAACTTGCACCATGTCCTTAAAATGTTCAGCTTAGCGTACAGTTATGAAAATGACAGTAGAACAAAAATAGTCAGAAGACTTACGTAAAAGCAATCAGAGGTGGAAATATGCAAGCCAGTATAATTGATAAAGATAAACAAGATAGATCAATGGCTGTCTACCTTTTCTTCACCATGGACCCCCTTTAAATACCTTTTTTGGCCATGAACCTTTTCTTCACCACAGACCCCCAAGACTTAACTCAAGATTTAAATAATAACATTTTTTCAAGCCTTTGAGGACACCCTGTGATGATATCTCAGCCTCCCAGTGGTCCACAGATCACAGGCTGAGAACTATTGAGATAGACGACTCTTTGCAGTTTATTCAAATTATATCATTTCATATAAATGACAAGTGAGTTTCTCTAGGTCAAACTTTCTACCAGCAACCTCCAATAGGAAGAACCTCCACTTGCCTTAGTAACCTCCTGCTCAGAATTGGTATTCAGCAGAAGTGGTATTCTGACTGGTTCTGGAGAACCGGTAGCGGAAATTTTGAGTAGTTTGGAGAACCAGCAAATACCACCTCTGACTGGAGACTCTGAGATACTACCACAGAACCGGTAGTAAAAAAAATTGAACCTCACCACTGCTCCTGCTGCATCTTAATTTTGTAAGAAAAAAAGTGGCATTCATAGCATCAGATTTTGTTTGCCCAATCTTTCAGTTACTCAGAGTAATATTGATCTGGTTCTGTATGTTGAGCAACTGAATTGGATTTAATTTTCCATTGACCATAAAGTTCACTTATTATCTTGATTGGCTGTATCATTTTAGTTCAAGCTACCTCTCAAGATGCAAGGGTGTGATGATATGTGAATTCCACATGAAGGTCCTTGGAATAATAGTTAAAAAAAACACAATATAGTTTTTTCAGTGTACTTATCAAGTGCATTAGCATCGTGTGGTGAAAATATTCAATTGTTCTCTTTTCTTAATTTTTCCCCAAGGCATATTTTGATTGCACACAAGCTTGGTGAAGTGATTTAATGTGCTTTGGGACTGCATAGAAATAAGTCTCATGTGCTCCATTATATTATGGAAGAAAAGCAGCAGTGGTTATAAAGGGCAGTTATCCTATGAGAGAAGAGGAAAAAAGAGCAAACAAATCAAGTTCTAATATAGGCATCTAGTCAAGAAATAGCAGTGAAAGGTTTTCCAGAAAAAGGCATTTCCCAGAGGTGCTGATTGTGTATTTCAAAATGATGGTCTTTTGGCTTGCATTTTCTAAAATATTAATGCTTCCACATAGTGCATAACTAGTGGAATGGAATTCTTAGTTCTAGCATCTAGGCCCTCCTTTTAGAATATCATCCCACTCTGCTTTTGCATTAGTAACAGTGGAGTGTATATCAATATTTGGAATACATCATTACTCTGCTCTTCAATTAGTAACAGTGGAGTGTATGCCAATATTTAGAATATATCATGTAAAATTAAACTGGAAGCAGCACAAGTATATTGTGAAGGCTACCTACATACATCTGTCTCTATTTCAGAGTAAAACATCTGAAGCACTTGCTAAATTAATTTCTCTTCAAGCTACAGAAGCTGTTGTAGTGACACGTGGAGCTGACGGTTGCATAATCAGGTACATCATTGGTACAAATGTTTTGCTTTTTTATGCAGCAATATTTTCATTTCTTTTAATAATTTTGAAAAATAATATGGAAGTGATGGCTGTAAATTCATTGTAGTGGATGTAACTGATTTTGAGGGTACACTAAAACATACTGTAGTTCTGATTCATCTGTTAGAAACTGCTGTATGTAAATTAAATAGCTAAGTAGAATTGTGCCGAAAAACTCTCCTTTGAAATTAATGATCCCTTCACCATCCAATAACAAGAACAAGTCTAAAGCAATTTTTTCCTCCTTTCGGATTCTCTCCCTAACTACGACAATTGGTATGGAAACAGGTAGTCCTCAACTTACTATCACAACTCAGCCCACAGTATGGATTGTGAGTTATTGCAGTCATTAAGCACCCACTTGTGTGTGGGCCTTCAATTCTTCCCACCACTCCTAGAAGCTTTGTTCTGGCTGAGGGCTGGTTTTGCAATGTTTCTGAGGCCCTTTGGAAACATTAGCTAGCTTTCTAGACTAGCTGCACCCTGAATTCAGTTATATAGAAAGAGAAGGTTAGCAGAGCTTTGCAGTTGAACAGTAAGAAGGCCCCAGTGGTGGGGTTCAAATTTTTTACTACCAGTTCTGTGGGCGTGGCTTGGTGGGTGTGGCAGGGGAAGGATACTATAAAATCTCCAGTCAGAGGTGGGATTTGCCAGTTCTCCGAACTACTCAAAATTTCCACTACCGGTTCTCCAGAACTGGTCAGAACCTGCTGAATACCACCTCTGGAAGGCCCAAGCCTTCTAAGAGAGTGGGCCTAGTTGGCAGTGGCCTCTTGCTCACAGTAGGGTTTCTACGTGCCAGTGTTCCTAGCTAGCTTCTGGGCCTAACGGGCACACTGTGAAGAGCCTGGATTTTTTGTGTACTCCGGGTGTTCCGTCCGGAAAAACGCGAGGTAGACCGGATTCCAACAACAAGTCTTTATTTCAAATATAGTTGCAAAACGGAACATTGGCTCAAGCCGCGACAGCCCTTTTATATGTTTCTGTCTGCCGGCTTGTAGCCAATGACAAGCATTTGGTTTTGCCGCCCTGGGGCGGCTTCGTGGATTGGTTCCTATTGAACCAATCCCCTTTTAGGTTTTGTTAACCAATCGGAATGAAGTATTTGGTGTCTACCATTATTTATACAGAACACCCCTCCCCTCTTAGTTCAGTCCTACGTCGTGACGTAGTCGCGCAGGTAGGTGGGGCTTCTTCTGATTCGACTGGACTTGCGCGGTTCATTTCTGTCGGGGACTTCGACCGGTTCAGATGGGGTTGCTGTTTCTCCAGTCTTTCTCCATGGAACCGTCTGGAAGGGTGAGTCAGCCATTTTACTGCCTGAGTTTCTTAGGCCGACGGTTTTGCCGCTCCCTCCCGTTTCCTCCGGGCAGGTCGAGCTGGCCTGGCTTGGCCCCTTCGAATGGACTCTTCTCGCAACTTTCTTCAAACAGTGAGTCTTTTATTTGCTCTTTTTGATTGTTATTGTTTTCTGAGTTTAATTTAAACGGTTCTTTATTGATTTCTCGCATTTCCCACCCCCTCTTTGGTTTGAATTTCATCGTGTTTTTCTATGTGTGGTTGTGTGTTTGCATTTCGTTCTATGTTTCGGGAGCGAAGCTAGTCTATGTGCCACTTCCATTCCCTGCCATCGTCTACCGTTAGTCGGTAGGATTTGGGGCCTTTTATTTGTGTAATTTGTCTGGGTAGCCATAATGGGTCCCCGGTAAAATTTTTAGCATAAACTAAGTCGCCTATTGCAAAGGTTCTGCATCGAGTGGAGGAGTCGGGGGGGGTTTCTGGTGTGAAATTTGGGTGCAATCTGTCTAGATGCGACCTTAGTTTCCTTCCCATCAGTAATTCTGCTGGGGTTTTGTTGGTTGTAGTACTGGGTGTGATATGTTGGAGGGTGAGTAATCAATTTATTTTATTTTGGACATCCCCAGTGTCCATTTTTTCTAAACCCTCCTTGGTAAACCTGACCATTCTCTCTGCCCTACCGTTTGCAGCTGGGTGAGCCGGCGCAGTTAGGGCATGTCTTATACCTAGGGAGGTTAGGTATTGCTCGAATTGGAGACTGGTTAATTGTGGCCCATTATCAGACACTAGGACGTCCAGTAGGCCATGGGTTGCAAAGAGTTTGTCAAGTTGTTTTATAACGGTTTCTGTTGTCGTAGATGGCATAATTTTTACCTCCAGCCAATTAGAGTATGCATCCACGACAATCAGAAACGTATGCCTCTTGGTAGGACCCGCAAAATCGATGTGGATTCGTGACCAGGGGCCTCTTGGGCTTTCCCAGTCTCTTATGGGAGCTTTTGGCGGGGACGGCCTGATTCTTTGGCATTTATTGCACGAGTTTACCCAGTATTCGATGTCCCTATCTATACCCGGCCACCAAACGTAACTTCTAGCAAGGCTTTTCATTTTAACTATTCCTGGGTGGCCTTCGTGAAGCATACCTAGTACCTTCGTTTGTAATTTGTTAGGAATAATTACCCGATCACCCCACAATAAACAACCTTTTTGGATTGAGAGTTCAGTTTGTCTGGTCCGGAAAGGTTTAAAGTTCTCAGTTTTTTGGTTTTCCGGCCAGCCTTTACCTACCCAGTTAAGTACGCGGGCAGTCAATGGGTCTTTTGCGGTGGCTCTGGCGACATCATTCACAGATATGGGTAGATCGGGGCAAATCTCTATTTGTAATGCTGTCATCATTGGTGCCGGGTCTTCCTCTGTTGATGGCAATGGTGCTCTGCTCAAAGCGTCTGCATGGGAAATTTGTTTCCCTGGGCGATGTGTCAGAGTAATAGGAATAGGCTGCCAGGAACTCTGACCATCTAGTCATTCGTGGGGACAGAATATTCGGTGTAGGTTTGTTTCCCGCCAAAATTCCTAGTAGCTGTTTGTGATCTGTTACGATTTGAAAAGTTCTTCCATATAGGTACTCGTGGAAGCGTCTCACTCCAGCGACAATTGCTAGAGCTTCTCTGTCCAACTGGCTGTAATTACGCTCGGCTTTGGACAGGGTCTTAGAATAATATGCGACGGGTGCCTCTCTCCCATCAGGCAATTCGTGGCTCAGGATGGCACCGACTCCGAATGGCGAGGCGTCACAGGTCACCGTCAATGGTAGTGTATTGCTAAACAGGATAAGAATGGTGTTTGATGTTAATAAGTCTTTTATTCCTTGGAAAGCTTTTTTTTTCTCTAAGCCCCCATGTCCAAATTGTTTTCTTGTCCAGTAATCAATGCAATGTTTCCGCTATTGTAGCTTTTTGGGGTAGAAACACAATGTTAGGGATAACATTGTTCACCCTAACTGTTTTAGGTGAAATACTAACTATGAATCATAGTTAGTGTATGCAGCTTTAAATGTAAAATGGCAATTGTGGGTGTGGTTATGAAAACCATATAAAAGTAGCAAGGCTACAGCTTGCTCTCTCTCTCTCTGGCTTTGATGATCCCTGATTACTGCTTGGAAGCAAGACTGCATTGCTCGAACGGGAGAGACAACAACGGACTGATTTATGTGAACTGACAATAGGATATTCTACATGGACTTTGCTAACTGAATATCCCTGAATGGACTGACTACATGGTAAATGAATATTGGACTGTGTTTGACTATGCTATAAACTTATACTGGAATAAAATATATTCTTGATAGCACAAGCGTATCTGTTATTTTTACTGTATGTTAATAAACATACAAGCTTAGCTCACTCATTTATCTGTGTGCCTATCTGACTAACGCTGCACATTCTGTTTAGCTTGTCTACCTAACCCTGGTTGGGGAACCCAGGCATAACACACATTATAAAAGTTTATCAGTCCCAAAAATGCCTGCAGCTCAGTTTTATTCTTTGGTTCTGGTGCGTCTTTTATAGCTCTTACTTTTTTTTCGGTGGGGTGTATGCCCTCTCCATCAATTAAATATCCTAAAAACTCGAAGCGATCAGTCATTAGGCAGCACTTTTCTTTCTTTACTTTAAGGCCAGATTCTCTGAATTTATTTAGGACCTCTTTGAGTCTTTTCTTTAGTTGTGTTGCATCTTTGGCTGAAATTAGGACATCGTCAAAGTATGGCACAACCCCTCTTATGCCAGTTAACAGGCGTTCCATGAGGTTCTGGAACACGCCTGGGGCTACGCTTACTCCAAATTGGAGTCTGTTACATTTGAATGCCCCTTTGTGAGTCACTATTGTTTGTGCTTCCGCCGTTAAGGAGTCTTCTGGGAGTTGTTGGTATGCCTGTGCCAGGTCTAGTTTGGCGAAAACCTTTCCTCTCCCAAGAGAGTGCAGTAGGTGTTGCACAACTGGCACCGGGTACACGCTCTGTTGCAACACGTGGTTCAGGGTAGCCTTGTAGTCGCCACAGATTTGAACCGACCCGTCTGGCTTAATTGGTGTCACAATTGGTGTTTCCCATTTAGCGTGGTCGACTGGTTCTAAAACACCTTGATCTATCAATTTATTTAGTTGTTCCTCTATTTTTTCTTTTAAAGCAAAAGGAACCCGTCTGGCCTTTAGTCTTTTAGGGGTTATCTGTGGGTCTAGACTAAACGAAATGGGGGTTCCCCAATACCTGCCTAGGGAGCCGTCGAAGGCGTCCTGGAATTCTCGGATCAGGTCTTCTTCCCAGTCAGTTGCGGCCACCCGGTCTACTCCGGTCATCCCGATGCCCAATGGTGCGAACCATTCGATACCCAGGAGGCTTGGTCGATCTCGGTCGACTATTGTTAATGGTAGTACTGCAACATGTTGCCTGTAAGCGATTCGAAAATGTCCCAGGCCGATTACAGGAATTCGGTTTCCCTGATAATCTTTGAAGGTTAGTTTTTGTCTCTGGAGTTCCTTAATTTTGATGTCAGGAATTAGTTTTTTGAGGGTGTCCCATGACACCATGGATAGGAACGATCCAGAATCAACTTCCATCTTGCAGGGGCTGTCTTCGATTTTTACAACTATTTTTACTTTCTTCCCGCTTTCTATCTGAGCGCTTCCAATAGTGAAAGTTTGGTATGCTTTCTCCCGATAAGTGGCTTGCCTGTTTCGCTGCCACTTTCTCTCGGAGAGTCTTGGCTCAGGCTTTGCTGGGGAGTCGTTTCGTCTCTTTGGGCTGTAATTCTTTTTGTTTCTGCAGACTTTCTTGATATGGCCCCTTTTCTTGCATGCTCTGCAAATGGCATCGAGGAATCTGCAATCGGCTCGGGGGTGGTTTCCCCCGCAGCCAGCACATTCCCACCGATTTCTATTTTCGCGCCCTTTCTTGTTAGCGTATAGGCAGTGGATTTCGTCGTCTTCCTCCCTGGATTCTGAAGTCTCTTCGAGATCTTCGTAATGAGTAGTTGTGGAAGGTTGTTTTTTTTCTCTGGCTGGGCTTTTTTCATCGTTACTTGCATTCATTTGTTTCATCTTATCTGCCGATTTTTTGGCAGCTTCTGCAATAGCTTCGGCTACTGATATGTTGGGTTTGTTCAGTAGCTTGCTCTGTATGGTTGAGTCTCTTAACCCCAATATCACTCGATCCCGCATCGCTTCATCTAAGTTAAGAAACTCGCACGCTCCCCCTATTTGGCGTAGTGCGGCTATAAAATCAGCGATGGTTTCGCCTTCTTTCTGGTCTCTCCGATAAAACGCTTTATCAAGTTTGACACCACTGGTACATAGTGGGCCTTTAATGTTCTTTGGAGCTCGGTCCACGTCAGTTGTTTGACATCTCGGGGCTTTGCCAAAGCCTTGGCCATTTTAAAAATTGCGGGCCCACAGTGTGTCAAGGAGACGGCTCTTTTTTGTTGGTCTGAGATTTCCTCCATCTCATTGCTCTCTAGGTACATCTGGAAACGGTCTACGTAAGATTCCCAATCTTCTTCATTGGGGTTGAAGGGTGCGGGCGGCGCATTGTTTCCGGCCATTTCTCTTTGTCTGGCTTGTCTGTCACCGCGTGCTCCGTCTCGCGTTTTTAGGACGATCCCACCTTCGTCGCCAGTGTTCCGTCCGGAAAAACACGAGGTAGACCGGGTTCCAACAACAAGTCTTTATTTCAAATATAGTTGCAAAACGGAACATTGGCTCAAGCCGCGACAGCCCTTTTATATGTTTCTGTCTGCGGGCTTGTAGCCAATGACAAGCATTTGGTTTTGCCGCCCTGGGGCGGCTTCGTGGATTGTTTCCTATTGAACCAATCCCCTTTTAGGTTTTGTTAACCAATCGGAATGAAATATTTGGAGTCTACCATTATTTATACAGAACAGGGGGAATTGTAATCATTCGATCTCCTCCCCAAAGTTGGAACTTGGGGAGAGGATCAAATGTCCCTTTGTCTAGCGCCATAGTATTTTTGAATGGTAACTGATCAAATGGTCATAAATCGAAAATTGCTTGTATAGTAAGTAAGGCAGTCATTTTCAAACCTGGCATGTTTAAAATGAGTGAACTGGGAAATATTGGCTGGAAGTTGAAGTCTACACATCTTAAAAACTGCCAAGTTTGAAAAATACTGCAACCTGAAAACAACAATTACTGGATTTTGACAAGCAACAAAATCTGACTTGGAGTAAAAATTCTTATTTAATGGGCCAAAGACTAATCCTTTTACTTTCTAATGTGATATGTGAAAATTTTAGATGTTTAGAAGGATTTTCTCATTGGTCATATTGAATGTCATTCCTACAAACATTCAGCATTACCATGTAAATCTGAATAGCTCTGCCTTTGTAGAGCTGGACTTATAAAATAAGCGAAGTATGTTTTTTATTTACTCTTTGATTTTTCCAAAAAGGCCATCTCGCTTTTATTTAACTGTTATTACAAGGAATATATTTATTATAACAAACATGTTAATCTTAGCACTCAAAGGATTTAACAATGTCTGCATTGTATATATCAGACTGAAAACATTTAAATTCAATTTTAATAATTTCCCCTTACATTTTTGAAGTAGATGTATATATGGCTGAATTTTTTTTTAAGTATATGTAGAATGTTATGCTTGTTTTTTTGTTTTATATTTGTTCTAACTCATTGCTGAGAATTACTTTTGATGGAAATGTAATGTAATAGTAATTACTATCAATAAAATTTAAATAAATGATTGTGTTTAGTTTTATTCTGTCTTGAAAAGTCAGTTGACCAGAGATGAGTAAATATCTGCTTTGCAATGCCACACATTATTTGAGTAAGATGTAGAATAAATATCTTGGGACAATAAATGTGGTAATGGTCAGAAAGAATTCAGATTTCCCAGAATACTGAAATCTATTTATTTATTAGATTAGCAAACTGCCCTCCAAGAGCTCAAGTGAATATATAACATTTCTTCTCTAGGTTTCCCTTCAATAGCTCAGTCAGATAGGTTGGGCTGAAAGAGTAACTAGCCCAAAGTCACCCAGTGAGTTTCTGAAGTTGAAAGTAGAGATGAAGCTGATATCCCTGAACTTACTTTAATACTATAATCTTGCAGTCATATATATAAAATAGTTTGAGAATATTAAAACACCTGACATATAATATGTGGCTTTTTTGTATTTATCTTTGTATATTTACCTTTATTAAGTCAGTGGGATATTTTTTTGCCTGAAAAAAGCAAGATGGGGGGTGGGAAGTTGCATTGAATTTTAACTGTGAGCTTTATCTTACAGAGAAGAGCAAATTCCTGTGGAATTAGTTCAGCGAGGAGATATTATAAAAGTGGTCCCTGGTGGGAAATTTCCAGTTGATGGGAAAGTGATTGAAGGCAGTTCTATGGCTGATGAGTCTCTTATAACAGGTAATTCCTTACTTTTAAAGAATAAATAATTTACCTTTCCAAAGAGTTTGTCAGGGTTCACAGGCATAGGGATGCTTTGTGAGTTGACAGAGTTGCAGTTATGCAAGAAGATCAGTGGGCGTGGGCAGAAGAGATGAAATATATCAGAGCGAGATAGCACCTAAAAAGGTAACACATGATCTAGCTGATCTTGATTGATGAGAAGGCTAAACTGGATAAGCCCAGTTTAGTTAGCACTAGAATGGGGGAACCATACTGGAAGTCGAGGGGTTTAAGATAGAGTTGGAAATAAAAAAGAGATCTCAGGAGATAGAAAGGTGAACCATTTCTGTTCTAGTACATTAAAAAAGAAAATCTTATATGGATGTGCTAAGGGACTTATCATAGCTTGAAGGCAGTTTTACCACTGAACATCAAGTTGGACTTCTATCTATGTTGCCTCAGACACATATGGCGGCCCAAATCTTATTTGGAAAGAATCCCAGTAGTTTGGTGCCTGAAGAGAACTAAAATTAGGAAGGGGATCCCTTTAACCCCGATAGATACTTTTGGAACTTATTAATAATTGGGTGAAATCACAAAATGATCTCCATTAGCAAACATTTTTCTATCATCCGCTGCTCTACACCTACATCCTCTGGTGCAGTGATCTTCACTATGTACAAGATATATGTGAAGGCATTCTTTGGAATTCAATTTTTTTCTCCTACTCGCAGAAACAATTTAATAAAATGATTTTGGAAAGAAAACAAGGACTCATCAGTTTCTGAATAAAGGGTTTTGCTGCTTGAGTGACTTAATTTTTGAGAACGACATGCAAGGTTGCCATGGGGAAGAAAATAGCACAGAACAAAGAGTTATTGTTGGCTGGCTAGGATTCAGTTTCACCAAAGAACAGTCATAGTTCATCTGCTCCTTGATCTTATTACTTTCCACTGAGGTGTGGCTTTCCTCAAAATTGAGGGTATATCTTAATGCACCTCTATTTTATTTTTTTGTAACTGCCGCAATGTGTATGAAATGCTATTAAAACATATTGGTGGATTAACTTATATTTATAGGAGAAGCCATGCCAGTCACTAAAAAACCTGGCAGCGTGGTTATTGCGGGTTCTCTCAATGCACATGGCTCTGTGCTCATAAGTGCAACCCATGTTGGCTCTGATACCACCCTGGCACAAATTGTGAAACTAGTTGAGGAAGCTCAGATGTCAAAGGTAAAACTAACAGTTGTTGGGGGGCGGGGACCATTGGAATTCATATGCTGACCTGGGTGTCCAAGTCACTAGAAATACTCCAGAACCTTAATGTATAAAACTAAAACCCACTCTCCTAAAATATTTCTCAAAGTTCTTTCCCTATCTTTCTCCATCTGAGATCTTCTGAATCCCAGCTTCTACCAGCCTTTGGAGGTCACCTGATTCAGGAAGACAGTCCTAAATCCAATCCACTGAATCGCCCCACTTGGTTTATTTTCTGTGCTCAGTTTCACAAAAAAATACATAACCTGTGTTCAATTGGATGAGATCAGATGGCTGTTTACATGGTTTTCTCCAACCTGATTCTATGGATTAGTTGTCCTGCTGAATCAGGGAACCAGTAAGGAAAGCATCTGTTATAATGGGCCAAGAGATACCATGTTTCTCACAAAATAAGGCCGGCCCTTATTTTTTTTTGAGCCTCGAAAAAACGGATAGGACGTCTTTTCGGGGGCGAATTAATTTCTCCCCCCCCCCCGCGCACCAGCGCCGTCTCCAACAACAGCGTCTGGGTCGCTCCCGCTTTTCCCCCATCCCCGTAACAATGGAAAAAAAAGATTTTGAGGTACCTGGGAGTGCTGCATGCTGCATTTTGGTTTAATCCCGAGCAGCTGGGTGGGCGTGAGAAGAGCCGAGCAAGCGTCTCTACTGCTGCTACCCTTGGTGCTCCAGCCTCGGGCTCTGCAAGTTTGCAAAAGTCCTGGCGTGCAGCCCGTTCCTGCATTCCGAGTGCCCAGGCCGAGCTGCAGCTGTCCCTCTCTCTCCAGTGCCATCTCCAATAGCAGCAGTAGCCGCGGCGGGAACCATGGAAGTTATGGAGGTGGCTCCCCCACCCAAGAAGTGGCTGAAACGCTTCCATGGTTCCCGCCCTGCTGCTGCTGTTATTGGAGATGGCGCTGGCGAGAGAGGGACAGGTGCAGCTCTGCTTGGGTGCTTGGAATGCAGGAATGGGATGCGGACTGGGACTTTTGCAAACTTGCAGAGCTGGAGGCTGGAGCACCAAGGGTAGCAGCAGCAGAGACACTCACTTGGCTCTTCTCACGCCCATCCAACCGCTCAGGATTAAACCAAAGTGCAGTGCGCGGTGCTCCCAGTTACCTCAAAATCTTTTTTTTTCCCTGTTGTTACGGGGACGGGGGGAAAATGGGAGTGACTCAGACGCTGTTGTTGTAGACGGAGCTGGTGAGAGAGGCGCCAGTACCAGTGGGAACTGTGGAAGCTACAGAAGCCTGAGAAGTGGTTGAAACGCTGCTGGACATCCACACCGATGCTGCCCGCCTACTGACCCAGGTAAGGGAGGGGTAAGGGAGGCCACCATAGTGTTAGGAGCAGCTGATAGTGAGGCATAGCTGCCTGTTGGGCACTCCTAATAGCAAGTTCCCACCGTCTTCCCCCCACAAATTTTGCATGTTTTAAACTAGGCCTAAATTTGGGGTGAGGAGCTTAATTTCATTTTATGCCTAGAAAACATGCTGGGTCTTCCTATTGGGGGGGCAAATTGTTGGAGAAACACATTAGGAAACCACAGAAGGCCATTATGAGCCGTAATGGTGCAGTGGTTAGAATGCAGTATTGCAGGCTATTTTTGCTGATTGCTGGCTGCCAGCAGTTTGGCAATTCAATCCTGAATTGCCTTGAGCTGAATCCCATCCCAGCTCAAGGATGATTCATTCTTCCAAGGTGGGTAAAATGAGGATCCAGATTGTTGGGGGGCAGTATGCTGAGTCTGTAAGCCGCTTAGAGAGGGCTGTAAAGCACTATGAAGCGGTATATAAGTCTAAGTGCTGTTGCTGTTGCTATTACTACAGAAAGATAATGTGCAGTTGCAGCTGCTGGGCCAGGGACCTTGTTATCACAGAACTATTGATTGAAACACCTTCCATAGATTGCTTTTGTCCTTAGAGTCCTGAACATGCTTCGATCGAAATAAATCCTCTTGTTTCAATAGCAAGCTAAAAGCATTTCTTCAGTGCTTTCAAGAGACAAATTTCAGTTAATTCACTCATGGCATTTTAATCAGAGGTGAGAGATATGGGGAAAATCTGTATTTCTTTCAACCAGATGCATTTGTAAAATACTTAATTTGATAAGTGCATGTATTTTTTTAATATTGTGCACTCATAAGGATCTATTTTTTACTGATTTGCAGGCACCCATCCAGCAACTAGCTGACAGATTTAGTGGTTATTTCGTTCCATTTATCATAATAATTTCAACAGCAACCCTGATAGCATGGATTATAATTGGATTTATACAATTTGATGTTGTACTGAAATATTTTTCTGTAAGTACTGTTTATTTAATTATTGTAATTACTTATATCATACTATTCCAAATAATTGTTAAAGTGGCTTCAACCAATGGTGGGATTCAAAATTTTTTACAGTTCTGTGGGTATGGCTTTAGGGGGGCGTGGCAGGAGAAGGATACTATAAAATCTCCAGTCAGAGGTGGTATTTGCCAGTTCTCCAAAGTACTCAAATTTTCTGCTACCGGTTCTCCAGAACTGGTCAGAACCTGCTGAATACCACCTGTGCCTTCAACATGCATTAGTAAGAATTACAAGTGAACAATAGCAACTCATAACTTTTCAGGGAGACTCCCTATAGGAGTCTATAGGGTGTCCTATATTCTCCTTATATGGTAGGAGGCTATAAAAGGTATAAATATGTTGAGAATACCCAAGAAGAATTAGGTAGAAAAGAACCACTCAGAGATTTGTACACATGTTTGTATATATGTACATACCTCTGTCTTTCTTTTGCAATTATTCAAAAATATTTTTGCACACTTGGACATATACCTTTAAGATCCCAGGAAACCCAATTCATTGATTCCAGATTCAATATGAAATCCAGGACCCAGACAATTGTCATATTTATCTATTAAATTTGAAAAAGCATTTTCAGATGGTTTTTCTTTTTTTATATTGATTTTCAATGCAGTTTCTTTAGGTATGTCTAGTTTAATGAAAAGAAGAATTAGGGGAGACATGATAGCAATGTTCCAACATCTCAGGGGCTGCCACAAAAAAGAGAGAGTCAGGCTATTCTCCAAATCACCTGAGGGCAGGACAAGAAGCAATGGGTGAAAACTAATCAAGGAGAGAAGCAACTTAGAACTAAGGAGAAATTGCCTGACAATCAGAACAATTAATCAGTGGAACAATTTGCCTCCAGAAGTTATGAATGCTCCAACACTGGAAGCTTTTAAAAAGATGTTGCATAACCAGGGGAGGGATTCTACCAGTTTGCACCTATTAGCTAGAACTAGTTAACATTCTAACCAGTTCAGAGAACCGGTTGTTAGAAGAAATTACTGGCCTAATCCTGTAAGGAAGGTAGGAAGGAAACATTCTGGGGTTGCTTACAGAAACTGCCTCTCCTTTAACCCTTATTACATTCTTGGCAGGATTACACTTCCTGTCTCAGGAATGTCTCTGGAGTTTTTTTCCCCTCCTTTGCTGGTACTTTGCTTGTGTGGAGTGACCATTCAAAGTTACAATGGCACTGAAAAAAGTGACTTATGACCCTTTTTCACACTTACGACTGTTGCAACATCCCCTCAGTCATGAGAGGCCAGGCGAGGAAATGCGTGCCTCAATGTGAGTAATGTTGAGTTGGCCACACCCAGCCAGTCACATTACCACCAAGCCATGCCCACCAACTAAGCCACACCCACAGAACTGGTTGTTAAAAAAATTGAATCCCACCCCTGTGGGTAACCATTTGTCTGAAGTGCTGTAGGGTTTCCTGCCTAAGAAAGAGGTTGGACTAGAAGACCTCCAAGGTCCCTTCCAACTCTATTCTATTCTATTCTATTCTATTCTATTCTATTCTATTCTATTCTATTCTATTCTATTCTATTCCTCTAGGAATCAAAAAGAGGAGAAAGGCAAATGTGTTACTTGAGATCTTAGCTATCTCATTTGAGAATGGAATGCAGAACAATTCACTTGAACATTTTTTTACTTCTACCCATTTGTTGTAGCATCTCAGTGTCAGGACATGCATTTGTTCTTTTTCTCTCACATTAATAAAGCAAACAAATATTACTGTGTGAATTAATCTGATCAACAGACAAATATTATTTGGGTAAAAGCTGATGTTTTTATTCTACTGTTATTTTATACAGTTACAGAACCTTGTTTAGTTTGGGTTGCCAAAGAGAACAGAGGTCATGACATTAAACAGGATGATCTTTGGAAATTTGTCATCTTACAATGTTTTAGGTTTTTAATTTGTGATCTTCAAATACCCCAAATGTTGCTTTAAAAAACAACAACTGATAAGCAGGATAATTAAAGACTGGAACAAAGTGGAAATGATTAGATTTAAGTACTAGAGAAGAAAATGTAATTAAATACAACTGATAGACAGAAGATAGAAGACAGAAAACTAGGCAATTAAATACAACTGATAGACAGAAGATTTTTATATGGAGGAGTACAGTACGATGAAAGAAGCTTCAACTTAAATTGATAGAGGGACTAAATTTTTGCATGTAATGATTTATCTTCAAAAATAGAGCACAAAGATATATGAGAGCATACTTGTGCATAATGATCTTAATATAAAAGATTGCCAATAACTAGATATCTCTTGCAAATAAATATTTCTTGCTTTCTTTCTAGCATCACAACAAAAACATCTCAAAAGCAGAAATTATCCTACGGTTTGCCTTCCAGACTTCCATCACAGTGCTATGCATTGCATGTCCTTGTTCTTTGGGCCTGGCTACTCCAACTGCTGTGATGGTGGGCACTGGAGTTGCTGCTCAGAATGGTATTCTAATCAAAGGTGGGAAACCCCTGGAAATGGCACACAAGGTTAATATTATCATTGCTAATTTATGACTATTAGTCCTAAACTGGAAGCAATCTACTGTGACTTCTTCCACTGTCTTTTTAAACAAACCAGAAAGCAGGCTTACTGTGTGTTCCTTTGCATACTACTGATTAGTAGTCATTAAAAAGCTTTCAGAGGTGATTAATAGCTGTCTTAATGGGCAGCTTAATTGACATGTCCAGAATTCAAGTTTTACATAAGGAATAGTTCCAGGTTTTGGTCTTCAGAGAGAGAAATAGTTATTCTGCTCCTGTCCTTTGGTTTAGCACTCAAGGATCAAAATGTGAAATTTTATCAGAACTAAAGACTGATTTGCATTTATGACATTAGCAGATCTGTCAAATAATATTACTAATGGCACTAACAAAGTTGGATACTTCTTTGAGGAAGGTTGGGACAAACTGTTTTTGCAGGTGGCCAGGAAAACCCCATGGATATGTCAATGAGTCAAGTTTGACTTGAAAGAGACTTTACCTAACAAAACATGAAAAACTGAGAATTTACTAAATAAATTGCTCAACATTGAAAGAGGGACAGGAACTTAACATTTTGAAAATAGGTCAATTTTGTTAAGCCTGGGTTCCCCAACCAGGGTTAGGTAGACAAGCTAAACA